>JALAZF010000903.1:600000-992500 GCA_022829125.1 Lathyrus tuberosus
CATTCTATCGAACATAGTTTCATTCTTACCCTAAGGTATCTGCGGATTCTGTCCTTCTGGGACAGTGTGCACCACAGGGGGTGGTACCGTGACTACGGCAGTGAATCTTGGCATTTCCCGAGGTTTGTAACCTTCAGGAGTCTTCAATATGCCTCTGGCATCTTCCCTTTCCCGAAGTTTGTAACCTTCAGGCCCAGCGGCTTCTGTTATGATTCCCTGATCTTCAGTGATCAGCGGAACATATCCTTCCGGGATATAGTTAACAAGCATGCCCCAAGGACGATCTTTCGGCATTTGATACCTAGGATCATACTTCTCCACTATGGGCGTTGAGGTGATCTCTGAGATCACAATCCTTTGTAGCTGAGCTTCTGCCATGGCTTGCATGTCGTTACGAAGCTTTCTCATATCCTCTCTCAGAGCGTCGATCTCTTCTTTTAACTCTCTGTTCTCTTCCTCAAGATCATCCATCCTTTTCTGACGATTGGCCTGAGTATTGTACGAATGAGACAGTTTGACTCTAGAACCGAGACACAAATGTGAGATTCGTAGGTAAGAAGAATACGCGATGTGAGAATGATGAATTCAATGATTATATTAATTGTTTTTTGGTTTAATCAAAATAAACTTCGAAAATTAGATTGCAAATATCAAACAGTGGGGAAACCCCTTTTTATTGAATCCAAAGGATTACAGAAATGGAAACACAGTATATTACAAGGTGCAGAAACAGAAACCTAAGCTAATGGTCCCGAGTCCTCTCTGAAGAGAAATTGGGTGCTGACTCTGGTACTTTCCTTTTCTTTGACCGGGGCTCTTGGGCCGTTGTCGGGTTGTCATTCCTTTGCCAGGTGAAAGGAGTGAGCAAATTCCTTTAGTCATCTTGATTCTCTACAGCATGTTGCTCCAAAATTTCAATCAGAGCATCCTTATCTTTCAGTAGTTGCTGTATTTTGATGCACTCCACGTTGAGGGTGCGGTACTTGTTCTTCCAAGACCTCTTCTCCCGGTGAACTTTGTTGAGAGTAACCTGAAGCTTTTCAGTCTCATTCATGAAGTACATGACAGACTCCCTCGGTGGAAGAACTCTGTGACGAGGATAAGGCATTTTTAGCTTAAGAGCTCTAGTTTGTACCCAGTGGAGATAAGGCTCCACCGAGACACAGTCAGGTTTTCCTAGAGACTCTCGTCCTTTATTATGAACATGTTTCCAAGCGTGCACTATTTCCGTCTTTAGTGCTCTGTCATTTTCTCCTTCCTTGAAGAAAAGACCTTCCAGATGAACACTCCGTGGGACGTGCCTCATCGGGTATCCAAATTGACGACGAATAAGAACTGGATGGTAATTGATTCCTCCCTTAGTTCCTATAAGGGGTGCGTTGGGGAAGTTTCCACAACAGTTAATGATCCCGATCCCATCATAAATCCTATTGCACCAATCTATGTCAGAGTTGGTGAGGGACATGATTTTCTACGACCAACATAAGGCACTCTTGTGATCCCAAAAAGCAGCAGACTTAGGCAAATGAGAGATAAACCATTTATAAAGCAAAGGTACATAGCATGTGATCTCCCCTCCGCTGTACAAATTTCCCAAGTGTACAGAATGATACGCATCTGCGAGCAAAGTTGGTACAGGGTTTCCAATGAGAAAAACCTTAATGGAGTTGATATCGACGAAGTTATTAATGTTGGGAAACAAAAATAACCCGTAGGTGAGTAAAACAAAGATGCTTTCAAAAGCAGTCACGTTCCCTATACTGGCTAAGTACAGGCCTTTCTTTGTCAAGAATTGGGCTGGCAAACCTTGTATGCCACCCTTAGTGGTCATGTGAGTCCTGATCTCAGACTCGTCCAAATGAATTGCTTTTGCAATGGTCTGATTCTTTGGAATTTATTCCAGTCCAGAAAATGGAGCTTGATCTATAATGTGTAGATCAATTAGATGAGAATATTCCTCCAGCGTTGGTGCTAGCTGGTAATCCGGGAATGTGAAACAATGATAGACCGGATCGTAAAACTGAATGAGCGCATCCATGATTCCCTCAATCACATGGACTCTTAGCAGAGATAGCAAACCTCCGTACTTGGCTCTAAAAGCCTCTTGGTTTGTGATCATCCTCGCCAAACCTCTTAAATCCTCTAGTTTTGGAATCCTGAAGGCGTACTTATGAGTTCTCCTTCTACCGAAATCCATTAGCGCAATCCTTTTCTCTGATATTTGTAATCACAATATTAGTTTATTTTGAAAAGACAGAGAGACTAAAAGAGAAATTTTTTGAATGTTTTAATGTTTTTTAAATGAATGCATGAATGCAGCACACAAAAACATAGAAAAAGCATGGGGTCAAAGGGTCGTTGTCATGGAGTCAAGGCTCTACCCATCCCCAAAGGTTTATACTAGGGTGATTTTTTGTACCTGTACTCAAAATCATCAGCTCCTCCCAGGATAACAAACAGCAAGCGGATCGCCAGCGAGCTGTATGAAATCTTAGAAAAAATGCTATTCACCGAGAATAGATCATCAGCCTCAAATGAGGGTAGTATCGCGTGACAACTATTTCCGATAGTTTCTGCACTACAAAAGGTTGGCTCCTCAGCTTCTCAGACGTCACAATCGGCCCATTGCCTATGAGAGGGAATGGGTTGCATTGGGAAACCTCCAATGAGGTTGATGGTCGACCTCGTCGCCATCACTTATCTTAAGTGTATACTCAATCTTTCCACATGCGGCATCACACGCATTCCCATTAGCAGAAAAATAAACACAGATATCAATCAGGAAAAGCAGTATATATATTTGTCCTAATGTCCTAGACTTTTTTTTTAAAAGCTACGAATCTTATGTTCCTGACAGAAAATGGCTCCCCGGCGGAGACGCCATTCTGTGGTTCCTTCCCCACTTAAAGGTTTTTGACCTAAGATCCTAGTGAAGTCAACAAAAATTCCTATCCCAGAAATGAAAGAAAGAAAGAAAGACCGGCCCCACGGTGGGCGCCACCCTTTTTTTTTAAGGGTTCTACCTAATAGATGGGAAGAGAACAAGATCTCGACTTCCCCGGTGAAGTCGCCATTTTTCTGTAGCGAGCGATTTTGGATGTGGTTGCGAAGCACTACCGCTCTTTGGGGTTTACTACAGGTCGATTCATTTTTTATCCTATTAAAGCTGATGAAGGAAGGGAAATAGATGTCTCCAATTAATCCTGCTTGCAAACTGAGTTTGAACATATGACCGTTGGTTTACAGATGCTACAAAGATTGTGGGTCCCTTTTAGGTTATTTTGTTAAAATAGTGTCCGGTCGATTGGTGGGAGGTTAAGACTGATGTTTTTCGATTGAGATGTGAAGGTATGGGATTTTGGGTTTTGGAGTAGTGTGCTCGCTAAGATTTTTCTTTCAATCTTATGCCTACGTATTCCCGTTTTTCCGAAACAGGGAAATCAGAGCGATCGTAGTTCCTCCTATTCTACAGGAGGAAATGGTGTTTTGGTGTCTTGTTCAAAGCCCAAGACGTGAAGCCGAAGGTAGTTTGTATCTTGTTCAAAGCCCAAGATGTGAAGCTAAAAGGGTTTGTCTTTAGAGAGAATTTGTCATCTCTAAAGAGGGGTTTGTCTGTCACAACTGTTTATAAAGGAGAATTACTTTAACCGGGATGTGTGAATCCGACAATGCCATAATTTCCTTTATAGGGGATTTCCAACCTGAAGGAGAAGACTTTAACTCAGTGTAGAGCAATGCTATCTTTCCTTAGGAATTTCTCATGCTAAAAGAGGGACAGTGGCATGGATGTAGATGATCCAGAGGCTTGCCACTTACAGTGATTAGATGAAGGGGAAGGAGTTGTTGATGTTTGTGTACTATAAACGAGGCACAGCTTTGAGGCTAAAAGGTTGATTGGATCAACCAGTGGTTTTCTTATACAAAGCCTAAGAGGAGTCTAAAAGGGAGTTGACTCAATAAGAGAATCTATTATGATATCTCGTACGAAGCCCGAGATGGAGGCTAAAAGTTTTATTCTCAACAAGGGAGTGATTTGTGTCTTGTACAAAGCCCAAGACGGAGGCTAAAAAGTGTTTGACTCCGCTGGGGAGAATCATTGTATAAATCCTAAGAGAGAGGCTATGGTGCTGTTTCAGTTGAGTGACAGGTCCAGTATATTGGTTCAAAGAGGAAATCCGTTCTTATATGAGTAATGTTGTACTCATGGATTTCTTCTAAGGATCGGGGTTATTTCCCATTCTTTAAGGAAATGGGAAATCCAAAGGGTATTGAGACTGTCCGAGTCTACGGGGTTCCTTCCTATTCTTGAAGGGTGCTTAAGAATGTCTTTGAGACTCAAGGAAATTAGACTGTCTAAGTCTAGAGTTTCATCTTCTGTACTATGCTTTGAGAAACAGTAGTAGACTCTTGGAAAGACTGTTCTATTAAGATGACCGATTTATGTTCCTATACCTTTAGGAGGTCGTCGGGACAATTTGTACGAAGCCCAAGAGGAGCCTGGAATGTTTTAAGAAGCCAAGGGACAATTTGTACTAAGCCCAAGAGGAGGCTATCATTCCCGGAGGAAGAAATCATTTATACGAAGCCTAAGAGGAGGCTGTGAATACTTCTAAGAAGCCGAAGGGTCCTTGTACAACGCCCAAGAGAAGGCAGGGATGCTTTTAGGAAGCCTGTGGGTCCCTAAACCCCGAGAAGTTCAAGACAGGCTATTCACAAAGAATAGATCAAGCCAGGAAAATTTGAGAATTTGGAAGAAACTCAAGAGATGCCATTCACGGAGAAAATATCATCTCTGGGAGTAGAGTTTCTTGACAATTCCTAAGGGTACTTTTAAGAAGCCTGTGGGTCCCCAAACCCCGAGAAGTTCAAGACAGGCTATTCACAAAGAATAGATCAAGCCAGGAAATTTTGAGAATTTGGAAGAAACTCAAGAGATGCAATTCACGGAGAAGAGATCATCTCTGGGGAATAGAGTTTCTTTGACAACTTCTACGAGTGACAGTCTGAGAAAGGGTTCAAAAAGAATCTGCCTTTCACATCTCCATATTGTTTAACCCCAAGAGGAGGGAAGACTGTGTCTGGTAATCCTATGGGGGTCTAGTTTTGACTATTTAAGAGTGATCAACGGGCTTAATGCTAGATGTAGTTGCCGGGAAGACTCTAAATATCTATACTATTATTACACAGTTGATATGAGTTTATGAAAGAAGACTTAAAGCGAAACAGCCCCACAATACAGTTATATGTATATGAAAGCGGTAAATGAAAGCGGATAAACACTAACCCGGTTGTAGAGCTTCCATGTTGTTTGGTTAGTTGTTCAACAAAGAAAGATTGAAAACAACAGTATATTTCAAAATCAAAGGAGAAAGTGCTTTGAAAAAGAAAGATTTGGGGCTTACAGCTCAAGGAGAGGCCCAGATGATTTATCAGTGATCGCACTGTTGAATTTGTACAGAGGGACTTATACAAGTGACTGAGGCCCAAAAATTGTTTGTTGTACAAAGGGATGGGTCTTACACTCTCTCAAGAGGCCCAAAAGGTTTAAAGAAAAAGAGTGGGGCTTATAACACGAGGGTAGGCCCAGATGATTTTTCGTTTGAAATGGCGATCGCGCCGAGATTTTCTTTTAACGCGAAGGGGCTTATACAATATCTGAGGCCCAAAGTTGTTTTGGTTAAAAGGGGATTGGGTCTTACACTCTAATAGAGGCCCAAAGTGTTTTGAATGGGTCTTATAGCTCAAGGAGAGGCCCAATTGATTTTTTAAAGGCGTCGATCGCGCCGTTTTTCTTGTACAGGGGGACTTATACAATAAGTGAGGCCCAAAATGGTTTGTACAAGGGGGTTTGGGTCTTACACTCTCTCAAGAGGCCCAAAATGTTTAAAGAAAAAGAATGGGTCTTACTACTCGAGGGTAGGCCCAAGGTTATTTGCGTACAAAACGACGATTACGCCGAGGTTTTTGAAAATACCCGGAGGGACTTATACAATAAGTGAGGCCCACAATAGGTTATTTTACAAAAAGGATTGGGTCTTACACTCTATTAGAGGCCCAAAAGTTTTGAAAATGATTTATGAGGGTTGAATTAATCAAAAACCCTAATTTGTTTTCAAAATGTGTTTTAATTGAATAAAATATTCAATTAAAATGATCAAAATTGTTTAACATGTGGAAAAGAAATTGTGATCTTGGATTAATGCTTCATAAATCAAGTTTTTCCCTACAAAATGATTAGAAATCATTAAAATTTACAAAATCAAGAAGGAAAAAATATTTTAAATGTCAAAAACAATTAAAACATTAATTCTTTGCAAAAATATCAATTATATGAAATAAATAATATTTTTGGGATTTTTTGGGAAAATCAAATATTTTAACATTTTTGTGAATTATTAAAAAAAGAATCAACTCAAAATCATTAAAACTCAGAGAGAAATTAATTTTTGAATCAATTAAGTAAAATCACAAAATTCAAATATTTGAATTTGTGAAAATGGCGCCAAGAACATGGGCCAAGAACACGCGCGTTTTCTGCCTTGCCCAGATTTGCGTTTTCTATCCAATCTCACTGAATACTTGATTATATCATGCAATCCACATATCAATCTGCTCGTTTTCACCTCATGATCATGTTTATGACAATTAATTTCATTTAAATTAAGCATAAAACAAGAAATCACGATAAATCCTCAAGAACCCTAAATTCTGCATGAAGGCTGGGATTTTTTATACACGACTCAAACAAAGCAATTACTTGAGGGGAAACATTCCGTGCATGATTATGAACATTTGGCAAAAGTATTGTGCGAGGAAATATGCATAGATTGAGAGATGACCAAGTTTAGGCTTACCTCTAGGTCGTGACAGCAAGAGCAAATTGATTTCTGAGTTGGAGGTGTTACAGATGAATTGTGATGATCTGAACAGCTTCCCTACACCCTATGGAGTGTGTTTGAATGCTTGGACTTGATGGAAATTGGCTGGATCACTTCATAGCATCTCAACTGCAACTTGGTTAAAACCTTGAGCAATTGACTGGTGATTCTGAGAAATCAGTGTTCCAGATGTCATTTAAGTGTTTGATCAGCTCACATATGATGTATATGAGGTGTGTGTGTGATTGGTTTGAGTGGAATTGCTCTTTAATGAAAAAACCGATAGTGACTTGCTAAGAAAGGCATTTTTGAGAGTGAGAAGTGGATTTTGAGAAAGGCAAGTGTTGTAGGCCTTTGGTGTACTTAAACTGGTCATAATTGAGCTCTATTTATAGTAGATCAAGTTTGTTTTGCAAGGAATAGTCAATGGCAACTGCTGAGTAGGGTTGGCCAATGTTGGCAAATGAAAATCCAAGTCTCCTCTAGCCATTGATTAGAGGTTAGGGCACAGGCTGTTGGTCCCCTTGGTCTTGGATAAGTATTGACTGAATTCAGTTGCTAATGGCTCATTCCATGCCACCTTGGTGCTTCCATTGAATGCTCCAATCCAAAATTGGAGTCTTGTCCCTATTTTGGGCAATTCTAGGTTTAGCATGATATTTCTTGTTCCAAGGACTTTGGAGGCTTGGCTCAGTGATTGTCCCCTTTAGATTCAATTCTCAGATGTGTCCAAAGTGATGACAAGGCTTGGAATTGGCTGATTTTGGCAAATCGAGCAAAAGTGCAAAATTTTGCCTTGCCTTGGCAGATTTCAGCAAGGCAACTTGCCAATGTCATATCTCATGGCCCAGATTGAATTTGGTGATGTTCTTGGCCATTTTGGAAAGCCCTTATATGATACAACAACTGTTTAATCATATGTGGTTTTGATACCTTTTGGATCCAAGTGAAAAATCCCCTAACATTTGGAAAAAAGTAAGGCAGATTCTGACTTAGTGAAATTTTCACTAAGTGTTGGAACAAAGTGACTTTTCTTTATTTTGATCAGTCCATAACTCAAAATCCATGAGGAATTTGGACATAGGTCAGTATGAAGCTTTTGTAGAGGGCAATGAGATCTACAAATCAAGCTTTGGATGGGGAAAAATGGCTTTGTGGTTTAGGAGTTATGATCCTCCAAAGTTGGTACCTTTGTCACTTTATTTCATAACTTAGAAAATTTTCTAAGTTTTTATGGTTACCCCTTTTACAAGTTATCCCACTTTCTTTGATTTTTCTTGATGAATGATGATTCAAATCATACATTAACATCATTTTAGGGTTAAAAATCCATTTTTGTGAAAAATCTCAAAAAGTCAAAGTTGACTTTTGTGTATAGTTAACTTTTTATCAGATGAATTCCAAACTGTGCAATCCTTTAGGAAATCATGTCCTTGACCTAAATCAAACTTGATGGACATGTTCCATGGGTGTTATAGGGTGTATTGAATCATGTCCTAGGGTTTGGGAGCATGTCCTGGTCAAAAGTCAAAGTTACAGTTGACTTTTCTCGCAAAACCCTAACTGTGGTTCAGATGAAATTGAAACTTGTTGCTCAAGCTTCTTGGATTAATACATTGTTCCAAATGGATAAATATGGTATATTAGAGACCCTAAAATCATGTCTTAAGGTCTTGGTTCATGATTTGTCCCAAAAGTCAACTTAGGGGTGAATTAGGTCAAGAAACCCTAATTCCTGATTTTTGATGTATGCATCCCTTGAGGTCAAATTGACTTGATGATTGGGTCCATGAGGTTCCATGGAGTATATTAGGATATGTTTTGAATCATTGGCTCATGCCCAGATGAAAATTTTCATCTGGAGGCCCTGGTCGACCAAAACCCTAATTTGGTGACACTGGCGATCTTGAAGCTTGATCCACCTAAAAGGGAGCAACCTTGTGCTTAATCCTTGAACTGGGAGTCCTCTTGATCCATTGTGGATGTTTGAGAGGTTAGACAAGTTGAAGATCATGTCATTACTTGATTGATCCTTTGTCTAAGAACTCTGAGAGGGCTTGAAACCCTAATTTTGATAGTAGTGAATGCTCACCCTTCTTTGGGGAGACTGATGAAGTATGATGGTTCATCCATATTGTGATGATGATTTGCACAATGATGGGAAATCTTAGTGGTCAAAATTTGGGGTATGACAGGAACCAGAAGGAAGAAGAAGAAGAATTTGCGACATACCATACATGCTTAATTTCTCCGTGATTTCATGCCACCATCAAGATTCATCTTCTACGACAACCAGCTATTCATCTTCAAGAACTATCATCAAGCTTCCATCACCGGATCTTCTTTGATCTCCCTCAAATCCAAACCTGCAAAACCGGAGTTCAACAATTCATCGTAATAAAACGTAACTGTTCACAACACTAATCCAAGAACCTTCAAGCTCATCAACAATAACGGAAAACACAAGGGCAAAGAAGAAATACTACATACCAGGTAAGGGTTTCTTTACTCTGTTTTCCTCATCAGTTCCATTCGAACCCGACTCATATCGTTAGCTTCGTTTTCGTGTGTAATTGGATTTTGCGTGAAGAATTACTATCTCTGCCGCCACCGACATAAGGCCACGGCGCGACGGAGTGAAGAGTTGTCTCCGTGATGTCGCGACGACGCAGCTTTAAAGGAAACGTAGAAATGGAGGAGAGTGAGGTTCGTCGGAGGGAGTTCAGAAATGAGAAGATGATGGAGGCCAGGGGGAATGATTTGAATGAAGGAGAGGTTGATTTGGAAGATGAGGGAGAACTTGGAGATGGCGCAGAGAATGCTTGGTGGTAGGGATAATGTGTGAATTTAGGGTTTCTGCATTTGTATAGTATTTGACCCATGAGAATGGATTTAAGGCTATTGGTCCATGGAAATGCTATACACACGTTCCAAATATCATTCACACCCCCTGGAATTGTGGTTGATGTCTTAATTAAGTTTAGTTGACTGATTTTGTACAATTAGTGTTAAATCTTAGTTAATTGCTTTAGGATTTTATTAGAAAATTAGATATGATTTTTAGAATTAGGTTTTAATTCTAGTTTTTTTTTTTTTTTTTTAGAATTAGATTTTCTTAAGAATTAATCCTAACCTCTATTAGAATTAGAATTGGATTTAATTTTTTATTTTAGTTTAGTTTTCAATTAGAAATTAATCGTGTTTTTAATTGACTTTTTACATGGTTTAGTAGTTGATTAATTGCGGACTAATGTTGGTATAGCTTTGACTAATTGGATTTAGATTTTGATATTTGTTTTCAGACAATTGTTTTTGGCTTATTAACATTAGAACTAGATTTTTAGAATTAGAAATTAATTTTGAACTAATTGATCTTGACTTAGTTTGAATTGATTTTGATCTAACGTTGACTAAACTTAGATTTTAATGCTAGCATCGACTAATTTTTTTAGTGGCTTCATTTATTAACTTTGTCGATTGTTCTTAAATGTTAGATTTGTGATTCTTCCTAGTTAAAATTCGATATATTGGATTAGTCTTTGATTAATTGTTTGTGAATTTTACTAGAGTCCTTGATGTTTGTTGCATAGATTTTGACTAATTGTTGCTTACATTTTGGTATCAATTTCACTTAATTCGTGTTGACAATTTCCATTGGAATTTTGGTGATTAGCTTTGGTTATTTTCATGGATTGCCTAGACTAATTTTCAAGTTGTCTTTGTAGTGATTCACACTTTATTTGCTAAGTTGTTTAAAGGTAGGAAGTGTTGCTACATACATAGCTGTTGTGCACAAGGTAAGCTGTTGAATGTTGCAATTCTGTCCAGATTTTCTTACACCTATTCAGTTCTGTAAATAGGTGTTGTTGAAAGTTGTTTTAGCTTATGGTTGGACCTTATAGCTGTACAGGTGCAGGAGCGCTGTTGTTGCTGTTGTTTGTGATTTATTGCCTTATTTTCTGTTTCTCTTTGTGATGGACGAAGAGTCACTCAACTTCCTTATAGTTGAGATTACGACATCGTTTTCATCTTATCGTTGACGAAGTGTCACTCAACTTCCTCATAGTTGAGATCACGACATCGTCATTTATTGTTTATTTCCTGCTACATTTCTCTTTCAGTTGAGGATGAGGAGTCACTCAGTTTTGTTCTTGGCTAAGATCACGACATCGTTCATTTTGTGATTGATTCGTCCTATGTTTACTTGTGTTTATTCACATGATCCCGTAGGACTCCTAGCTCCACTTAATTTCTAATTAAGTTAGAGGTAGGAGAGACATTAGGCTTTCAATCCATGCATGACAACATTAGTTAGACTGCCCTCCTGATCCTGACCTTAGAGTCATTTTGTATGCTAACTTGTAGGACCGAGTTTTCCCCTTAGACTTTCTGTGTGTCCTTCTCTTCTTTTCTCTCGCACCCGTGCGATCGAGACTGATCCTTTTTTTCCATAGTAGTGTGAACTACGGATGCTCTGATTCCTCCTTCTTTTCAGATTGAGGATACGTAGGCACTAGATGCGATATCTTGGCGAGCACACTAACAACTAACTTCCATTTTCTCTCGCACCCATGCGATCGAGACCAACTAGTTAATCGACCATTTTCTCTCGCCCTAGTGTGATCGAGACTCTTTCACCAAACAAAACCGACCCTGTTAGGTCGAACTACGACTACTCTGATTTCCTCTCTCTGGTTAGATTGAGGATATATAGACACGGGACAGCGATGTCTTGGTGAGCAACCTTCCCCCAACAAACCCGTAGTCCATCGAACTACGTCGAATCTGATTCTTTATTCGTCCATGAAGATACGTAGGCATAGGATTGCGACGATCCTTGCGAGTCCTCTTTTGGTTTTCACCTTCCCTTTTTTCTCGTTTCCAGTTAGTAGTTGAGCTTCAGATAACCTACACCCTTTGATCGATAACAACAAGCGTGGATCCCATCGAGTACGATGGACGCGAGGGGGTGCTAATACCTTCCTCTCACGTAACCGACTCCCGAACCCAGGCTATGGTTGCGATGACCATTCCTTTCCCTTTGTCAAGGTTTTCTTCTATCGTTTCCTTTCCCTGCAATGGGATAAATAACGTTCGGTGGCGACTCTTCTGTCTTTTTCCGCCAATTGATTTTCGCAGATGCGACACCTTGCCAAAATTGAAATTCAAGGTTCATGTCTTGATGGATTTGCACATGCTAAGTGGAATCCTTGCCCCTTTGATCAAGTAACAAGTGAGTCATCAGAAGTTTTGTGTTTTGGAAGATGACAAAGTTTGCAAAGTGACAAAACTTGGAGGAGAAAATCGTGTGGCACAAGTCATGTACCAATGCTGTAAAAAACAGTTTGTATCATGGCATATTGGGAGGTCCATAACTCCTTGCTCAACTAGAATCAATGGATGTTCTCTTTGGAAAGCTTGTATATCATACTTCAACTTTAATGTTTGCATTTGGTCTTGATTCTTTTTGGATCATAATAAAAAATGGTCTCAAAGTTGGCTAAAACACAAGACAGATTCTATCCAAAAATTTCACTAAGTGTCCAAGTTCAAAAGTTTGGAAGCCCTAACTTCATGGCTTCACAACTCAAAATCCAAGCATTTTTTTATCATGGAGCACTGTGACACTTTTGTAGTATGTAATGAGAGCTTTCATTTGAGCTTTGGATGAAAAAAAATGGTTGTGTGGTTTGGGAGTTATGATCTTGCAAAGTTGGGAAAAAAGTCACTTTTTCTCCATAACTTAGTGAAATTTTAAGTTTCTTAAGATTACCCCTTTTGCAAGTAACCTCATTTTTCTTGATTTTTCTTGATGGGTGATGATCCAAACCATAAATTAACATTGTTTTTCACTTAAAGAAACCATGTTTGTCACAAAATCTCAAAAGTCAAACTTAGTTTTAGGCACAGTTGACTTTTTTATCAGATGAATTTCAAACTTTGTGATCTTTAATGAAATCAAGTTCTTGGGATAGATTGAACCTAATGGATTGATTTCATAGGTGTTTTAGAGTCTCTTGAATCATTTCCCAAGATTTGAGATCATGTTTTACTCAAAAGTCAAAGGCACAGTTGACTTTTCTCAAAAACCCTAGTTTGTGGTCCAGATGAATTTGCATCTTCACATTGCTCATGAATTAAGTTCTTTGTGTCAATTTAAACTTGTGAGAGGACCAATATAAGATATTTGATGTCTTCAAAACATTTCTTGAAGTCTTGGCTCATGCCTTGCTTCAAAAGTCAACTCAGGGGTGAATTAGGTCATGAAACCCTAATTCCTGATTTTTGATGAATGTATCTCCTGAGGCTATTTTGAACTCATGAATGGATCCATAAGGTCCTTTTGAGTTTATTGAATCATGTTTTGAAGTATTGGCTCATGTCCAGATGAAAATTTTCATCTGGAGGCCTTGGTCTACCAAAACCCTAATTTGGTGATATTGGTGATCTTGAGGTTTGATCAACTTGAAATGTTGCAACCTTGTGCTTGATTCTTGATGTGGGAGACCTCTTGATCCCTCATGGATGTTTGAGAGGTTGGAAAAGTTGAGGATCAAGTCCATTCTTGATTGATCCTTTGCCTGAATGCTCTAAGAGGGCTTGATAACCCTAATCCTTGGCTAAAGTGAACACTCAACAATCTCTGAGAGGATTAATGAGGTATGAAGTTAAATCCATATTGTGGTGATGATTTTCACAATGATGGGAAATCTTGTGGTCAAAATTTGGGGTATGACACCTATGTGGTCACACATAAGGACAAATTGATGAGAGATAAAATAAAGGGTTAAATAAGTTTTTAGTCCCTATAAAGTTTGAAATTTCATTTTTAGTCCCTCCCTACCTTTTGGCAACGGTTTTTACAAAAAAACCGTTGCCAAAACCAGCTAAAACCGTTGCCAAAACCCAGGAGGGACTAAAAATGAAATTTCAAACTTTATAGGAACTAAAAACTTATTTAACCCTAAAATAAATAAGGAACACTGTAAGGTACGATGTACTTGAGTGAATTATGGAACATTGTAAAGTACCGTGTACTTAAGTGAAATATGAAACATCGTATAATATAATAATAAGAGTTATTATTATTATTATTATTATTATTATTATTATTATTATTATTATTATTATTATATAGTTATTAAATATAATAATAATAAAATATGTTTAGTATAATAATAATAATAATTATTATTATTATTATTATTATTATTATTATTATTATTATATGGTGCACTTAAGTTGGGCCTTTTACCTTGCAGCCTATACAAGTGGTTCTATAAATACAACTCTTGTGTAGAAACTTTGTGAACTTGACGAAATTCAGTTGGTGAAACCCTGATCGTAGTTCTCTTTTTTTTTCTCTCACTCAATGCCTTCAATCGTAGCAGATAGCACTAAGACTGAAGGAATCTGTTCGTGTGGACTGAGTAGAGGCGTTGTTCATCATACATTGCTCGTGATCATTCCTTCGATTCAGAATCAAAGGTTCCATCGTCATAAGAGGTAACCGTTATATCAATGATCATGACTATCCGTAAGGATCAATAAAGGGAAATTTTTTATTTTCCGTTGCATTTTGGATCGCAATTTCCTTTCATACAAGACTTTGAGTGTCACCCATCTTTGACATCATCTATAAGGGGGTGTGGCCTGACGACAAATTAAATGTCACAATAACTTTTAGCTACAACCAAACTTTTTTCTAATAGAACTATACTTAACAATTAATGTATTTGGTCTATATATAGTCCAGATACATTAATTATTCAATGTATCTAAAAAGTAAAATTTACTTATAATATAGAACGGAGTGAATAGTCAATAAAAGATAAAAAGATGCTTGTCCAATACTTTGGGGTCCTAGACGCGTTCAGATTCCATGTCACATTTAACCAAATACCATATGGTTAAGTCGGAAGCGTGTAATGATCATAGACAGAGACTTAAATAAACATTATTGGCAAATCACCATACCTTATCAAAGATTGGCATGTAAAATCCTAGGAAAAGGGGTTTGTGCAACAAACATCTAGAATCAAGAGTGTAAGTGTCATTAGGAAAACTTCTATAATTAGATCAATCAACTGATAATGACTAAATTGTCAAATTAATCTTAATAAATGTAACTTTGTCCATATTTATAATAGAAATGATAATAATTGTCATAAGTCCTATAAAAATCTATCAGTCAATACAAGTTCTCAACAAATATCACAGTCAATTCAATCATTCAAATTACCTAAATAAAAAACTAATTTAACTAAATAAATGAAAATTAAGAACCATTTAACTCATTTAACTGAAACAAATCATTTGATCTGCATTTGAAATATTGAACTAGAACTAGAACACTACTATTAATCTAAATCAGAGACTTCCTATAATAACCTACATTCACATGTTGCAGCCAATATAAATACTGTTTAAGTATTTCAATGGTTAGCTATGAAGCACGAACTCTGACACGGACACGACACGGACACTCCGACACTGATAATGTCTAAAATAAAGGATACTGACACCGCTATAAGATAGTATTTGAGCTCCATTTATCCATCTATGTTTTGACTTATAATCAATTGATAGCATTGCTTCAATACATGTTTAAACATTTTGATGTATGTGACATTTGTTCAAAGAATGCATAATGGTGCGTTGAAACAAAGAAAATATTAAGTTTTTGTTTGAAACATTTGTCTGAATTGTCTATCTGTGAATTGCCTGACATATGTGTTATGAGTGTTATACGAGTGTCACCCATTCATTCAAAGTGTCGAAGCAAAAAAAATCATTTTTTAGTGGACACTTGTCCGACTTTTCCGATACTTATATGACTTTTTCGACACGTGTCGTACAAATGTCATACAAGTTTCGGACACCAACGCGTGTCGGAAACACGACACGTCTACTCCTAAAGGTGTTCGTGCTTCAAAGATAGTTACTAAGGAAACAAGTGCAACATGGAAAAACAACACTTTTTAAAAGCACATTGGACAAAGATAGTTTAGAATTTAGTGATTCTGAATAATATAAAGCAACATGTATTGTAATCTTTAATATTGGCACTTACATTTCTATAATGGATGGAGAATCCAAATTACTGCCCAGCTCTGCATCCAAATTCAAGCCTTCAAGCCGTCTTCCAACCCAAATATAAATTATAACGACTCTTATAAATCATAATTATATCATTACCATTCGAAACCAATTACAAAAACAATAATACAATATATTAACAAATTAAATTCAAGAAAGGGTGAATAATTATACATGACTGTTATGTTGGAGAAGACACATTCCACACCTAGCCAAAGTTCTAAACATGGATCCTTTCCTCGAGGCTTCCACATTATAAGAGGTGGTGACTCCATAACAACATATAGACTATTGATTGCTGCAACTGTGACCATTACACATAGTAAGACAAGTTAGTAATAGGGGTTCGAACCCGGGTGAAGCGAAAAAATACTAACATAATAGATTAACAGCTAATATACTAACATTTGCCTTTTAAAAAAAAAAGACATATTGTGAGTGCATTTCCCTTCTAGTAGTATGTTTTGATTTATGTCAAAACTAGGACACTTAGTATTTGTATACATTGGACGCTCTCCTTTTAATCTAGGTGTGTATTTTCATAATTTGGAGTGCATAATCATCCTTATTCATTTAGAGTCATCTACTAAGTCAAAACATGTTTTTGTGACAAAATGAATTTTATGCATCAACTCATATATGCTACAGGTCAACTCATAATGCAAAAATAATGTGGGAAATTATTTACACTCAACATGCGTCAACTCATAGTTGTCACAGGCTAATGCATAAGATTTTCCATTCAACATGCATCAACTCATAAATGCTACAGGTTGGTGCATAAGATTTTCCACTCAATAAGCATCAACTCATAGTTGCTACAGGTTGGTGCATAAAAAAATTTCATTCAGTATGCATTGAATCATAGTGCTACAAGTCGATGTATGGGTCGGTTCATAAAGAGATAATTTTAAAAGAAAGTTCACTGGACAGTATGCATCGACTCACACATGCTACCAGTCTATGCACAGAAGAAATTTTTCTTTTATGAGTCGATGCATAGGTCATGCTTTCACAAATCATTTTCTCACTATAATATGTGTGGATATTGACTTTATACCTATGTTTAGGCTTAGTACTCAATAAATGATTATCTTGGATCTAGTAATAACAAACAATTCGCAATGTCAAGCCACACCATGAAAATAGGTTTTCAATTGCCAAGCTTAAACAAACATTAAGACTAAAGAGTCACCAATATTATGTTAGACGATAGGCTTCGATCTAGAGGGGGTGAATAGATCACAAATTTTACAACCAAAAACTTTTTGCAAAAATCTGTTTTAAAAAATATGGTGCAACGAAAAAATGACCCGAATCGAATCGTCTAACCAAACCTACTATCGAAAAGCAATATGCGTAACTCAAACCAAACAGAGTGATAATGAACATAAATGTTCAACAATGCTCAAGCTACGAATCAATTAAATGCAATGCTAATCGTAACTCGCATATTCAATGAATCAAAACGCAAATAAATTACACACAGACAATTTATCGAACACTTGATGTGCGATCGATAACAATTGGAAATATAGTTTGTTTTGTTGACGTTAAAACCTATCAAAATCAAAGTGATTGTGATTATATCAACAACAACATCTTTAAAAGATAGTAGAAAACAATTTCCAATCGAATTGATCAAACAATGAGGAAATCGATAAATTGTGTAATCAACAATAAAAAAAATAAAGAGAGAGAGAGAGAGAGAGAGAGACCAATATTTGTTTAGGCAGTTCCCCAATCGGCATCGCTATGGGAACGTCTGCCCTCAATTCAAAATCGAATTGAGACAGTGCTATTAATCTTTTCTTTGCAAAAATGTTTATACAAGAGATGAAGAATGCAAACCCCAAAAACCCTATTGTTTTGTGTTGATTCTTCCACCTCCAAACCCTTGATCAAAACTTGATCAAGTGACCAACAATGCGGATACAATCCTCTGATTATCCCGAGCACGCAACTTGTTGAAACCCGAGATTCTCGAACACAATTCATAGTCTCACGCTACTCCCTTGCAAGGAAACCACCTTGTCCCAAGGCCTTCACTTGGTCGAATCTATGTTGACGTGATCTCGTCCAAAACCTTCAAATCAACCTGATCTTGAAGGAAAACCCCACCTTGGTTTTCTTATTTGAAACACACAAAGCTCCCAACCCAATATTCTCGGTTACACCAAACCTAATTGGGCGTTATCAACCCTAATCTAGATGGTCACCCAATCGAAAAATAATTATGTGTAGTTCAATTGTGTGTATGCATAGAAGAAGGGATGAAGATGATGGGCAACTTTGTAATCTGGTTTCGTTTATGTTTTATTCACTAGGAAACCTTGTCTAGAAAAAGATGCATGTATGAGTATATATAGGTATATGAAGAAAATGGGAAAAAGGATGCAAGAAAAATAAGATGCAAAAAGAAATTTTCAAGTTTTAACATGCATAGTTCGTAGGAGCCGACCCGAAACATGGATGTGCCGGCCTATACTGAAGTTGAAGCTTTCATAGGTCGGCCTGATCACATATAGGTCGACCTATGTTGTTGTTTTGACACACAAACTTGATTTTTTATGTATATGACATGCCTAAAACCTATCAAATTTGTCAAAAGAGTATTTTTATGGATCCTAAAGCTAAGGGGACACATGAGCATCTAAATGTAGGTTGACACCGTCAAATATACAAGAGCACTACGATAAACTACCTTATTCCTTGTTTGACATCATTCAAAACCCGGAAGAATTTGTAGTTGCAAATACTCAACGCTCACATATTACATCACGAGTAGATTGACATAGAACGACGTGACCTTTTTAATACACGAATATAACAACCACATCCAATCCCAATAATAGAAATTTTAGTTACGCTTACTCATGGTTAGGGTATCAGTTGGTCTTTCCAGAGAATCTGACTTGGAAATGGTATATGCCCTGTCACTTGAGCAGTGCTTCCACCTTTAGACTTTATTTCTTATTCTCCTGTAGTATACTAGAGTGAACCTACTCTAATTTTATACACCTTCGATCCACCAAAACTCCATTTGCAATGAATTGAAAACTTCTATTTATAGGCAAGATTTTGAGGCTCTCGTTGGGCTCACTGACCTTGCGCCCAACCCACATACCCTATTTTTCCAACTCTAACCATCCAGATTTTCTTATTCAACAAACAATGCTTCCATGTGTTTCATGGATCCTTTGTTGCCTTTTTTTGGCCAGGGCACCACCCATTCGACAAGCGTGTTAACCCTTATTTCACCATGAAGTACTTGTATCTAGTCATGTCACATGGCCTTGTATGCGCCTAGCGCGCTTTGCTTCTTTACGATTTTTCCTTTTCCTATTTTCTTTCGTGTTGATTCATGGTTTTCTTGTTCTTTTCTTCTGTTTTTGATTAATGCATACAACAAAAGTCCAAACAGATGTTTTCTTACTTTTATTAGATAATTTGGGGGTTTATGTAACAATTTCTCATGAAATAAGCCAATATATGTCGACATTTATAGCATAAATCCGACACTTATCAACAATCCACTTCAAGTCAATTGAAAAAATGTAAAACAAAATAATCATGAAGACTAGGTACAGACACCCAGATCATCGGTTAACAAATCATATTATCTATAAAATCTTTGCAAATATCAATTCCGTAAATCCAAAGTGCATGCCCAGATTCAAGGTGTTAATATGTATAGCACCACAAAGGCCCCAACTGGCAGACCCAATTATGAAGCCCCTTAGAGTTCCACCTAGTAGAACACAGGATCAGGTGGAACCTCGTTAGAAAATCGAGCACCTAATTCTAATCATTCAAGCAACGGCTGCTATTAGATCTGATCGAACGACTTCCCACATAATACGTCAGGTTAAGATAGAGAAACTTTCAACTGCTTGTCATATATAAATTCTACCATGTGATGATGCACGCATTATCTCACTCTCACTTTCATTCTACATCTCTATGACTACATTAACTTAGATGTTAGATTGTTAACATTACAGATTATACATATATATATATATATATATATATACACACACACACACACACACACACACACATATATATATATATATATATATATATATATATATATATATATATATATATATATATATATATATATATATATATATATATATATATATATATATATATATATATACTGTAGAGACAACCCATGTATGTATCTTAGAGACATTTAACAATAACTTTTATTTACTTATTTGTTTCTTGAAACTTCTAAGAGTTAAAAATATTAAATTGAAGTTAACAAAGCATGAAATCTCTTCTTATAAAATGATCAAACAAGTTTCTATTTATTACATAATATGTCTCAAATTAGATATTTTTTGTATGCTTTGTTCATGTTTCATTTTCTATTACTTGTCTCAACAAATAGTAGTAGTAAGTCATTTTTCACAGTATTTTCAATTTAACTTATATAAACTTTCATCAGCTTTGAGTAATATTTATTTTTCTCATGTTAGATGCTGCAGGTTTAATTCCATGCAGATTACCCTCTGATTGCCCAGAAAATATGTGTGATCCCCCTCTAACTCGGTGGTGTGTTGATCGCTACTGTGAATGTGTGTAAATGTAAAAGAACTAAAGAAATAATTATTTTTATTGTAAGTTTGTACCTTCTTTTATGTATCAATTTAATATACAAACTTAAATGCAGATTGTTATATTATACAAATATTATACATTCATTCATTAATAGAACTAGTATGATACCCGTGCCTTCGCATGGGTGAATGTCGGTGACGCGCATTTGTTTTTAGAATGTATTTGTTTTTATAATGTATTTTTTTTTTCAGAATCTATTTGTTTTTAGAATGTATTTAGTTATATTTAAAATTATAAAAAAAAAACAAAATATAATAAAATTTAGTAAATTTTTTATTTATTAAAAATTAATATGATACCCGTGCGTTCACACGGATAACTGCCGGTGACGCGCATTTGTTTTCATTTAAAAATTTGAAAAAAAATACAATTAATAAAAATCAGTAAATATAAAAAAAATATATAATTTATATTTTAAAAAAAATAGAATCAATATCCACAGACATCGGTTGGTATATTTTATAAAAATATTTACGCAATAATTTAGTTTTATAAATATCAAATAATAACATAGTATTTGTAAATATTATTTTAATTTGATAAATAAATATAATTAATATAAATAAATATATTTTGTGTAAGTATTATTACAAATATCTATTTCGTGCGATACCCATATCAGTACCCGTGTGTTCGCCCGGATAGTGATTAATCTACAATACTACCGTCTTAATTTATAAAAAAAAAAAAAAGATTTTTTCTCTCAAAGTTTAAGACAAAATAATAAATTTAATTTTACTTATTTATTACTTAATAAAAATAAAAATAAATGAAACTAAATATCTCCTATTAATTATAAATGATTATCCATCCATTCAATTTCTAACTCTATAAACAGTATATATTAAAAAATTTAAAACCTTAATCTTTTACTAATTAATATAAATATTTATCTTGCAATCAAAATTATAGAGCATTTATTTCTTATTATTATTATTATTATTATTATTTTCCAATGTCCGACAATTCAAAATCCTGTCTAATGATGTTTTTACTATTTAATGTATTTATCCTTCTCAATCTGAATGTTTATTTACACTTCTTTATATATATATATATATATATATATATATATATATATATATATATATATATATATATATATAACTGACATAAACCTTTATCATATTTAAATTAAAGATTAAATTTATTTGTAATAAAAAATGGAAAGAACATTTTCTTGAATAGATTTCTTATATCAATGTATTTCCAAAATACTACTATATATTAGTGGTACAAATCAATAAGACAATAATTACAAAAATATACCATTAATTGCAATATTCTATATATTTTGTGATTATTTTAAAATCACAATTTATTCATTATAATGGTAATAATAATAAAAAGGAACACAATGATAATGGTAATAATAATAATAATAATTAAAAGCTAATATTAATAATGATAATAATAATGATTAAAAGCTTTTGAATTTTTTTAAATAATATTTAATTTTAAATAATTAGAATTCAATCATTTATTACGTAATGTTTTCGCATTATAAGCTCGAAAAATGTATAAGTTTTAAAAAAGTTTATAGTCAATTAATTATTTTATTATAAAAAAATCATTTTTTCTCAAATCAATAATGATCTTTTAATTTATAAAAATTAAAATATTGATTATAATTAAATTGAAATATTTATTGAATTTTTTCTATTCCGTAACTATTCCATTACTCACTAAAAACTTTTATGTCTAATCAAAATAATTAAAATTTTAAATAGTTTTTTCTACTCCCATTTATAATCAATAAAATAAAAATGAACAAAGTTTTATTAAAACCTTAAAAAAAGTGTTAAAATTTTATTATACTATTTGTTATATACTAAGTTTGAATTTGATGATCTAGTGAGATACCCGTGCGTTCGCGCGAGTATTGGTGGAGTGCACATATTTGTGTTTAAAATGTAATAAAAATGAAATGAAAACGACAAAATAATTTAACCCAAAAATTTTATTATTTTTAAAAAATATACATGGAATAATAGGCTAACAACAATTTTTCCTCGTGTATAATTATTATTTTATATATATATATATATATATATATATATATATATATATATATATATATATATATATATATAAATGTAGAATTTATAATTGTTTTTTTATATAAAAAAAATTGGATTAGCATCATATTAACAATTATTTATTGGAATATAATACAATTGTGCATTTAATTGAAAACAAAGTTTAATAATGATTATGGATTAATTAATATATTTGAAAACGTATAAATATTTATCAAATTTATTAGTGTTAATAGCACAATAAACATTTATTATTAATAATTATTTGAATATTATTGTAGACTTAATTAGTATTAATAGCATAATAAATATTTTTCAAAAATATTTTTATACTACCATTTTAATATGGAGTGTGTTCTGGACCGGGCAAGGCTACTTGCCCTTAAGGAACAGGCCCAATCCATCATAGTTGACGACCAGGCCCAACAAGCACAATATAGCCGTTGGGCACAATATAGCCGTTGGGCACAATATAGCCGTTGGGCACGTCTCCTCCACGTGCAGAATGATTCACGCGGCCAACTGCTTCCCCGGATATCGCGGATACAGTTAGAAAAACCACGCGCTTCACCCTCCATCTGGCAGCTCCTCATTGGTCGATCAGGCGCTTTGCTCGCCAACAATCCATCTATAAAAACCCCCTCGCTTAAGAGGGGCAGGTATCACAACTCATATACTTGACTTCTCTTACTTACTCTCCCCTTTCTTTGACCAAATACTTACTTTGGCATCGGAGTACCTTGCAGGTACATCCACCCCTTTTTCTCCTCCCCTACGAGCATCAGCTTTTGTCCTACACGAAGGTCGCGACGATCTTCTTCTGGTCCTCTCCGATCAGTGGCGCCGTCTGTGGGAAACTTCGCTTCCCCGTCTTTTCGAATCAAGATCCCTCATCTTTTCACCCAAAAGACCAAAGCTTTCATCTCTCTTCAAAATCCCAGATCATCATGGCTTTCGTTAAGAGTGATACCCACCAAGAACCTGTGGCCGCCGTCGCCAGTGTCAACAAGAATACTTTCGTCGGGAACATCCCATCCGAAAACGCCCAGCGCAACAATGGACCGGCTTCCCCGAAGCCCGACGAACAAAGGCCACGAGCACAAGCCGTGGAACTTTCCTTCGAACCCATTCTGGTTCCTTAAGGCGCTGATCCGACCACCGCGGCACTCATCGCCTCTTTGAACAATTCCAACCGTTTCATCATTCAGCAGGGAGAAAAGATCAGCGCCCTCGAGCACGCCCTTCAAGAGCATCACACTTCGGAGACGCTGAACCTCTCCCCGCCTCCGCGAGTTCACTCAAAGCGGAGACGTGATAGTCCCTCCCCGGTCAAGGAACGCTCAAGATCAGGGAGTCCAACACCCGACCGTGCTCGCCGGCATCGTCGTTCTCCTAGGATAACTAGGCACTCCCCTATTTCCAAAAGACATCGACACTCGGACAAGTACGAGCGCAGGCATACCCGCGGACACTCTCCTCGCCGCAGTCAAAGCCGCAACCACAGTCTTTCTCCATCATTCTCTCACAGCTCTAGCAGTGATGACGAAGCTCAAGGCCGGTTCACGAGGAAAAAAAGCCGCATACCGTGCCCGGGACGCCAGAGATCAGGAAGCACCCCGAGCACCCAAAAAGGAGGAGTCAGAGCCATCCCGTAAAGGCAAGGAGAAGCGACGGGAGGAGCGTCCCCGTGAAGGCAAAGGGCCATCTGGACGATTCAATGAATACACTGTGCTCACTACCTCACGTGAGCATATTCTCACCGACTGTATCAACACCGAATTCAAACAAGGAGGTGTCCGATTCCCTAAACCGACCGCGCCCAAAGGAAACGTCGATAAAAGCAAATGTTGTCGGTTCCACCGTAGTCATGGGCACGTGACGGAACATTGCGTGCACCTCAAAGACGCCATAGAGATCCTCATCAAAGAGGGTCATCTGAAGCAATATGTGAAGAAGGGAGAGTCCTCCCGACAAGACACAACTGATCCTAAGAAAGAAGCAGAATCAACCCCCTCCAGTCCTCCCCCGCAGGTCGCAATGTCCATCATCCGACCAGAGGACTTCCTCGTTCCTGACCACTTCGTCCCGACTACCCAGGCATTCCTACACAGTACCTGGGAAGCCTTTCCTACGACCATGGTTATCTCATGTGGGGGGTACCATGAGCTCACGATAGGATCCATCAAACAAAAGTTTGAACAGCTAATCGACAGCGGCCCCGATCAGTTATACACGATCAGCAAGGGTAAAGGGCGTTCACAGCCGATCACGTTCTACAAAGAAGAACTCCCCGGAGGATCGCCGAATTCCCACATTCCTCTGCTGATCAGGGCCAAATTATCATCTACTGACGTGCGGAGAATCCTGGTCGACCAGGGTAGCTCCGTGGACATCATGTACTCCAGCCTGTTCCGTGCACTGAAGTTGAATAAGTCCAATCTCTCCTCATATGTGGGATCTGATCTCCAAGGATTCAACAGAGCAACGGCCCGACCTTGGGGTTACATGGAGATACCGGTCACGTTTGGCGAAGAGGAGGCATCCCGGACTATCAAAACATAGTTCTTAGTTATTGATTGCTCGTCTCTCTATCAGTGCATCCTCGGCAGACCAACTCTCGCCGAACTCGTTGCTGTCCCCTCAACGGTCCACCTAAAGCTCAAGTACTACACGGAGAAAGGACACGTCGCAACTCTGCACGGTGACATTGAGGCTGCTCGCAGGTGCTTCGAGGCCGCAACAAAAGGGCAGAACCAGATCACGACAACAGCAAAACCGGCAAAGCGCGCCAGAGAGGATGAGGGTCCAACCGAAGAAAGCCAACTAGAGAAAAAGCCCACGCTTCCCGTGCACACCATTGACCTTGACAGTAGGCTTGCTGAAGAAGGAAACGAAGAGGGGGACGATGATGGAAAGTTAAGGGTGACAAGCTCCCCGTCTCCTACACTGCTGCGACCAGTTCCAGACGGGGAATTCGAGATTATCACTTTCACCAACAACCCCAGCAGGGGAGTGAGGATAGGCGCTGGTCTTCCCAAAGAGATAACGAAGGATTTGAAGAAATGCCTCGACGACAACAACGACCTGTTCGCATGGAGTGCAGTAGACATGCCCGACCTTGATCCAGAAACTGCCTGTCACCACCTCACAATTAATCCAGCTGCCCGCGTCGTGGCCCAACGAAGAAGGAAACAATCCGAAGAGAAGGCACAGGCGGCCGAAAAGCTTGTACAAGACCTCTTAGAGGCAAAATTTATTTCCGAGGCCAGGTATACGACCTGGCTCTCAAATATTGTACTTGTAAAGAAAAATAATGGAAAGTGGCGCATGTGCATTGACTACACCGATCTCAATCGGGCTTGCCCGAAAGACGCTTATCCACTGCCGAGCATAGATAAACTCGTAGATAATTCCGCAGGTTTTAAGCTCTTGTCCTTCATGGACGCTTATTCGGGATACAACTAAATCCCAATGGCCGGCGAGGACAAGAGATACACGACATTCATGACCTCCTCGGGGAATTATTACTACAACGTAATGCCCTTTGGACTGAAGAATTCCTGGGCCACATACCAACGCATGATGAACAAAGTATTCCGATCAGAAATTGGTGACATGCTCGAAGTATATATAGATGACATGATCGTAAAATCCCAAGAGGAATCCGACCATACCACCCACTTGCGCAAGGTGTTCGACCAAGCTCGAAAATGTAAAATGCGCTTCAATCCAGAAAAATGCACCTTCGGGGTGCGAGCAGGAAAATTCCTCGGGTTCTACCTCACCGAAAGAGGAATAGAAGCAAACCCAGACAAATGCCGAGCACTCGTGGAATTCCCCACGCCTCGGTCAAAGAAGGCTATACAATCCATCAACGGGATGCTCGCATCCCTTGCCCGCTTCGTAAGCAAGTCCGTCTAGCACGCTCTGCCCTTTTTCAAATTACTCAGGAAGGAGGCAAATTTCGAGTGGACGAACGAGTGCGAACAGGCCCTTGCCTATCTCAAACGAGCTCTTTCCGAACCGCCAGTATTGTCCCGACCAGATCGCGGGGAAACAATATACCTGTATCTCTCCGTGGCCAACGAAGCAGTAAGTGCAGCACTTATTCGAGAGACTACTGACGGGCAGAAACCCATCTATTTCACCAGTAAAGCCCTACAAGGACCCGAAGTCAGGTACACACAAATAGAACGAGTAGCCCTTGCTCTCATAATTTCTGCGAGGAGACTCAGATATTACTTCCTGGCACATACCATCGTCGTCAGAACCGACCAGCCAATCAGGCAACTGTTAAGCCGACCAGATATGGCGGGCAGGATGCTAAGATGGTCCCTTGAACTGGCCGAATTCGACATTCACTACGAAGGGAGGAAAGCCCTCAAGGCACAGGTTCTGGCCGACTTCGTGGCAGAAATGACTTCGGATTCGTCCTCCCCGGGACAGACACAGGAATGGGTCATTTACGTGGATGGCGCATCGAGCCCCTCGGGCAGCGGAGCAGGAATTATCCTCGAAAACAAGGAGGGGACCCTGATCGAAGTATCCCTGATCCTTTCTTTCAAAACATCCAACAATCAAGCCGAGTATGAAGCCTTCCTCGCAGGATTACGACTTGCCAAAGACGTCGGCGCGAAGAAAATCAAAATCTGTACCGATTCCCAACTCGTGGCATCCCAAGTACGAGGAGAATTTCAAGCAAAGAACGACCAGCTTGCCGAATACTTGGCCGTGGTGAAAGACAAAATGACGGAGTTTGAAGCATGGGAAGTGCAGCACGTCCCGGGCAAACAGAATACCCGAGCGGACATCCTCTCTAAACTAGCCAGCACCAGAAAAAAAAGGTGGAAACAAATCCATCATACAAGAGATACTGGCTAGCCCGAGCATTACAAAGCCCGACCTACCAGATGTTAACGTCATCAGACAGCCCCAGTGTTGGATGACCCCAGTATACAATTACCTCACCAAAGGGAAACTCCCCGAGGATAGTAATGAGGCCAGTGTGACTAAGCGACGAGCCTGCTTGTACGTACTGGTCAAAGACAAATTATATCGACGAGGATTCTCCATTCCCCTGTTGAAATGTGTCGACGAGGCTCAGGTCCCCGAAATCTTACAAGAAATCCACGAGGGCATCAACGCACAACACCTAGGGGGAGATCCCTGGCTCGAAAAGCTTTGCGCGCAGGGTATTATTGGCCGACCATGCAGCAGGACGCCAAAGAGCATGTACATAAATGTGATCGTTGCCAGTGCCACGGGGACATGCATTTAGCACCACCCAACGAATTGAAAACCCTCTCCTCGCCGTGGCCCTTCGCCTGGTGGGGGATGGACATCCTAGGCCCCTTTACAATGGGATCTTATCAAAATAAATTCCTAATCGTGGCCGTCGACTACTTCACAAAATGGATTGAAGCCGAAGCGCTCGCCAAGATCACAGCCTTCAACATACTACGTTTCTACAAAAGAAACGTCCTCGCCAGATTCGGGGTACCCCAGGCCCTCGTGACCGACAACGGAACCCAATTCACAGACAGAAAGTTCCAAGACTTCGTCGCCAAACTGGGAACGAAACAACACTTTACTTCGATCGAGCATCCCCAAACCAACGGGCAAGCAGAGGCTGCGAACAGAGTAATCTTACGCGGATTGAAACGAAGGTTAGGCGAGGCGAAGAAAAGGTGGGTCGAGGAGCTCCACAGCGTCCTTTGGGCGTACAGGACGACACCTCATTCCACCACCGGGGAAACCCCTTTCCGACTAGCATACGGAACAGAGGCGGTAATACCGGTGGAGATAAGGGAGCCCTCCAGAAGGACAGAAGCTCCGCTCGACGAAGAGATGAACGATGAGGCTCTTCGCGAGGAACTCGATCTGGTTGAAGAAATAAGATCAGGGGCTGCCCTCCGCGAGGCCACATTGAAACAACAAATAACGCTGCGACATGACGCCAGAGTCATAAAGCGCGACTTCCCCATAGGCAGTCTGGTCCTGCGCAGAAACCAAAAAGATTCCTGCGAAGGAAAACTGGCGGCGAACTGGGAAGGACCCTATAGGGTCAAGTCCAAAACGGGCACGGGAGCATATTACTTGGAAACACTGGACGAAAAACAACTTGTTCAACCATGGAATACTGAAAAACTCAAGCAGTACTATAGCTAAGTCCTTAACCACAAGGATAGACGAGTCGTCGACGCAGTCACCCCAAAGCGGGGAGGTCTGCACGACCATCGTATCGTGCCCTGGTGAAGCACGACACACATTACAACGCCAGCCAGCTTCTGATCTTTGTGCGAGCAGATCCTGCGCACAACGGGGATACCTCGACCGAGCTCCGCCGTTGCCGCACCATTCAGGCAGGACACCCAGCTCGCAATGGGAACAGTCCAAGCCTATGAGACTAGTACCTCAAACGAAGTCCTAGCCTCATCGTGGGCGGAACCACTTCGCCCTCCTCGGTAGGTTTTACGCCTAGCCGGGGACACACTCACACATGTAAACAAAAAGAGCATAGTTCATAATAAAACGTCCACAAAAACCAAGTATATTAAAGTGCCGGCCACGACCGGACAATGTCATAAATATAAAGAGGGGCAACGCCCATACACTAAAATACAAATTAATAAGGGCACGCAGGCCCACAAAACATGGTAAAAACAAGTCTTATCCTATGACTTCACTTTCCTCTTCGGCAGGGACAACGTGGCCGTCCACCACTCTGTTGAACAAACACATTCCTTCCGTCTGGAGCTGCACGTCGGAGTTGAGGGCCACCATCTGCTCTTTAGCCGCATTGAAGCCAAACTCAGCCGCTTTCAGGTTATCTTCGCCAAGGATCCTGATCCTCCCGATCAAGTCGGTCCACGACTTTAGAGACTGCTCGTCATCGTTTTCATCCTGGGCAACTGAAGTTAAGCCTTCCAACTCAGCAATCCTATCCTGCAGTCTCTTCCTCTCCTCGTCAGCCTTAAGCGCAGCTAACTTCAGCTGGGTCACCTCCGTCTGGAGCAGCACCTTGGCCTCCTCGTGACCTTCAAACTATTTCAAATCGTTGAACAGCTTGTTGTTTTTGGCCTCCAGCTCAGCTATTCTATTCTGGTAGGTCACGAGGCTCGCCCGAGTAGCGGCTTCATCGTCGGCGAGGACAAGGGCAGCTTCAAGGACCCTGAACATGCCCGCCGCATCCTGGCACAGTTGTTTTCTCCTCACCCTGGACTTGGCATTCAAAATAGTCGAGGCTTCAGAATCGTGGACTTCTATCGAATCCCCTTCAACGAATAAGTCTCGGCGCGTGTAGCAGGCGGGCAGGACGAAATGACCAGCCCCGGACCCCCCAGGACCGGCGGCCACAGGAGTCCCCGCAGCATCTCTCTTCCTCTTAAGAGAACCCTCCGAGGTCAGCGGCGTCGAGGCTCTCTCCGGGACGGGGGTAGATCCAGCAGCAAAACTCTTCATCACTGTCTGCTTAGGCGCCCCGGCCTTGGCATCGGTGGTCGCCTTCTTTTGAACCTTTGCAGCCTGCGACCTCATCAGACGCTCTCGCATGTCAGCCATCATACCTGCGAACACACACATCATGTCAGAATCAAAAGAATGCAAGAAACAAAGCTAAACAGTGAAGCATACCAAGCAAAGTCATAGCGTCGTCATCGTTATCACACTCAAGGAGAGCTTTGACATTAATATATCTAGCTGCTCGGACAGGCCCATCCTCCCCGACCAGCTGATTCCCGTCCCGGTCGACGACGTAGGCCGGAGAAAAGCTCTCCACGTAAGTATGAAGGATCCTGTACGACTCCTTATCAGCCGGGAAAAGCTGCTAATGCTTCACCAGAAACTGATTTGTTCGACGTTTAAAATGGGTATAGACCCATTCCAGCGGGAAAATGGAGACCACACTATCCCTTTCCCGACCATCCACCATCACCCTCTCAATGGTCGAAATGCTCCTCTTCGCCTCCTCGGTCATAGGCCTCACGACCAGAAACCTGTCCTTGAAGCTGCGTATCGAATCAGAATACGGCCAGAACAGCCTATTCTGTTGCTTAAACGATACCCAACTCTGTTTCGACCCCGCCGTGCTCCGCTGAATCTGGAAGAGGCAGAAGAAGAGGTCTGTGGTCTCCCCGATATTGAGATAACGACACACCAACTCAAAGGCCCTTATAAATGCCAAGGCGTTCGGGTGAAGCTGGGACGGGCACAAAGCCAAATGGGTGAACAAGGAGGATTGGAAGTCAGTGAAGAGGAGACACATCTTGGCCTCCGTGAACGCAAATTCGTACATAGGAAAGCGAAGTCCCGGGTACGAGGAACATATTCTATCGTGCTCCCCGGGAAGAAAAGCTTTCCAGGCCGGTGGAGCATCCTCGTCGCGCTTCTCCAACAGGTCGAAGTCCCGTATCTCCTCCTCGGAGAAAGTTGATCGAAAAGACAAGGGCTCATGTCCAAGCCAGTCAAGGTCCCCTCCCGCGACCTTGATATTCGAGTAATCGGCGGACACACTGGGCCCCCCGGGTACTTCCTGTACGTCGGGCAGAACTTCATCGCGGGGTTCAGCCATTTTCACCTAAAAAGCAGAGGAAGAGAAGTGAATTCGACGGCCATGATCAAATCCACCCTTCCACCACTAATCAAGTGAAAGGGCGTTAACGAATCCGAGGACAACCACGTGCTCGCATCAATTATCTACTAATAGCTAAGAGAGGTCCCCGCAACCAGGACTCATAGAGGCACATACGAGGACGCATGTCCGTCCCGCACTTACACTAAGATCCCGAACAGGTCTAGTGCCCGACTACAAACTAAATTCTACACCTAACCGGATTCTACAAAGATCTACGCTAACAATTTCTACAAAATTCTAGAAATTCATAAAGTTCATCATGTTCTTCATAAAATTTCATGGAATTCATGTGTTCATCAAAGAACACATGAAGTTCAACCGGAAAATATGAACATCTACCGAAAAACTTATAAAAATATACAGAAAGGAAGAGAGAACTTACAAGTAAAAGAAGAAGTTGACGGTGGCGAAGAGAAGCTCCGGCGAAGACTAATTGCAGAGCAAACGAGAGCAAAGAGTGAAAAACTTGTGAAATTATGAAAATGAAACCTTCCCCCACCTTTTTATAACCGTTTGATCGTGGGGAATCGTGAAGGTCGTCATAGCCTATACGCCCCTAGGACTGACAAAGGCCATAAATGCACACCACGTGTCACAAAGACTCTTCGCCTGGTTCAGCGCAGAAAATACACTAACACTTGGCACATGCGAGCAAGCCTCTTCATCAAAGTGAACACACCCGGGCAGAAATGCTCGCCAAAAAAAACTCCCGTTTCTCCGAGGACGCTGCATTCCTTGGTCGACGTTTCGCGCTAATGGCTGACGACCATGTCTGGTCGGGTACAACAGGAATATTCCAAGCGGGCATCCACCTCCCCGACAGTATGGTCGAATTCGCAGCTGCCTAAAAGTCATTACTCTCCAACAGAGCAATGACTTGGGGGGCTCCTGTTCTGGACCGGGCAAGGGTACCTGCCCTTAAGGACCAGGCCCAATCCATCATAGTTGGCGACCAGGCCCAACAGGCATAATATAGCCATTGGGCACAATATAGTCGTTGGGCACATCTCCTCCACGCGCAGAATGATTCACGCGGCCAACTGCTTCCCCGGATATCGTGGATACAGTTAGAAAGACCACGCGCTTCACCCTCCATCTGGCAGTTCCTCATTGGTCGATCAGGCGCTTTGCTCGCCAACAATCCATCTATAAAAACCCCCTCGCTTAAGAGGGGCAGGTATCACAACTCATATACTTGACTTCTCTTACTTACTCTCCCCTTTCTTTGACCAAATACTTACTTTGGCATCGGAGTACCTTGCAGGTACATCCACCCTTTTTTCTCCTCCCCTATGAGCATCAGCTTTTGTCCTACACGAAGGCCGCGACGATCTCCTTCTGGTCCTCTCCGATCAAAGTGATATAACACTTTTAACCTCCAAAAATAGTTGGTATAATTTTAAATTCTCATCTTTCACGATAACAGTAGTTTTTATCAATATTTAAAGTTGTGACTGTTTATATCAATAGTATTTTTTTTATATAACAAAATTTGAATAAACAATGTATTTGAATAAGAGATTAATTGGAATACACTGTCAGTGTAAAACTACTTTACATTGACATCCAATAAGACTAGATCATTTTGACACATAATTATAGAATTAAAAATAAATTAAATTAAATTATAATTAAACTATTTAAATAACTACTTATTCCATGTTTCTCTCCTCTTATGTGTCAAAATGATTCAGTCTTATTGGATGTCAGTGTAAAGTAATTTTACACTGACAGTGTATTTCAATTAATCTCTTTGAATAAACAATATAAAAAAATTAATTTTTTTTTGGAAGAATAAAAAAATAATAATAATAATAATATTTCAAAAGAAAAATCTATTTTTATTTAAATTTGAAACATAAATATAATTATTCCATATATAGAGATATTTAGATTAATCGTATTTTTTATGTAAATATTATTATTTTTTATTTATAAAAATATTTATGCAATCATTTAATTTTATAAAAATCAACTAATAATATAGTATTTACAATTATTATTTTAATTGTATAAATAAATATTAGTAACATAAATAAACATATTTTGCCCGTATTTGGATTCAGACACTATTTTAAATATATTTATTTTAATTTTCTTTAATTATAATAAAAATGTAATAACCCGTGCGTTCGCACGAATTCTAGTGGGATACACGTGCATTCGCACGGGTACTGGTATAGTACGCACATTTTTCTCAAAATATAATAAAAATGAAATAAAATATGAAATTGTTTAATCAAAAAGTGTATTATCTTAAAAAGAGATAATAAATAAGTGTCTATAATTTTTTCCGTATAAAAAGAGATAATATTTATGAATGACAAAAATTTGTCCCATAATTTATTTATTTTTATATTTTTTAAATACAAATGTATCAGTTATTATTAAAAGAAATAATGATAAATTTTTTAAAAAGTACTAAAATTTATCAATATTGTAATGACACTATGGTATAAACAACACCAAATAATAGTAATATAAATTTCTAATTTAATACCGATCATGATTTTGTTTTTTATAAAAAATTTAGAACAATAGTAAAAAATTTCCCGTGTAAAAAATGGTTCTTTATAAAATATTTGTATCAACAATACATTTTTTTCTTTTTATAAAAACATTTGTATCAATAATATTATTTTTTTCGTTTATAAAAATATTTATATCAACAATTTACAATTTTCCGTTTCTAAAAATATTTGTATGAACAATATATTTTTTCCTGTTTACTAAAAAATTGTATCAACAATACATTTATTCTCATCTATAAAAATAACATCGTTTATATAGAATTTGGATCAACAATTTACTTAAATTTATATTAAATTGATTTAAACTACAATAAATAATATGGTTAATACACCTTTTACCCTCTGTCATTTGGGCGAAATTCCAAAAACAACATGTGTAAGTAGATTTGGTCAACAAATATTGTTAAAATGTTGAAATAACTAAACCTAGAATTTTGTCATCCATAAGTGTTAAACCCATGTCATTTAGTTTGCTTCAAATATATATATTACATAACATGTAATGAATATTTAATATGTTAAATAAATTCTTCCAAAAATATTAATAAGAAACTAAACCAAAAATATTTATTATATTTATAATGAATAAATTAGTTTATTATTTAAATATTAAATGTTAATATAAATATTTAATTTTTGTTTAACATTAAGATATTTATATTTTTAGTTTAATTTTAATTATTTAAAATTAAGATATTAAATATTTAATTTTAATTTTAATTTTTATTTAACGTTAAGATATTTAAATTACATTATATTTTCAGTTTATTTAATGTTAAGATATTTTAATTTATTATTAATTTAAAAAAATTATTTTCAGTTTATTAATTATTATTATTTTATAGTTTAAATAATTAATAGTTAATAATTAATAATAGACGGAAAATAAAAATACTTTTAATTAAAATAGTAGTTTTAATATTAGTAGTTAATAGTAAACTGAAAATAAAAATATTTTTAATTAATATAATTAGTAAATTTTATTATTGAAATTAAATTAATAATAAACTGAAAATAATAATTCATATTTAAATTAGATTATATTTTCAGTTTATTTAACGTTAAGATATTTTAATTTATTATTAATTTAAAAAAAATTATTTTCAATTTATTAATTATTATTATTTTCAGTTTAAATAATTTATAGTTTATAATTAATAATAGACGGAAAATAAAAATATTTTTAATTAAAATAGTAGTTTTAATACTAGTATTTAATAATAAACTGAAAATAAAAATATTTTTAATTAATATAATTATAGGTTTTATTATTGAAGTTAAATTAATAATAAACTGAAAATAATAATTAATATTTAAATTAGATTATATTTTCAGTTTATTTAACGTTAAGATATTTTAATTTATTATTAATTTTAAAAAAAATATTTTCAGTTTATCATTAATTATTAAAAACTGTTATTTTAATTAAAAATATTTTTATTTTCAGTTTATTATTAACTACTAATATTAAAACTACTATCTTAATTAAAAATCTTTTTATTTTCAGTTTATTATTAACTACTAATATTAAAACTACTATTTTAATTAAAAATATTTTTATTTTCCGTCTATTATTAATTATTAACTATTAATTATTTAATTTGAAAATAATAATAATGAACAAACTGAAAATAATTTTTTTAAAATTAATAATAATTAATAAACTGAAAATAATTTTATTAATTATAAATATAATAATTAATACGAATGATGAAATAATTTCAATAGAGAAAATCAATATCGAGAAAGAGAAAATAGAGAGAAACACTTAGCATTTTATTTCATATTTTCCTAAGTGTAAAGTTTGTTTAAGAGTTGTTAAATTCTTTGTGGGACTAGGTTTTAGTCAGTTGCCTCAAGAAGTCATTGGCGGATAGTCTTTGAATTGTAATTCCTCAAGGGACTAAGTTTAGTCGTAATTCTTGAGAAGTTATTGACGGATAGTCTTTGAGAATGTAATCCATTTGATTATTGGATTAAATCCTGTTGAGAAGGCAAAATCACTCTGACGATTGGACTGAATTAACATAGTTAAGGGTGAACCAGGATAAAAATACCTTGTCAGTTTTATCATTGTTGTTTTTGTCTTGGGGTCGCGAAAAAGTGTCATAATTGTAGTAAAATAAATAAAAAATTCATGTAAAATAAAATAATTCCAACAATATTACCATATATGTAAATTTTAATGTTTTTTCACAAAATTTAATGAAAATAATTAATTTGACTAACATAACGATTTTAAAGGACTAAAAGTAAAATTTTAAATTAAGTTAAGAGAAAAAGAATTGTATTAATTGAAAATCCACAATATAAAATTTTAAGTTTGATTCTAGCCACGACAACAATTTTAAGATTTCTAGTCTTCTTGTTAATAGAATTTCTATTCCAAGGTTTTAAACATATTTAGGAAAGGTGAATGAAACAAAATTACTTCACATCATAACCTTTAAATCGAATTTAATTTTATGGTTAAATTAGTATTTTTATTTATAACTATTCGATTAAATCTAATTTAAAAACTATAATTGTGAAGTAAGTTATTATAACTTACTCTTGGAATAAGTTGATTCCCATTCATGAAACAATTGTTATTTTTATTTGATTTTATGATTTTGTTTTCTTTCCATGTGTGACTCATTTTTTATAATATATAAGACATACTATTAAATTAATACACGTGACATTGCCACAACAACTTCTATTAGATCCAATTAAAAGTGAGGACCAAAAGTCATGATGAATGATTTTTGGAATTAAAAGTTCCTAAAAATAATTGTAAGGACTACAATAAATTAAAATATCTATAAGAATCAAAAACATATTTAATATTTTATTTTCTTATATATTTCTGTGTATCATGAAAGGTTAAAAGAAAATTAAAAATTATATATCAAAAGTAAAGTGATAAATTGAATGAGAGGAAGAGATAAACACAACACATTAATTTACTATAGAGACATTTAACAATAATTCTTATTTATGGATGTTTTTTTGCAACTCTTAAGTGTTAAAATACATTTACTTGAAATTAACTTATCAAAAAAAAAAAACTTTTCTTTTAAAGTGAACAAACAATTTACTACTTCTTACATTTAAAGGAGGAAAATAATGGCTCAAATTCCATCTTTCCTTTATGCTTTGATTATCTTTCTTTCTCTATTTTTTGTTGCAGCAAATTGTAGTAAGTTATTTTTCAAACTATTTTTAAATATTTAATTTATAATTTACATAGATATTTCATCACATATTAGTAACATTGTTTTTGTTGTTTTTAGACTTTCTAGGTCCAATTCCCTGTGGGATACCAAGTGATTGTCCAGAAACAATGTGTGACGGATCTCCTCTAGTTCGATGGTGCGTTGATAATTATTGTCAATGTTCGTAAGTGCAACAATTAAATTGATTAGATTTAAATAGTTAAATCGTTTTTAAGAGTGTGAGTTTTTGGTTTTGGTTCTTATACTTCTAAAAATAAGTTTTGATTGTTAATTTTTTTTATTCATCTTTAAAGTTAAAATTCATAAAAAAAATCTATATATCTATTGATTTTTCAGTATTTTTTTGAGAATTTTAACTTTAGAGAAAATACAAAAAGAATTTTAATATTCAAAAATTATTTATTTTAAAATAGAATACAAAGCCAAAAATCAAAAATTCGTTAATTTACAAAAACGGTTACCTATTTAAACTGATTGATAAATAATGCAATGGTATTTGTTACATTTTGCTTATACATTGTAATGTTGATAATGTTATAATTTGCAGCATATATGTGTATTGTTATTGTTATATTATACAAACTCAAATGTGTATTGTTTATACAAGTATGCTACCTTGGTTCATTCACAAAAGTGACACTGTCGGAAATATTAAGAATTAACAAGCACTAAATCTAGAATGAAAACACAAGAGTGTAAGTGTAAAATCTGTTAGATAAATTTTAAAATTTATCAGATAAAAAAATAGTAAATTTTATTAAATAAAAAATAATCCTAAGAGCCACTTTCAAGAGTGTTTAAATACAAAAAAAAAGAAACTATAATGAGCTTTTAATCTAAAATATAAATAAAATAGAAAAAATAAACTCTATTGTGCTTTTTATCCAAAAAATATAGAAATTTGTGAAAAATATTAAAATGTTATTTTTTAGGCCTGAAACAAACTCGAATGGCTTAAAAAACCTTCTTACATCGGTCTCATCCACCTCTGAAGAATTCGACCCAAATTCTCTTATTGATAAAGAGCCTCATATTCCTGATATTCATGAATGTCACCAACATTGAAAGTATTGGATATATTCACAAAATCCGGGAGAGCTACACATAAGCATTATCATTGATCTTTTAGGTCACTTTGAATGGGTCATACTTGCGTGGTTGCAGCTTGCTGTAAGTACCAACTGGAAACCTCTCCTTATGCAGAAACACCATCACATTGTCTCCCACATTGAAAACTTTATGTTTTCTTCGTTTATCTTGCATAAGAGGCAAATCGTCTAGTAAATATTGAAATTCTGGTTAAGCAGATCACTAAGATGTCGGACAGGATGTCGTGACACTTGATCTCTGCTTCTCACAAGGATAATGAAGAGCAGAATAAACAGCATAAAGAGAACAACACACAAGAATTGTTAACCCAGTTCGGTGATCAACAATACCTATGTCTGGGGGCTACCAAGCCAGGAATGAAATCAACTAAGTAGAATTGGTTCTAAGCTAAACTCCAACGTTTACAACTTAGCACCTAGAAACTACCCTTCATAGATTTCTACCTAAGACACTCCTAGATATGAGACCCTTCTCAATTCCCTTTCAATCACAGCAGTGTCTGAAAATTACAACTCAATAAACTGTCCTACTCAGGTATTCACGCAATACACGAGAGGCTCACAAAAATACAAACCCTAGTACTCTATAACAGCTGTAAACTTCCACGCATATTATAGCTTAAATTCATCCTATTTATATTGCAAAACAGAATTGGATTTGGGCTTCCAAATCGCAGCAATTCAGCTCCACCGAATTTGCGACCTATTCTTTTCTTCAATCCTAAGTTTCCAAAAATGTCTCCATACATGGAAACCACATATTCCTTTTAGAATTAGAATCTCTGATTCCTCAATCTCAGATGGCACCTAGGATCAATTCATATTCCAATCACACCTGGAAAACAGATACAATTATTCTAAACTGTAATAGACAAAGATGTGGAATCAACATGATAAGACATCTTGTCTAACACCTTAACCTGCAGTTAGTTCATCATGTCAGGACATCTAGTCCAACATCTTTCTGCTAAATTAGTTTTACCAAAATTGATGTCAACCACAAGGGTTTGGACTCGTCAGACATCACTTTAATATTTGTCATGTTTCATTCTTAATCAGTTGAAACATTCACCATCTCATACATGTGGGGGGTTTTGCCCCTCTCTTTTGATAATTTATTTTGTCCTTAGTCATTAGTTTTTGAATAATGAGTTTTTGTTCTAAAATCATCTGCGACATTCTTCAATCCAAAAGAATTGACATTAGAAGTGTTTTGCCTAGGTGTGAGTTTTTCACCAAGTCTTATTGAAGTCATTAGTCCATTTTAAATAGATTTTTCTACAATTGCATTATTTTTGGTATTAGAGTAAAATAAAAAAGTATTTGCTAAAAGATTTTTTTATTAATTATTTTTCATAAGTCTTTACATCATATACATTACATCACCTTTTAAAAAATGTACAAAAAGAAGAAGAAAATACTATCAAGTATGCAAAAAAGAGGTATTATTTCCTTGGGTCCCAACATGATTTCCGCATCATTTGCTCATCACCATATTAACCTTGCCTATTCTTATGCCATCCCCATCACCATCTAATATACATATGCCCTGCAACATATGCACAAAGGTAAATGAGGTGAAAATCAACATGAAACAAGCAAGCAACAACACATCAATTCATAAAGCAATACACACACAATGCTCATCATAAGCAACATATAAAATGAATGGCAAAGCAAATTGTGCAAGTCAACTAAAACATGTGCAGATAATTCTTCATCATCAAACCAAAACACTTTACTACATACATTCATGACTCAAGCTTATATTGGAAGCAGAAAAGCATGATTCACATACATCACCATTAAACATTCATCATCCACACAACCATTATCAACATACAAGAAGCAGTAAACATGTGATTGGCATCCAAACAAACTCTTTACAGAATCATCAGCATACGCATACATAACATCAAATTTAAATTAAATTTATCAAAACACTTGCAACAAGCATTGGAATATGCGTGGGCCTACCCCTTTGATCACCCTTTGATCTTCTAGTCACCAGATCAAGGGTTGAGGTTGAGTCAACGAAATTTGACTCCCTCCCCCTGTTTGACGAACGCTTTGGGCCCTTATTAGGCTTAAACTACTAACAACTCCCCTTATTTGCTTTTCACCGCTTTTTTTTTTTTACTTTATTTTATTTTGTTTGATTTGGGCCTTGGGCCATCACTATTTTTATTTAATTTCCATCTCTATCAACCCCATATATCTATTGTACCCCTCATTTGCTTATTTCTTCTTTTTGTTTTTGTTTTATTAATTATTTTAATTAATTAAATAATTGAGGGATAAATAGAATTAATATTTTCCTTATTTTGAAACATTGATCCAACGTCAAGTGTTTATTCCATCAAAAATCAAACGCATTTTTGAAATGTTTAACCTTTATCAAATCTCTTTCCGAATTAAATGCTACACAAAATCTTTTAGTAAAAAAATCAAAAGAAAAGGAACATTAGGGTATACATTCCATGAAAACCCTGAATAATCGGCCCCGAGGCACACATCTTGATTTTATCGATTCTTCTTCTTTAGTTCTAAAATACCTAATATAAATTTGGATGAAAAAGGGATATGAGAGTCTACACTCTTTAAAACCCCTGAACAATCGGCCTCAAGGCATACAACTTGGTCTTATCGAATGTTCGTCTTCCGCAAATAAATTTTATAAATACTTTGGATGAAAAATGTACATAGGGGTACACACTCTTTGCAACCTTGAATAATTTGCCCTAAGGCATACGTCTTGGTCCTACCTAGCATTCGTCATCCTCCTAAAAGGCATTCAACACAATAAGCCTGTTATAACCTGTTTTACCGCGATGCAAACAAACACCTTAAACCTCCGATTGCAGGCACAAGCAGCATTTAACTGCTAGAACACGATCTAAACGTCCGTTCAGTAAAATCAATCAACCAATATGTATTTTTCTATGAAGAACTATGTAGCTTTGAATTCCTCATGGCACCTGAGGATACGTAAGAGTGAGACCCGCAATCTCGTCAAGCACCCTAATAAAAACCTTTATGCAACCCATTTTCATTTTATTTTGAAATTTTAAATAACTCGAAGAAAAAAATAACTTAAGCTAACATTCTAATCACAAATCTAACTAAATGGTTCTCATTGAGTACAACAGATGTGAGGGGTGTTAATATCTTCCCCTCGCATAATCAACTCTTGAACTCGAATTTAGTTGCGACGACCATTTTCTTTTTCTTTTAAGGTTTTTATCGATATTTTCCCTTTCCTCCTTTGGAATAAATAAAGAGCGGTGGTGACTCTGTTATCTCAAGCGTGCGAGTGCTCGTGGTAATTTTTTGCGCCGCACCAATTGGCGATTCTACTGGGGACATTTCTCCTACAACTGAGAGTCAAGCCTAATTCAGTTAACTTTGCGATAAATGTTGGCGTTATTTATCTATTTAGTTTTATGCTTTCTCTTCCCAATGTTTATGCTTATTTTCATGCTTATCTGTGGATCTCGGGATGATATTTTGAGTAAAGCTCTACAGATTTGGAAAAAAAGGAAAAAAACACATAGGTTAGTATGGTAATTGTGTAGTTTTATCCCCTAAGGTGCACACCTTGTATGGCTAGCATGAAATCTCCCTATAGAGTAGACCTTTTTGTGGATCTCGTTATAAGATGGCTCGTCGATTGCATAACGTTGATTTGTGAATGGTCCATGATTCTAAGGATCCCTCTTAGAACCAAATTTGCTTTGGTGGTTGCGCATTTTTATCCCCCAAGGCGCACACCTTGAATGGATAATACAAAGATTCTTCCTATAGTAGACCTTTTTTGTCAATCTCGTCATAAAACGGCTCGCCCGTTGCAGAACGTAGATCCCATTAAGGTTTGTGACTATAGAAAAGTTTGTATTTTTCTCCTATTATTGTGCAGGACGATTTGCAGCCTGATAAAACTGGTTGTTGCTATTTATGCGCCTCAAGAAGCCCAAGTTCATTAGGTCTGAAGGCTATTTAAAGTGAAGATCAACCCCTATTGAAGAGATAGAACATCACGTGAAGATTTGGTGAAATAAGGATTAGTCGTGTTTTGGTTGGTCTTTAGGGTTTAGTGTTTGTTAATTATATGTCACTCATGTATCTTCTAATGCATTAAGGTCGACTAATTATTCATTGTTCATTGTTCACTCTAAAGCTTTTAAGCAAGAGTGTATTGTTCTTGATTGATGCTTTTAAGCAAAATCAAGTATTGTCTTGGAAGTGTGCTACTTCTATTGTTTGTGTAATTGTTAGATTGTCACGGGGATTGTGACTAATAAGGAAGTGAGAGGGGGATCTCATATCTAGAGGGTGTCTAGGTAGAAATTGCACAAGGTAGGGATTAGGCAAAAAGTTGAAAACAAGGGAGTTTAGCTTTGAACTAATACTATCATAGTGAATTTCCTTCTTAGCTTGGTAGCCCATAGATGTAGGTAAGTTGCACCGAACTGGGTTAACAATTCTGGTGTTTATTTTACTGTTCTGTCATTTATTTATCTGCATCTTGTGTGATCAAGCTGTTGTTGATCCTGGTGTTGTGACACCTGTCTCGAAATCTGGTATCTGCGTGCCAGAATTTCAAATCCTAGAATTGTCCCACTATTGGGAGACCTCCTTGATAAGGTGTTCTTAACTACTCATGATATCCCGAATCCCAAACACTATGCATTCATAAACATATGCATGACATCATGAAAAAATTCATTAAGCATGCTAATTTTGTTTTCAGTGAATCACTGTATTCAGGGTTGTTAAAATTTGAAATATGTGTTCAGATAAAAGGAATCCTCTATAGTTGAAGGCCAAGTTTCCTGACCTGGACACTTTGTAGAAGCTTACATACAGGCTCTTTTCCTGTTTCAGACCCTAGCCATCACCGTATTGGCCCAATTCTATAATCTACCACTACGCAGTTTCTTATTCTAAGACTTTCGGTTGACTCCCACCTTGGAGGGATTTGAGAGAATATTGGGAATCCCAATGAAAGGAAGAATGTTGTACACCAGATTGGGCAGGTTCCAAAAGTAGAAGAAGTAGCCATGGCCCTTAAGATTTCGGTCCCAGATATGATGACTGTCAAACCCCAATTTTGACCCTGAAATTCTGAACAATACATTTTATAGCATTTTCATCAGCTGTGCATCATACCCATTATTCATGTCATCTAACCATTGTGCATACAAAAGTACGTGTCTTTTTGCTTTCATTTTCTTGGTGCCTAAGCTCAGTTCTTGCAAGATTGAATCAAGGTTCAGGCCAGGTTGTCAGGTCAAGTGTGTGTGCAGTGTTGTTTGAAATTCAATGGAAGTTTGACCTAATCTTGGTCAAACAAATGATTTGTTTCAGGATCAAGTTATCAGGTTATGGCAAAGACAGTTGTTTCAGAGTGGATAATCAACAAGGCCAGTTCACTTTCAATTAGGATTTAGGTGCAGTGGCAACACAGTTCATATCTCAGGTCACATGTGTTATGAATCATTATGAAGGTAAGGAAGTGTCAGATTCAAGTGATTTATGTCTGAAAATCATCAAGTGATCAGGATTAGGATTTTGTGCCAGGTCAAGATTTATCTTATGAGGTCAAGTGGCAGAGCCATCAAAAGTCAATGCGTTTGGTCAATATTTCAAGTCATTCGCAAGTCCTGATTATGTGGTTCATGTTCTTGTTAAGGCCATTTCAAGATGGAATCAGGATATAGTGTTATTTCTCATGGAGTTGATTCAAGGTTTCAATGCATTTCTGGCAAGATTTTAATGAAAAGTACAAAATGCTGAAGATCGGTTCCAAAGATGATTGTTGGGTCAAATCAGGAGTATCACTTATTCAAGATTTATCCCAAGTAGATTTGAATCAAGGTTTCAGGTCATTTCCAAGTTAATTTTTAAGGAGAATTCAGAGATGGTTAAGACTGGTTTCAAGTGGTTTTGATTGGAGTTAATTCAAAGAACTTTAGACAATTCAACCAAGTTGAACCACTTCATCAGTCCAAATACAAGAAAATAGAACCAAGTTAAATCTCAAGTTTCAACTCTAATCAAGTTCCAGTTCAATTTCATTTTAATTCAAGTTTCAAAGTTCAAGTGTCCAATTTCAATCAAGTTTCAAGATTAAGTTCAATCGAAACTCAAGATGATGTTTAAGTTTCAAGTTTCATGTTTTATTTATTCCATCCAAAGTTCAAGTAGCCAAGTTACCATTCATTCAAGGTTCAATGTAAAATTGTAATCAAGATTCAAATGTCAAGTTCCATACAAGTCTTTTTTCTAAAAAATTCCATGTTTTAATCACATTGCAAGAAAATAATATCAAGTTCCAAATTTCAATTCCATTCAAAATTTCAATTTCATGTCCAAGTTACAAAGTCCATATCAAAAGCCCAAGTCTATTTTACAAGAAATGTTTGAAAAAAAAAAATTGAATGAAAGTTTCTTTCCCAATCACTATCCTCCAATCCATACTCCCAAATGTCATGCCACAAAGAAATATGCATTCTTGGAATATCACGATTGCTTCTTACACTCAAAGTTCAAGGCTTTATACGTGTTCAAATAATCATAATACTCCTCGGGATTCAGTGACATGGAATTGGATGATTTCTGGGCTTGGAAAGGCTGGCTTGTATTCTGAGGATGTCCATTGTTTCATAGAAGTGTTGAAACATCAAAATGGGATTGAGTTGGATTATATGACACTCCCTAGAATTTTGAGTGCTTGTGGGAAGGAAGGGGATCTGCTGAAAGTAAAGACATCAAGCTCTCTACAATCACTGATTTAGATCAATACCACTACCTACTGCCGACAACCACAATACCGCTACGTGACTCACCACCAACCTGCGCAAGACAATACCCACCGCAAAAAGGGTACAAAGTGACAACAGAACAAATATCATGCTAAAACGTAAGCGACAAAAAAAACTTAGCTGCAACTTTTCCTAAAAATAATACGTACAATGCGGCAAAACTTCGGAGACGAGCCAACCCTTCGTACCACTGCTACACTCCAAAATAATTACAACACAAAAGCCACCACTCACCTCTACTACCGCGACAAAACCTGTGCCAAATCGTACGATCGCCACCCACCTCAAAAACTCTCGTACAATTCCCAAACCTGCAACAACAGAGGTACCAAGACGAATAAGACAATGAGGCAGCACATCAAAACGCGTAGAAAGTGACAAAACGACAACTCACCTTTTCTATAAGAGAATCTCTTCTCATTTCATCTGACCAAGTTTTTAGAAAATCTTCAGCCTCTGCAAAACCTTCTTCCCACCTCCTAACTACGACTAAGACCATGGAAACGAGTCTCTCCGCCTCACTTATCCAACGTAAACCGCCACGACTTTCTAACCGTTTCCTCATCAACTAAATCCTTCCCTTCAGCCTTCAGCCCAAACATATCACAAAACACACAAACAATCAACACGTTTTCGGATACAAACCAAACCCCAAACACATCAAAACAGAGAGTGAGAAATTGAAAGTAGAGAGATTTGGAATCGAGAAACCGAAAAAAAGAAGAAGAGATTGGATGCAAACCAAACGAAATCACGAGGGATAGATTGAAACTGTGGGAGACGAGTGTGAGACGAGAGAGCGAAATCACAAACGGACCGTTGCGAGATATCGAGGTAGCGAGAAAAAGGTTGGAACGAAAGTTTGTTGTTGTTCATCTTCATGACCTGATTTTTCTTTTTGGATTTTCTTTTAAGTTTTTGTTAAAAAATTCGGAATTTGATCGTTTTGTTGAAAGCATTGCTTGTTTCATGGGCTTTTAAAGCCCATTTTTTTTTTTTTTTTAGTTTTGTTTTTTTTCTAAAATATATTTTCTTTTCTTTTGAATTTTGATTACGATTTTCCTCAAAAATATTTTTGTTCTGAACTGGACCAATGACTAGGCATGGCACAATCCACTTCTACTCCCAGAACGGCCAAATTGCCTAGGTTTAGCCAATTGGGGGCAGCTTTTACCTTTCTGCCCCCCATACCGAGCAAATATGGTCGGACGACCCCTAGGGTCACCTGCTCTTCCTCAGTAATTTCTGCCCGTCATTCACAACGCCACCATCCAGAAACAATCACGACGCCCGTGCCCGGAACTATATCTTTGCTCGTGGCAACGGCTAGTTTCGGACACCTCTGCCCGTCCTAACGGGTAATTTCAAGCAGTTACCTATTCTTCGGGAAACGGATATTTCGCCCCGAAAATAGGGACAGTTAGCCACGCGCATGGGGCACTATATATTCAAATCATCCTACGAAATACATACTTTTGTACTTGCCTTTTTCCTCTCTCAATTCTTACTTTAGCATCGGAGTGCCTTGCAGGTACACCCCCTCCTCATCTCACACACCTAGCATCACAAATGTCTTCCTTGACCCACTTCAGGTTCTGATCAGCCGGCAAGATCAATGCCGCCGTCTGTGGGAACCCTGTTATCCCCGTCTAACATCCACATTAGATTCAAGACCAAAACAGCTCTCTGTCCAAGACTCCGATCATGGCAAGCCAAGATCACATTCATGATGCTCGCAATTTTTCTTTTCTCTCTGTCAATAAGACTAATACTGACGGGACTGCACCTTTCTTCGGGGGCGACGCCCATCATCTGAGAGATGGGGTCACTGCGTCCCCCCCACTCGAGCTGATCATGTTGAAGACCAGCCCTCCCTAGACAACCAGCCTGTTCCAGTTCCGCCCAACGCCGACTCGGCCGTGGTGGCCCTTCTTGAAGCTCTAACGAATCTCCTAATCCTCCAGCAAAACGCGAGGATTTGGGCCCTAGAGGAGTCTGCCCGACCAAGATCTCCTCCGCCGAGGAAGGAGCGCTGACGATCCCAAAGCCCGCCTCCCAGACGAGAAAGAGACCGTCGGGCACCACCCGAACCAGAGTCCCATGCCGTCCAGAAGCGTGACCAAATTTCCCCGCAGAACCAATACTCCCTAGGAAATAAGAGGACCAGCAGAGACCAACGTTCACCCCTGCCCAGATCCAAGGGCGGGGGGCGGGCACGAACCCCTTCTCCCTGCAGAAGCCACTGTCCTGTCCCTGAGCGAAACACCCACTCCCAGTCATGGACCAGCAGCAACAGCGATGATGAGCCTTGCAGCCCGTTGTCCCAGGAGATTATTGCCATGCGCCTCCCCAAGGGATTGAAGAAACCACCGTCTTTGGGCACCTACGAAGGAACGACGGATCCTGACGAGCACATCGAAAATATCGATTCTCTGCTCGATTATCGCGGCGTCAGGGGCGCCATCAAATGTCGATTGTTCTCTACCATGCCCAGGAAGGGAGCAATGACCTGGTATAAGAAACTCCTCGATGAGTCCATCACCTCGTGGAGACAACTGGGGAGAATGTTCTCCAAACACTTTACGGTATCCCGCCACCACCCGAAGACCGAAGCCTTCCTTGAGGCCATAATTCAAGGGAAGGATGAGCTTCTCCGCGCATACATCGAGAGGTTCAATAAAGAAGAAGTGCAGGTCTTAATGATCTATGACATGAAGAAGTTCTTGCTCGAGCAAGGACTTCGTCCCTGTACGGAATTTGTCAAAGCTATTGGCATTAAAACTCAAAGGACTCTGGACGCCTTCCTTCTCAAGGCGCAAGCATATATCCAGTATGAGGAGAAAGAGGTGGCCAGCTCTGCCCGGGTCTCACGCCATCAGGAAAGTCACCGAACCTCCAAGAGCGATGAACACTCGAAATCTTGTCGGGGAGACATGAGACGTGAAGATCGCCCCCGGGAGTGTCGGGACAACAAAGGACTCTCCGGCCGTTTCCATGAGTATACTCCCCTGACTATCTCTAGGGAGAAAATCCTCTCCGAATGCGCCAACTCGGAGTTCAAACAAGCAGGGGTCCGATTCCTTAAGCAGATATCGGCCAAGCTGAACGCTAACAAGTCGAAATACTGCTGTTTCCACAAAAGTCACAACCACACAACCAACGACTGCATCCACCTGAAGGATGCCATAGAGATACTAATCAGGGACAGCCACCTGAAACAGTTTACCAAGAAGAGAGAAACTCCCCGGCAGGACTCCCAGGAGTCGAAGAAAGTAGAGGAAGAGGTGCCTTCCTCGCAAGAGACAAACCTTCAGGTCGCCATGAGCGTATCGCGGCTTGAGCACTTCTATGTTCTTGAGGAGCTCATCGCTCCCCCTACTTTACAACACATAGTCCATGGGAAACTTTCCCCTCCTCCATGGTCATTTCCGGAGGGGGCTTCAACAATGTTACCGTGGGCTCCGTGAAAAGGAAATTCGAGCACCTTCTCAGCACGAGCTCCAACAGGAGTACAACGCTCAACAAAATTCGGGGAGAGTCGGTACCCATCTCTTTCTACCGCAAGGAACTCCTCGGTGGAGCTCCGAACTCAAGCATTCTACTGCTCGTAAGAGCCCTGATGGCTAACTTTGATGTTCGTCGGATCTTAGTCGACCAAGGCAGTTCTGTAACGCCCTAAATTCATATTTAGTTATTTGTTAATTATTTGTGAATATAAGGTAATTTGATGACATGTTGTTGTGTTGCATGAGCATTGTGGTGGAATTATATTAATAATATTGATGGTAAGAATAATTGTATCGCATTATTCAAATTATTATTATTATTTAAAATAAGAGTGTTATAAGCCTTGAGGGTATGATGGTCATTGGTGAAGGATAAGTGAGGGTAAGATGGGAAGAGCACATTTAGGGGTATTTTGAGTTAAAACAAGGAATAGTGAGGGGAATTTTCATTATTCGTGTTATTTTGGTTGAAAGAAAGAAAAGAGTGCTCTGAAGAACACAAGAAGAGTGGAGGAGGCTAGGGTATAAAGGGATTTCCAGTGAAACTTCAAGAGAAGATCGAAAGAATCAAGACTCTAAGGTATGGGGAGTATCACTTTGCAATATTTTGATATAAAGATTAGGTGTTGGTGGGTGATTGGGGTTTTGGGGGAAAACCAAGGAATTGGAGGTTAGGGATGATGGATTTTGATGATTTGCTATGTGATGATTGTTGTTATTGACGTATATGTGATAGTTATAGGTTATAATAACATAATCTGTGGTAACTTAAGGATAAAATCTGGTTTAGGGGTGTTGAATCGCAGATGGAAAAGTGCTGTTATCGCAGGGGTTTTCTGCCAAAATCGCAGAGGGCGCTTAGCGCGGTCTGGAGGAATTTCGCCACTTCGAGGCAGAGAGTTGTGCGCTTAGCGCGGGTAGGGCTCGTTTAGCGCGACCTGGGACTGGAAAATATGGTTTTTATTGACCAAAAATTCATGGAAAATATATGTTTTATATTATATTAATGTTGTGATGTTACTGTAAATGGCTGCTATGTGTTGACGTGTTATATGATGATTATTTAGTGATGAAAATAATGACGAAAGTAGGATGCATGAGAACTTGTAGCTAGTATGAATTATGTGATTGATTGAATAGATGTTGTATTGATGAGTACGAGGAATATTGATATGAATGATGATGCAAACGATGATTTTAATGATGATTATGATGATGTTGTTGCATCATGCATTCATGGCATGCTATGATGTTAGGACTTCGGTCCAGTGGTGGCTTCAATCCCATTGTGTGGATTGGAGTATTTTGTGACGTGCTCCCTTGTGGAGGGTTGATGGCCTAGTGTCCATTATTATGACGATTTGGTACCACATGCATCTTTATGACGTTGCATTTCATTCTTGGTGGCATTGCATGATTGCATATGAGTGATATTGGTGATGTGATGTTTATATGATGTTTTGGGTGAGTCGCTGTAGTATTTGATAAAAATAACTGTTGCCCTGTTAATGTCTTTTCTTTATATGATTTATATTGAATTGTGATTACTCACCCTGCCTATTTGAATGTTGCCTCTACGTGGGTAACGTGCAGATAACTAAGATTAGTTCGCGGTGCGTGAAAAGTTAGCTTTGGAGTCAGTTTTCTTTTCAGTTGAGTAGAGGGTGTGTCTTGCTCTGATTATGTAACATCGGGTCGGGAACATTGTGAACCTCTGAGTTCTATTTTACTTGGGTTAATGGATGTTATTATCATTTTCTTTAAGATGTTTTGAAGTTTGATTTTATTTAAATAAAGTTATTCCGCTGCGATGTTTTGAATTAAATTGTTGAAAAACCCGTACTACGGAGCAGGATTGTTATCGAGATGTTTTAAGACGAAAATGTGACGCCTTTCTATGTTGTACTCTGATTTTTAAATGATTATTTTACTGCGTATTGTATGTGGGGGTAGAAGGGTGTTACATCAGTGGTATCAGAGCAGATCGGTCCGTTCGGCCAGGTTTTTACGTGATGTTTGTCCCTGTCAGTCGACGAGTGTGTGTACACTATCGATGTTTTAGTTCTTCTAACCTTGTTGGGGGTGTGCAGGATGGCTGGAAGAAATGATCGTGTGATTGCTGATGCGTTGGAATCGGTTGCTAATGTAGTGGCGCAGCTGAATCCAAATGGTGGAGCTCCTGATGAGTTTTGTGCATTGGGGAAGTTTCAGAGGAAAAAGCCACCGACTTTTGTGGGTACGCATGATCCAGCAAGTGCACACAAGTGGCTGAAGGCGATCGAGAAGATTTTCTGAGTGATGGGGTGTTATGATGAGCAACAGGTTTAGTTCGGAACGCATATGCTGGAAGAGGAAGCTGAGGACTGGTGGGATAACACCCGTCAGAGACTTACAGATGTGGGCACTGTGATAACTTGGGCTGTGTTTAAGCAGGAGTTTCTGGGAAAGTATTTTCCAGAGGATGCTCGTGACAAGAGAGAAGTGGAATTCCTTGAGCTGAAGCAAGGAGATATGACTGTGGCAGAGTATGCCGCAAAGTTCGAGGCTTTGGCGAAGTTATATCCGCACTACAATCGTGCTGATACTGAGATGTCCAAATGTCTCAAGTTCGAGAATGGGCTGAGACCAGAGATTAAGCAGGGTATTAGGTATCAGCATATCCGCAGGTATGCTGAGTTGGTTGACAAGAGCAGAATCTACGATGAGGGCAACAGAGCTCGATCTGCTCACTATAAGCAGTTGAGTGAGAAGAAAGGGCAGTATAGGGGTAAGCCTTATACAACTTTAGACGACAAAGTGAAGCAGAAGGCTTCAGATGGGAAAAATACAAGTGGGGGAGCAGCTCCCGCTTCTGGAAAGTGTCATAAGTGTGGCGAGCAAGGTCATCGTGCTGATGCGTGTACCAATAATGTGGTGAGGTGCTATCGATGTGGTAAGAAGGGGCATAGTGCTACTAACTTCAAAGATGAAGGTCCGACCTATTTCAATTATGGTGAGAAAGGTCATATCAGTACTCAATGTCAGAAGCCGAAGAAGACTGCTACTGCTACTCAGACCAGTGGCCGAGTGTTTGCTTTGAGTGGTGTAGAGGCGCCAGAGAAGGACAACCTGATTCGAGTTACTTGTTTTATTAATAATATCGAGTTGGTTGCTATTATTGATACTAGTGCTACTCATTCTTTTATCTCGCTTGAATGTGCTAATAGATTGAGTTTGAAGTTGTATGATATGAATGGTAATATGGTAATAGAAACTCCGGCTAATTGTTCTTTTACTACTATCCTTGTGTGTTTGAGATGTCCAGTGACGATTTTTGAGAAGAGTTTTGTGATGGATTTGGTGTGCCTACCCTTGCATCAAATTGACGTGATCTTTGGAATGAACTGGTCGGAGTTCAACCGTGTTCATATCAATTGTTATAACAATACTATAGAGTTTCCTGAGATTGATGATAGTGGGGAGTTGATGTTCTTATCTGCTAAGCAAGTAGACGAACTTGTGGAAGTAGAAGCCTTGGTGTTTGCAATATTTGCATCGTTGCAAATTGATCATGAAGCTGCGAGTGTGGAGTTGCCTGTTGTCTGTGAATTTCCAGATGTGTTTCCAGATGACATCAGTGATTTGCCTCCAGAGCGTGAAGTAGAGTTTGCAGTGGACTTATTACCAGGTACTAGTCCAATGTCGATGGCTCCTTATCGGATGTCAGCTTCTGAGCTAAGTGAATTGAAGAAATAACTGGAAGAATTGCTTGAGAAGAGGTTTGTTCGACCAAGTGTTTCTCCTTGGGGTGCTCCTGTGTTGTTAGTGAAGAAGAAAGATGGAAGTATGTGGTTGTGTGTTGATTATCGGCAGCTAAATAAAGTGACCATCAAGAATAAGTATCCGCTACCAAGAATCGACGATTTGATGGATCAGCTAGTAGGTGCCTGTGTGTTCAGCAAGATTGATTTGAGGTCGGGTTATAATCAGATTCGAGTTAAGCCTGATGATATTCCAAAGACGGCTTTCAGGACGAGGTATGGACACTATGAATATACTGTGATGCCGTTTGGTGTATCTAATGCACCTGGTGTGTTCATGGAGTACATGAATCGGATTTTTCATGAATATTTGGATAAGTTTGTGGTGGTGTTTATCGATGACATCTTGGTATATTCTAGATCTGAAAAAGAACATGCCGAGCATTTGAGGACTGTGTTGCAAGTGTTGAAAGAGAAGAAGTTGTATGCAAAGCTGTCGAAGTGTGAGTTTTGGTTGAAGGAAGTGAGTTTCCTTGGCCATGTGATTTCAAGTGGTGGTATTGTTGTTGATCCTTTTAAGATTGATGTTGTGTTATAGTGGGAGACTCCGAAGTCTGCTAATGAGATACGAAGTTTTCTAGGATTAGCGGGTTATTGTCGCAAGTTTATTGAAGGCTTTTCTAAGTTGGCATTACCTTTGACTCAGTTGACTCGAAAGGGTCAAACTTTTGTGTGGGATGTAACTTGTGAAGAAAGTTTTGTCGAATTGAAGAAGAGGTTGACGACCGCCCCAGTGTTGATTTTGCCTAATCCGAGTGAATCCTTTGTGGTGTATTATGATGCGTCGAAGATGGGTCTTGGTGGAGTATTGATGCAAAATGGACAAGTTGTTGCCTATGCTTCGAGACAATTGTGAGTTCATGAGAGGAATTATCCTAAGCATGACTTGGAATTGGCCGCGGTGGTGTTTGTGTTGAAGATTTGGAGACATTATTTGTTTGGGTCTAAATTTGAGGTGTCCAGTGATCATAAAAGTCTGAAGTACTTATTTGATCAGAAGGAACTGAATATGAGTTAGAGAAGGTGGTTAGAGCTGTTGAAGGATTTCGATTTTGATTCGAGTTATCATTCGGGCAAGGCAAATGTAGTGGCCGATGCGTTGAGCAGAAAGACATTGCATATCTTGATGCTTATGGTGAAAGAGTTGAAACTAATTGAGAAATTCAGAGATTTGAGTTTGGTATGTGAAGTGACTCTTGACAGTGTGAAGTTGGGAATATTGAAGTTGACTAGTGCTATTCTAGAAGAAATCAGAGCGGGTCAGCAATCCGATTTAAAGTTGGTTGACCAATTGAATTTGATTAACCAAGGTAACAGAGGTGACTTCCGGATTGGTGAGAATGGTGTGATGAGGTTTCGAGACAGAGTATGTGTTCCAGATGTTCCAGAAATCAAGAAGAGTATTCTAGAAGAAGGACATCGAAGTAGGTTGAGCATTCACCCCAGTGCTACGAAGATGTATCAGGATCTGAAGAAGCTATTTTGGTGGCCAGGTATGAAGAAGGATGTTGCGGAGTTTGTTTATGCGTGTTTGACTTGTCAGAAGTCAAAAGTTGAGCATCAGAAGCCTTTAGGTATGATGCAGCCATTAAGGATTCCAGAATGGAAATGGGATAGTATTTCCATGGATTTTGTGGTGGGATTGTCGAAGACTGCTAAGGGAAATGATTCCATTTGGGTGATCGTGGATAGATTAACTAAGTCGGCTCATTTCTTGCTGATAAAGATTAATCATTCTATGCAGAAGTTAGCCGAGATGTATATTGAAGAGATTGTGAAGTTACATAAGGTACCTTCGAGTATTGTGTCGGATAGAGATCCGAGATTTAAATTGAGGTTTTGGAAGAGTTTGCAAGATGCGTTGGGTACTAAGTTGAGGATGAGTTCTGCCTATCATCCACAGATGGACGGTCAGACAAAAAGGACTATCCAATATTTAGAGGATTTGCTGAGGGCTTGTGTGTTGGATCATGGAGGATCGTGGGATAGCCATTTGCCATTGATTGAGTTCACGTACAATAACAGCTTTCATGCTAGTATTGGGATGGCACCATACGAAGCGTTGTATGGTAGGAGATGTCGGACTCTATTGTGTTGGTATGAGTCGGGCGAGAGTGCTGTACTCGGACCTGAAATTGTACAAGAGACGACTGAGAAGATTAAGATGATACAAGAGAGAATGAAAGCTTCGTAGAGTCGTCAGAAGAGTTACCATGATAAGAGGAGGAAAGCACTTGAATTCCAAGAGGGAGATCACGTGTTTTTTAGGGTGACACTAGTGACTGGTGTGGGTCGAGCTTTGAAGTCTAGGAAGCTCACTCCATGTTTTGTTGGTCCATATCAGATATCGCAGAGGATAGGAGAGGTAGCCTACCGAATTGCTTTACCGCCGTCACTTGCGAATTTGCATGACGTGTTCCATGTGTCTCAGTTGAGAAAGTACATTCCGGATCCGTCGCATGTGATTCAGATGGATGATGTACAAGTGAGGGATAACCTGACTGTGGAAGTATTGCATGTGCGTGTCGATGGTCGAGAGACGAAGAAATTGCGGGGTAAAGACATAACTTTGGTGAAGGTGTTGTGGGGTGGACCAGCTGGCGAAATTTGGACTTGGGAACGTGAAGATTAGAGGAGGGAGTCGTATCTGACTCTATTTACTTCAGGTAAATTTTTTAGGACGAAAATTCCTTAAGTGGGGGAGAGTTGTAATGCCCTAAATTCATATTTAGTTATTTGTTAATTATTTGTGAATATAAGGTAATTTGATGACATGTTGTTGTGTTGCATGAGCATTGTGGTGGAATTATATTAATAATATTGATGGTAAGAATAATTGTATCACATTATTCAAATTATTATTATTATTTAAAATAAGAGTGTTAGAAGCCTTGAGGGTATGATGGTCATTGGTGAAGGATAAGTGAGGGTAAGATGAGAATAGCACATTTAGGGGTATTTTGAGTTAAAATAAGGAATAGTGAGGGGAGTTTTCATTATTCGTGTTATTTTGGTTTAAAGAAAGAAAAGAGTGCTTTGAAGAACACAAGAAGAGTGGAGGAGGCTAGGGCATAGAGGGATTTCCAGTGGAACTTCAAGAGAAGATCGAAAGAATCAAGACTCTAAGGTATGGGGAGTATCACTTTGCAATATTTTGATATAAAGATTAGGTGTTGGTGGGTGATTGGGGTTTCGGGGGAAAACCTAGGAATTGAAGGTTAGGGATGATGGATTTTGATGATTTGCTATGTGATGATTGTTGTTATTGACGTATATGTGATAGTTATAGGTTATAATAACATAATCTATGATAATTTAAGGATAAAATCTGGTTTAGGGGTGTTGAATCGCAGATGGAGAAGTGTTGTTATCGCAGGGTTTTTCTACCAAAATCGCAGAGGGCGCTTAGCGTGGCCTAGCGCCCTTAGCGCGGTCTGGAGGAATTTTGCCTCTTCGAGGCAGAGAGCTGCGCGCTTAGCGAGGGTGAGGCTCGCTTAGCGCGACCTGGGACTGGAAAATATGGTTTTTATTGACCAATAATTCATGGAAAATATCTGTTTTATATTATATTAATGTTGTGACGTTGCTGTAAATTGCTGCTATGTGTTGACGTGTTATATGATGCTTATTTAGTGATGAAAATGATGACGAAAGTAGGATGCGTGAGAACTTGTAGCTAGTATGAATTATGTGATTGATTGAATAGATGTTGTATTGATGAGTACGAGGAATATTGATATGAATGATGATGCAAACAATGATTTTAATGATGATTATGACGATGTTGTTGCATCATGTATTCATGGAATTCTATAATGTTAGGACTTTGGTCCAGTGACGATGTTAGGACTTCGGTCTAGTGGTTGCTTCAATCCCATTGTGTGGATTGGAGTATTTTGTGACGTGCTCCCTTGTGGAGGGTTGATAGCCTAGTGTAACACCCCAAATCCCAACGCGAATACATAATACATAAATAAAATCAGAGTAACTAAAAATTTATTTTTTCGACAGGAAACAGGGATGTCACACTTAAATGAACAAAATACAATCCCTGCTCATAAATTTGATACATAGCATAAAATAGAGTACCCTCAAAGGGGAAACTTTTTCCATAATAAAGGAAATGTCAATTATGGAATAAAGCGGAAAAATCCATAACCGACTTGTTTTACAAATAAATGGTTTTAGAACATCAAAATATAAATACAAAATACATTCAACAATTATATACATATAAAATAATCGTTCCCCAACTCCCGTGCTACGTATCAGAGCAGACACCAAGACCGACAACGGAACGGAGGACTAATCTCCACAAAAGCCTCCAAGCCGCTAAAGCTGACAATCTGCACTATGCCATAAAAAGCATATTCCAGCAGAAGGGTGAGAAATAACAACTAAACCAAGATTGCATAATAATATGCAAAAACACATAAAAATCACATACACAGTTATTCTCACTTCACACATCACATACCAAAACATATAGCATGTCACAAATACATAACCTGTATCAATTATCCAACATAATCACGTATTTGCACATAAGGCATACCAAGTCATCACATATAGAAACGCATCACACATCACATAGCATATGTCTATGCCTAAAACATATTATTCACAGTCAATGCATTTATCACATATGCACATCAATTTACCAATCCAATCATAAATCTCAACACATATTCAATGATTTCACAATTTCCCACACATAATCACATAATCAATCAAATCTATACCATTCAATACAATTGCGCATATTTCATCTCATCAATCACATTCACATTTCCATGCACAATTAATTCATGATTTATGCAAATGCACATAGATCGACACAACGACTCTATGCACATGCTATGCGGTACCGACTCCAAGTATTTCTCATCACCAGTTCACTCAGGAACTATTGGAACCATCGCTCGCTACATCACTGTAACTCCCCGTCGGGCATACGATGTCCCCCGTCGCTCACACCCCGCATGGGCACACGACGTTTATGGATCGCTCACACCCCGCATGGGCACACGACCCGATCGCTCACACCCCACAAGGGCACACGATCGTCTATAACCATCGCTCACACCTCTTATGTTTAAGGCACACGATCCATCATATCGCTCACACCTCTTATTTTTAAGGCACACGACGTTATAGCAGATTCCCTCTGGAATCAATCCGTCACTCAGGACGTTTCAACAATGCATATTATGATGTTTGGCATACAATGACTCATGACATTCACATTGCACCCACATACACATCCATAATCATGCATATATAATCCAATACCACACATTGCATATTCTTGCCCTTAGGCCACAAATCAACAACCACAACAATTACAACAACTTATCACATGCTTCAACATCATCACATTCATGCATTGCAAAGCAATTCAAACAATGCATTTCAAACCCTAAATGCCACCACACAACATACATTGAAATTTCACATAAACAATGCACTTCATCACAAGCCATAAATACCACAATCATATCACATACCACAAATCACAACAACATCATAGTTCCTCACACAAGGGATTTACATATCGAATACTACTCACAACACATCATTATCGCACATTGAAATCAAAACCCAAAACACACATTTATTCCTCCATAACACCACAAACCATCATCACCAACACTTATCATATATATTCACATCATATACCAGCACACAAGCCATACGATACATATTAAAAGCATATAGCATGATAACACATCAATCGCACACGGTTAACGCGATAAAAACCCAACAAACCAACACTTTTCCAAAACCACGACCTAAATAATTCATCTACTGCCCTCCAAACCATTTTTAAAAGAAATAGCTTTTCATTAGCTTTCCAACGCTTCGAACGGCGACCAAAACGGACTTACGGTTTGAAAATTACGACGAAAACAAAATTGGAAAATATCACGTTCGCTCCAGTATTCGCTAGGCGAATCCTAGCGAACCAAGGCAGTGGAAAACAGTCATAAAGTTCGCTAGGCGAACCATCTAGCGAACGTTCGCCCGTTCCTTCGCTGGGGCTCGCTAGGCGAACCCGCGAAACCCAGAATTCGCAGCAGCGTCAACCTAGGTCATATGGGACCAAAATACATCATTTTTACCACCCAAACACTTCTAATTCATACCAGAACAACCAAAACATGTTTAGACATAATCAACGAGTATTCTACGCGGTTTATATTGAATTTCATCCGTGAAAACATCGATTTCTATCAATCGCTCCTAATTCCAATCGATACGAAAAGTCACGAAACAATCAAACAATTACAACAAACAACACATATACATACACAAGCAAGATATAATTGAAACTTCTCACCCTTACCCGATTAATCGCGCTTGAAACAGAGAATCTTCGATTTTCTTCTCTTTCTCCTCTTTTCTTTCCTCTTCCTTTCCATCTTATCTTTTCTTTCTCTCTATTTTCTTTTCTCTCTTTTTCTTTCCACTTTCTATTTATAACAAAATATCTAACTACCCAAAATGACCATTTTGCCCTTACGCTCAAATATCTCCCAAACGCTCTCAAAATGCGATAAAACATAAACAGCGATGGAATATATTTTCATGAAATAAAAGTTGAAAAGAAAATTATAATTTATTGAAAATATTTTACCTATCAGAGAAATTAACCAATTAACTCAATTAGCAGGTAAAATGCAATAAATTCACACATTTCACAAAATTCAAATAAATGAAATAAATAAATAGAATTAAACAAATCGGGGCGTTACAATTCTCCCCCACTTAGACATTTTCGTCCTCGAAAATATACCGAGACGAACACTCCGGACACGACTCCCGCATCCGACTAACAACCCAACATGCCAACAAAAGGCACACCACGAATAACACAACTGGCAAACCACCTTGCCAATAGCAGATACAACAACGACACGACAACGATGACCACAACGACGACAAGATGCAAAGCCCATACAATGCACTTGACGACTAACTCACGACTCAAAGAAAAGCCAAGATACCAACACACCGGTTCACTCTAGAACCGAAACACAACAAGATCGTTACCCTCGCCGTAGGTAACACTCCCTTAATTCCCCACACCGGAATTAGCTACACGCACTCGAACCAACACAATGGAAACGAGACAACAACCCAAACAAGAACATAAAGTTCCACAACACCACAAGGTCTCCACAACATCAACAAAACCAGAACACCAACATCCTTGTCACACAACCATACTACAATAATGCTATAATTCACCAATCGAACATATAACCAAAACACCCAACTACATAGCAGCCCACGGATAACAGTTAAACTTTTCACATATGACTTCCATCCTGAAACGTTTAATGGCCTCAACACTCCTACATGTTCCCAATGTTCAACCTATGAACTCTTACCAGTCCCACACGTATATACGAAATGTGCCATATCACGCTTCCGCTGCGCACTCTGATTACTCGTAACCATCAAAACTACCAATCTCACGTCCAAAGTCTAACTCTCTCTCATATTCACCAAAAATCACTGTTCACTGTTAATATACCCAACCGCACACTATCAGACGTCAATTCACACACCAACCCAAATCTCTAAATTCTCCCAAAAGTTCCCACTCTTTAACCATCAAAGCAGACATAAGTAAAACTCTCAACTTAACTCATCACGCACGGCATAAACTTTACCAATAGGATAATTCGAGCCAAAGTCATAACTAATCAGGAATTCCAACCATCCGACCGTGCCTTACTCCGAGTTACAAATCAAAAGTTATGCAGAAAACAAAATTACACAAACAGCACTGTTCGCTGGGCGAACCTTCTCGCGAGCATTCGCTAGCACCTTCGCTAGGCGAATGTTCCAGCGAACCAACTACTAGCTAAAAACAGACACAAAGTTTGCTAGGCGAATCCCTTGGCGAACCGAGGCAGCAACTTCCAACATCAAAACACCCAAACTTCGCTAGGCGAACAACTCAGCGAACCTTCGCTCACGCCTTCGCTAAGCGAATACCCGTAGCGAACCTTCGCTACCCTTCGCTGAATGGTTCGCTAGGCGAACCTGCGAAAACTCAGAATTACAACAGTCTTGTTACATATCCAAAACCGTCAATTCCTCCATCCAAACACCTTGAACCTAAAACCCTTAAAACAATACCTCCAGATTCTTCAACACAATACAATCGCGTCCAATTCCAAATCCTGAATAGTATCGATCCTTTTATGAATCCTCAATTGTCGTAAAGCATAAGCCACGACTTTTCCCTCTTGTATTAACACACTGTCTAAACTCCTCAAAGACACATCTCACAAACGGTTTATTAGGATCATCCAGAATCAAAACTGAAGTCGTAGCCAACTTCTACTTCAGCTCACCAAAACTTAGTCACAACGAACATCCAGACAAACGACTCACCCTTTGCAAGCCAACTGAGACAACAGAAGTACGAACTTAGCAAAGTCTTCCATAACCTTCCGTAATAACCAACTGAGCCCAAAAGTTTCTAATCTCCTTAACCAACTTCGGAACCTCTCATTGTAGAACTGCATCTACTTCCGATGGATCCATAACCATACTCTCATCTAAAATAACATATCCAAGAAAACTAACCCTTTTTCAACCCAAATTCTCACTCGAATAACTTGGCATAAAATTTCGTCTCTTTTCAACACTTGTGATTCAAATCTCAAACACTCTACCTGTTCTTCCTCAGGGTTTACAATAGATCCGAATATCCTCAATCAAAGCCATTACTAACTTATCCAAATAAATATGGAAGATACGATTCCTCTACTCCACAAACATTACAAATTCCTTACTAACACCAAATAACATCACTGCACGTTGTAATACCCAAACAAATTCCAAAAGATACAAATTCTTAAAGTTCTTGCAAAATTCTTTTCCCTGGGTAACTGGTTACTCACACAATCCACCACTCTTATCAAACATTCCAAACAATTACAAGTTCACTCAAACTCAGCCAAACCATTCCAGTTATCTATTCCTGAAAGTGGACACTTGTTCTCAATCGTTACCTTATTCAACTGTTAGCAATCCATACGCAATTTCTTCTCCTAACAGTCCAAATTCCATAAATCCCCACGTGTAGCAACAACCATCCCAAAAGAACTCTCAAACATTACATCCACACCTAGGGTTTTCTCAAAATTTCCATTAATGCTCTAAAACTCCAAAGACTCCAAACCTCACCAGAACTCTAAGTTTCGCTTTCCATAGTCTCAAAACCAATACCATCATATGCATCATACTTGTTATTCCATTCAACCATCCTTCCTTTTTGTTACTAACCAAACAGGAGCTCCCTAAGACAACGCCTTAATGTTCCATCCATAACACATCTGAAAACCATGCACAACTGACGGCCCAACACTGTGACTTCCTGCCAATTTCCAGAACACTATCATCACAGACCAAACAACATCTTAGTCCCATCTACTAAGAGTTTTCTACTTACTTAGTAGATCCAAACCTCAAATCTTCACCTTCGTCCAATTTGAGTTTACACCCTTCTCTCTGAGAACCACCATTAACGATGCCCAATCATTCACTCTCAAAACTTCATACTGAACCAACATACCAAAGCCTCTAATCCGCCTCATCTTCCAGTATAAGAATCTTCATCAACTCATCAAAACAATCCGTAATCATTTCCTTAAATTCCAAACAATTCATTGCACATACTATCAAAGCCGGAAAGACACGCCTATTCCATCCAACATAATGCCTGTCTGCTATCAACAAGAGATTAAGGATGATCAGTTCCTCAATTTGTCAATAGACAGCCGACAATCATGATGGGGCATAAACCATCCTTACCAAACTATAATAGCATTTCTTGCATCCTGTGCACCAAACTACCTAAGGCACAAATCCTTAGTTGACATAAACCTTACCTCCGTATTCCCTCCGGAATCGGGAACAACACTGCCCTAACAACACTTACAATCTTGCAATTCATAACACACTGAGCCAACGCTCCACCTGAAGCAACTTGGAGAAGTTCCAACTTCTCCCCCACTTATCTCATTCTCAATCCTGAAGACAAAGGATTAGAAACACCAGAAAGTACTGACAGTGTTTTACACATATATCACGTACTAAGGGACAAACAACAACGACAGTATTCGACTGTCACCCCAACTGACTCAACAACTTGGCCGGACGGACCGACCTGCTCTGATACCACTAATGTAACACCCCAAATCCCAACGCGAATACATAATACATAAATAAAATCAGAGTAACTAAAAATTTATTTTTTCGACAGGAAACAGGGATGTCACACTTAAATGAACAAAATACAATCCCTGCTCATAAATTTGATACATAGCATAAAATAGAGTACCCTCAAAGGGGAAACTTTTTCCATAATAAAGGAAATGTCAATTATGGAATAAAGCGGAAAAATCCATAACCGACTTGTTTTACAAATAAATGGTTTTAGAACATCAAAATATAAATACAAAATACATTCAACAATTATATACATATAAAATAATCGTTCCCCAACTCCCGTGCTACGTATCAGAGCAGACACCAAGACCGACAACGGAACGGAGGACTAATCTCCACAAAAGCCTCCAAGCCGCTAAAGCTGACAATCTGCACTATGCCATAAAAAGCATATTCCAGCAGAAGGGTGAGAAATAACAACTAAACCAAGATTGCATAATAATATGCAAAAACACATAAAAATCACATACACAGTTATTCTCACTTCACACATCACATACCAAAACATATAGCATGTCACAAATACATAACCTGTATCAATTATCCAACATAATCACGTATTTGCACATAAGGCATACCAAGTCATCACATATAGAAACGCATCACACATCACATAGCATATGTCTATGCCTAAAACATATTATTCACAGTCAATGCATTTATCACATATGCACATCAATTTACCAATCCAATCATAAATCTCAACACATATTCAATGATTTCACAATTTCCCACACATAATCACATAATCAATCAAATCTATACCATTCAATACAATTGCGCATATTTCATCTCATCAATCACATTCACATTTCCATGCACAATTAATTCATGATTTATGCAAATGCACATAGATCGACACAACGACTCTATGCACATGCTATGCGGTACCGACTCCAAGTATTTCTCATCACCAGTTCACTCAGGAACTATTGGAACCATCGCTCGCTACATCACTGTAACTCCCCGTCGGGCATACGATGTCCCCCGTCGCTCACACCCCGCATGGGCACACGACGTTTATGGATCGCTCACACCCCGCATGGGCACACGACCCGATCGCTCACACCCCACAAGGGCACACGATCGTCTATAACCATCGCTCACACCTCTTATGTTTAAGGCACACGATCCATCATATCGCTCACACCTCTTATTTTTAAGGCACACGACGTTATAGCAGATTCCCTCTGGAATCAATCCGTCACTCAGGACGTTTCAACAATGCATATTATGATGTTTGGCATACAATGACTCATGACATTCACATTGCACCCACATACACATCCATAATCATGCATATATAATCCAATACCACACATTGCATATTCTTGCCCTTAGGCCACAAATCAACAACCACAACAATTACAACAACTTATCACATGCTTCAACATCATCACATTCATGCATTGCAAAGCAATTCAAACAATGCATTTCAAACCCTAAATGCCACCACACAACATACATTGAAATTTCACATAAACAATGCACTTCATCACAAGCCATAAATACCACAATCATATCACATACCACAAATCACAACAACATCATAGTTCCTCACACAAGGGATTTACATATCGAATACTACTCACAACACATCATTATCGCACATTGAAATCAAAACCCAAAACACACATTTATTCCTCCATAACACCACAAACCATCATCACCAACACTTATCATATATATTCACATCATATACCAGCACACAAGCCATACGATACATATTAAAAGCATATAGCATGATAACACATCAATCGCACACGGTTAACGCGATAAAAACCCAACAAACCAACACTTTTCCAAAACCACGACCTAAATAATTCATCTACTGCCCTCCAAACCATTTTTAAAAGAAATAGCTTTTCATTAGCTTTCCAACGCTTCGAACGGCGACCAAAACGGACTTACGGTTTGAAAATTACGACGAAAACAAAATTGGAAAATATCACGTTCGCTCCAGTATTCGCTAGGCGAATCCTAGCGAACCAAGGCAGTGGAAAACAGTCATAAAGTTCGCTAGGCGAACCATCTAGCGAACGTTCGCCCGTTCCTTCGCTGGGGCTCGCTAGGCGAACCCGCGAAACCCAGAATTCGCAGCAGCGTCAACCTAGGTCATATGGGACCAAAATACATCATTTTTACCACCCAAACACTTCTAATTCATACCAGAACAACCAAAACATGTTTAGACATAATCAACGAGTATTCTACGCGGTTTATATTGAATTTCATCCGTGAAAACATCGATTTCTATCAATCGCTCCTAATTCCAATCGATACGAAAAGTCACGAAACAATCAAACAATTACAACAAACAACACATATACATACACAAGCAAGATATAATTGAAACTTCTCACCCTTACCCGATTAATCGCGCTTGAAACAGAGAATCTTCGATTTTCTTCTCTTTCTCCTCTTTTCTTTCCTCTTCCTTTCCATCTTATCTTTTCTTTCTCTCTATTTTCTTTTCTCTCTTTTTCTTTCCACTTTCTATTTATAACAAAATATCTAACTACCCAAAATGACCATTTTGCCCTTACGCTCAAATATCTCCCAAACGCTCTCAAAATGCGATAAAACATAAACAGCGATGGAATATATTTTCATGAAATAAAAGTTGAAAAGAAAATTATAATTTATTGAAAATATTTTACCTATCAGAGAAATTAACCAATTAACTCAATTAGCAGGTAAAATGCAATAAATTCACACATTTCACAAAATTCAAATAAATGAAATAAATAAATAGAATTAAACAAATCGGGGCGTTACAATTCTCCCCCACTTAGACATTTTCGTCCTCGAAAATATACCGAGACGAACACTCCGGACACGACTCCCGCATCCGACTAACAACCCAACATGCCAACAAAAGGCACACCACGAATAACACAACTGGCAAACCACCTTGCCAATAGCAGATACAACAACGACACGACAACGATGACCACAACGACGACAAGATGCAAAGCCCATACAATGCACTTGACGACTAACTCACGACTCAAAGAAAAGCCAAGATACCAACACACCGGTTCACTCTAGAACCGAAACACAACAAGATCGTTACCCTCGCCGTAGGTAACACTCCCTTAATTCCCCACACCGGAATTAGCTACACGCACTCGAACCAACACAATGGAAACGAGACAACAACCCAAACAAGAACATAAAGTTCCACAACACCACAAGGTCTCCACAACATCAACAAAACCAGAACACCAACATCCTTGTCACACAACCATACTACAATAATGCTATAATTCACCAATCGAACATATAACCAAAACACCCAACTACATAGCAGCCCACGGATAACAGTTAAACTTTTCACATATGACTTCCATCCTGAAACGTTTAATGGCCTCAACACTCCTACATGTTCCCAATGTTCAACCTATGAACTCTTACCAGTCCCACACGTATATACGAAATGTGCCATATCACGCTTCCGCTGCGCACTCTGATTACTCGTAACCATCAAAACTACCAATCTCACGTCCAAAGTCTAACTCTCTCTCATATTCACCAAAAATCACTGTTCACTGTTAATATACCCAACCGCACACTATCAGACGTCAATTCACACACCAACCCAAATCTCTAAATTCTCCCAAAAGTTCCCACTCTTTAACCATCAAAGCAGACATAAGTAAAACTCTCAACTTAACTCATCACGCACGACATAAACTTTACCAATAGGATAATTCGAGCCAAAGTCATAACTAATCAGGAATTCCAACCATCCGACCGTGCCTTACTCCGAGTTACAAATCAAAAGTTATGCAGAAAACAAAATTACACAAACAGCACTGTTCGCTGGGCGAACCTTCTCGCGAGCATTCGCTAGCACCTTCGCTAGGCGAATGTTCCAGCGAACCAACTACTAGCTAAAAACAGACACAAAGTTTGCTAGGCGAATCCCTTGGCGAACCGAGGCAGCAACTTCCAACATCAAAACACCCCAACTTCGCTAGGCGAACAACTCAGCGAACCTTCGCTCACGCCTTCGCTAAGCGAATACCCGTAGCGAACCTTCGCTACCCTTCGCTGAATGGTTTGCTAGGCGAACCTGCGAAAACTCAGAATTACAACAGTCTTGTTACATATCCAAAACCGTCAATTCCTCCATCCAAACACCTTGAACCTAAAACCCTTAAAACAATACCTCCAGATTCTTCAACACAATACAATCGCGTCCAATTCCAAATCCTGAATAGTATCGATCATTTTATGAATCCTCAATTGTCGTAAAGCATAAGCCACGACTTTTCCCTCTTGTATTAACACACTGTCTAAACTCCTCAAAGACACATCTCACAAACGGTTTATTAGGATCATCTAGAATCAAAACTGAAGTCGTAGCCAACTTCTACTTCAGCTCACCAAAACTTAGTCACAACGAACATCCAGACAAACGACTCACCCTTTGCAAGCCAACTGAGACAACAGAAGTACGAACTTAGCAAAGTCTTCCATAACCTTCCGTAACAACCAACTGAGCCCAAAAGTTTCTAATCTCCTTAACCAACTTCGAAACCTCTCATTGTAGAACTGCATCTACTTCCGATGGATCCATAACCATACTCTCATCTAAAATAACATATCCAAGAAAACTAACCCTTTTTCAACCCAAATTCTCACTCGAATAACTTGGCATAAAATTTCGTCTCTTTTCAACACTTGTGATTCAAATCTCAAACACTCTACCTGTTCTTCCTCAGGGTTTACAATAGATCCGAATATCCTCAATCAAAGCCATTACTAACTTATCCAAATAAATATGGAAGATACGATTCCTCTACTCCACAAACATTACAAATTCCTTACTAACACCAAATAACATCACTGCACGTTGTAATACCCAAACAAATTCCAAAAGATACAAATTCTTAAAGTTCTTGCAAAATTCTTTTCCCTGGGTAACTGGTTACTCACACAATCCACCACTCTTATCAAACATTCCAAACAATTACAAGTTCACTCAAACTCAGCCAAACCATTCCAGTTATCTATTCCTGAAAGTGGACACTTGTTCTCAATCGTTACCTTATTCAACTGTTAGCAATCCATACGCAATTTCTTCTCCTAACAGTCCAAATTCCATAAATCCCCACGTGTAGCAACAACCATCCCAAAAGAACTCTCAAACATTACATCCACACCTAGGGTTTTCTCAAAATTTCCATTAATGCTCTAAAACTCCAAAGACTCCAAACCTCACCAGAACTCTAAGTTTCGCTTTCCATAGTCTCAAAACCAATACCATCATATGCATCATACTTGTTATTCCATTCAACCATCCTTCCTTTTTGTTACTAACCAAACAGGAGCTCCCTAAGACAACGCCTTAATGTTCCATCCATAACACATCTGAAAACCATGCACAACTGACGGCCCAACACTGTGACTTCCTGCCAATTTCCAGAACACTATCATCACAGACCAAACAACATCTTAGTCCCATCTACTAAGAGTTTTCTACTTACTTAGTAGATCCAAACCTCAAATCTTCACCTTCGTCCAATTTGAGTTTACACCCTTCTCTCTGAGAACCACCATTAACGATGCCCAATCATTCACTCTCAAAACTTCATACTGAACCAACATACCAAAGCCTCTAATCCGCCTCATCTTCCAGTATAAGAATCTTCATCAACTCATCAAAACAATCCGTAATCATTTCCTTAAATTCCAAACAATTCATTGCACATACTATCAAAGCCGGAAAGACACGCCTATTCCATCCAACATAATGCCCGTCTGCTATCAACAAGAGATTAAGGATGATCAGTTCCTCAATTTGTCAATAGACAGCCGACAATCATGATGGGGCATAAACCATCCTTACCAAACTATAATAGCATTTCTTGCATCCTGTGCACCAAACTACCTAAGGCACAAATCCTTAGTTGACATAAACCTTACCTCCGTATTCCCTCCGGAATCGGGAATAACACTGCCCTAACAACACTTACAATCTTGCAATTCACAACACACTGAGCCAACGCTCCACCTGAAGCAACTTGGAGAAGTTCCAACTTCTCCCCCACTTATCTCATTCTCAATCCTGAAGACAAAGGATTAGAAACACCAGAAAGTACTGACAGTGTTTCACACATATATCACGTACTAAGGGACAAACAACAACGACAGTATTCGACTGTCACCCCAACTGACTCAACAACTTGGCCGGACGGACCGACCTGCTCTGATACCACTAATGTAACACCCCAAATCCCAACGCGAATACATAATACATAAATAAAATCAGAGTAACTAAAAATTTATTTTTTCGACAGGAAACAGGGATGTCACACTTAAATGAACAAAATACAATCCCTGCTCATAAATTTGATACATAGCATAAAATAGAGTACCCTCAAAGGGGAAACTTTTTCCATAATAACGGAAATGTCAATTATGGAATAAAGCGGAAAAATCCATAACCGACTTGTTTTACAAATAAATGGTTTTAGAACATCAAAATATAAATACAAAATACATTCAACAATTATATACATATAAAATAATTGTTCCCCAACTCCCGTGCTACGTATCAGAGCAGACACCAAGACCGACAACGGAACGGAGGACTAATCTCCACAAAAGCCTCCAAGCCGCTAAAGCTGACAATCTGCACTATGCCATAAAAAGCATATTCCAGCAGAAGGGTGAGAAATAACAACTAAACCAAGATTGCATAATAATATCCAAAAACACATAAAAATCACATACACAGTTATTCTCACTTCACACATCACATACCAAAACATATAGCATGTCACAAATACATAACCTGTATCAATTATCCAACATAATCACGTATTTGCACATAAGGCATACCAAGTCATCACATATAGAAACGCATCACACATCACATAGCATATGTCTATGCCTAAAACATATTATTCACAGTCAATGCATTTATCACATATGCACATCAATTTACCAATCCAATCATAAATCTCAACACATATTCAATGATTTCACAATTTCCCACACATAATCACATAATCAATCAAATCTATACCATTCAATACAATTGCGCATATTTCATCTCATCAATCACATTCACATTTCCAAGCACAATTAATTCATGATTTATGCAAATGCACATAGATCGACACAACGACTCTATGCACATGCTATGCGGTACCGACTCCAAGTATTTCTCATCACCAGTTCACTCAGGAACTATTGGAACCATCGCTCGCTACATCACTGTAACTCCCCGTCGGGCATACGATGTCCCCCGTCGCTCACACCCCGCATGGGCACACGACGTTTATGGATCGCTCACACCCCGCATGGGCACACGACCCGATCGCTCACACCCCACAAGGGCACACGATCGTCTATAACCATCGCTCACACCTCTTATGTTTAAGGCACATGATCCATCATATCGCTCACACCTCTTATTTTTAAGGCACACGACGTTATAGCAGATTCCCTCTGGAATCAATCCGTCACTCAGGACGTTTCAACAATGCATATTATGATGTTTGGCATACAATGACTCATGACATTCACATTGCACCCACATACACATCCATAATCATGCATATATAATCCAATACCACACATTGCATATTCTTTCCCTTAGGCCACAAATCAACAACCACAACAATTACAACAACTTATCACATGCTTCAACATCATCACATTCATGCATTGCAAAGCAATTCAAACAATGCATTTCAAACCCTAAATGCCACCACACAACATACATTGAAATTTCACATAAACAATTCACTTCATCACAAGCCATAAATACCACAATCATATCACATACCACAAATCACAACAACATCATAGTTCCTCACACAAGGGATTTACATATCGAATACTACTCACAACACATCATTATCGCACATTGAAATCAAAACCCAAAACACACATTTATTCCTCCATAACACCACAAACCATCATCACCAACACTTATCATATATATTCACATCATATACCAGCACACAAGCCATACGATACATATTAAAAGCATATAGCATGATAACACATCAATCGCACACGGTTAACGCGATAAAAACCCAACAAACCAACACTTTTCCAAAACCACGACCTAAATAATTTATCTACTGCCCTCCAAACCATTTTTAAAAGAAAGAGCTTTTCATTAGCTTTCCAACGCTTCGAACGACGACCAAAATGGACTTACGGTTTGAAAATTATGACGAAAACAAAATTGGAAAATATCACGTTCGCTCCAGTATTCGCTAGGCGAATCCTAGCGAACCAAGGCAGTGGAAAACAGTCATAAAGTTCGCTAGGCGAACCATCTAGCGAACGTTTGCCCGTTCCTTCGCTGGGGCTCGCTAGGCGAACCCGCGAAACCCAGAATTCGCAGCAGCTTCAACCTAGGTCATATGGGACCAAAATACATCATTTTTACCACCCAAACACTTCTAATTCATACCAGAACAACCAAAACATGTTTAGACATAATCAACGAGTATTCTACGCGGTTTATATTGAATTTCATCCGTGAAAACATCGATTTCTATCAATCGCTCCTAATTCCAATCGATACGAAAAGTCACGAAACAATCAAACAATTACAACAAACAACACATATACATACACAAGCAAGATATAATTGAAACTTCTCACCCTTACCCGATTAATCGCGCTTGAAACAGAGAATCTTCGATTTTCTTCTCTTTCTCCTCTTTTCTTTCCTCTTCCTTTCCATCTTATCTTTTCTTTCTCTCTATTTTCTTTTCTCTCTTTTTCTTTCCACTTTCTATTTATAACAAAATATCTAACTACCCAAAATGACCATTTTGCCCTTACGCTCAAATATCTCCCAAACGCTCTCAAAATGCGATAAAACATAAACAGCGATGGAATATATTTTCATGAAATAAAAGTTGAAAAGAAAATTATAATTTATTGAAAATATTTTACCTATCAGAGAAATTAACCAATTAACTCAATTAGCAGGTAAAATGCAATAAATTCACACATTTCACAAAATTCAAATAAATGAAATAAATAAATAGAATTAAACAAATCGGGGCGTTACACCTAGTGTCCATTATTATGACGATTTGGTACCACATGCATCTTTATGACGTTGCATTTCATTCTTGGTGGCATTGCATGATTGCATATGAGTGATATTGGTGATGTGATGTTTATATGATGTTTTGGGTGAGTCGCTGTAGTATTTGATAAAAACAATTGTTGCCCTGTTAATGTCTTTTTTTTATATGATTTATATTGAATTGTGATTACTCACCCTGCCTGTTTGAATGTTGTCTCTACGTGGGTAACGTGCAGATAACCAAGATTAGTTCGTGGTGCGTGAAGAGTTAGATTTGGAGTCAGTTTTCTTTTCAGTTGAGTAGAGGGTGTGTCTTGCTCTGATTATGTAACATCGGGTCGGGAACATTGTGAACCTCTGAGTTCTATTTTACTTAGGTTAATGGATGCTATTATCGTTTTCTTTAAGATGTTTTGAAGTTTGATTTGATTGAAATAAAGTTATTCTGCTGCGATTTTTTGAATTAAATTGTTGAAAAACCCGTACTACGGAGCATGATTGTTATCGAGATGTTTTAAGACGAAAATGTGACGCCTTTCTATGTTGTACTCTGATTTTTAAATGATTATTTTACTGCGTATTGTATATGGGGGTAGAAGGGTGTTACAAGTTCGGTCGACAACATGTACTCGCAGCTGTTTTCCACCCTCCAGCTAGATGAATCGTACCTGACCCCCTACGTAGGTTCTGACCTACAGGGCTTCAATGGGTCGGTCACGAAGCCTTGGGGATACGTATAATTGATCGTGACTTTCGGGTCTGCAGAGACGACCAGGTCTATTAAAGTCAAATTCTTGGTTATCGACTGCCCTTCCCTCTATTAATGCATCTTTGGGCGGCCAACCTTGGCCGAATTGGTGGTCGTACCATCAACTGTGCATCTGAAAATGAAGTATTACACTTCTAGGGTCTGGTCACCACTTTACACGGGGACATCGAGGCAGCAAGGAGATGTTTCGAAGCAGCCACCAAAGGACTCAACACCATTGCTGCCAAGCCGAAGACTTCCAGCAAACCGGCCCTGCCTAGCAGCTCCGAGGAAGCCAAGCCGCTGCCCCGCGTCGACTCTATCGACCTCGACAGCCGCTTCTCCGAAGATGACCAGAGGGAGACCCAGACTTGTTTGAGCAGCCCCTCCACTTCAACCAGCACCAGCGACAACTCTCATCCGATGCGCCCAATTACAGATGGCGAGTTCGAAATTGTTCTGTTCGGCGACGACCCCCAGCAAGGAGTGAAGATAGGGACCGACCTCCCCGACATAGCGAGGAAATAGCTCAAAGCTTGCCTCCGAGAGAATTCGGACTTGTTCGCCTGGAACGCTGCAGAAATGCCTGGCTTAGATCCTGCTGTCGCCTGCCATCAGCTCACAATTAACCTCGCCGCCAAGGTTGTAGTACAACGTAGGAGAAAGCAGTCTCCAGAGAAAATGGAGGCTGCAGAATAAGCTGTAAAAGACATCCTAGAGGCAAACTTTATTTTGGAAGCCAAGTACACTACTTGGTTGTCCAATGTTGTACTCGTTAAAAAGTCTAATGGAAAGTGGCGTATGTGTGTTGATTATATTGATCTCAATAGGGCATGCCCTAAAGATGCTTACCCCTCCCCAATATAGATAAACTAGTTGATAATTCTGCCGATTTTAAATTGTTATCATTCATGGATGCCTATTCGAGCTATAATCAAATTCCAATGGCGAAAAGCGACAAAAGGTACACGACCTTCATGACCGAGTCGGGCAACTATTACTATAATGTAATGCCCTTCGGCTTGAAAAACGTTGGCGCTACCTACCAACGGATGATGAACAGGGTCTTCCGGGGAGAAATTGGGGGCATGCTCGAAGTCTATATGGACGATATGATTGTGAAATCCCACGAGGAATCCGATCACACAACCCATTTGAGAATAGTCTTCAAGCAGGCAAGAAAATACTGGATGCGTTTCAACCCGGAGAAGTGCACGTTCGGGGTACGAGTGGGCAAGTTCCTCGGCTTCTATCTAACCGAACAAGGAATCGATGCTAACCCCGACAAGTGTAGGGCCTTCTCCGAATTTACTACACCCAGCTCGAAGAAGTCCATCCAATCCCTCAACGGGATGCTTGCTTCATTATCTCATTTTGTGGCCAAATTTGCCCAGCATGCATTTCCCTTTTTCAAACTCCTCCAAAAGGAGGCAGCTTTCGAATGGATGGAGGAATGTGACCAGGCTCTCCTCCACCTAAAATGAGCATTGTCGGAGCCACCAGTCCTCTCCCGACCAGATAACGGCGAAACCTTGTACCTTTATCTCGCCGTAGCAACCGAGGCCGTTAGCGCCGCCCTCATCCGTGATACGCCCGAAGGGCAAAAACCCATATACTTCACAAGCAAAGCATTGCAAGGACCAGAGCTGAGATACCAACAAATAGAGAAAGTAGCCCTGGCCCTCATCAACGTTGTGCAAAGACTAAGGCACTACTTTCTGGCCCACACGGTCGTGGTCCGAACAGATCAACCCGTGAAGCAACTGTTAGGACGACCAGACATGGCCGGCAGAATGCTCAAGTGGTCATTGGAACTATACAAGTTCGACATTCAATACGAGAGCAGAAAAGCCATCAAGGCCCTGGTGCTGGCCGACTTCGTCGCAGAAATGACGTTCGCCGATTTTCCCACTTGCGGGGCACGCAAATGTACTATCTTCGTCGACGGAGCATCCAACTCGATAGGAAGCGGGGCAGGTATCATTTTGGAAAACGAGGAAGGAATCATCGTCGAAGTCTCGCTTACCTTATCTTTCCTTACTTCCAACAATCAAGCTGAGTATGAAGCCTTCCTCGCCGATCTACGCCTAGCCGAGGACCTAGAGGTCGAAGAAGTCGGCATCTGCACCAATTCTCAACTCATGGCCCTCCAAGTTCGAGGAGAATATCAGGCCAAGAACGATAACTTGTCCGAATACTTATCCCTGGTCAAGGAAAAAATGACGAAGTTCGCAACAGTAGAAGTAAAATATGTTCCCCGCGAACATAATGTCAGAGTAGACGTGTTGTCAAAATTGGCGAGCACGAAGAAAAAGGGCGAAAACAAATCTGTCATCCAAGAAGTGCTTCCTCGACCCAGCATCGAGAAAACCTCCACGATCCTCGACGTGCAAGTCATCAGTGATAGAAACTGCTGGATGACCCCCGTTTATAATTACCTCGCTAAGGATAAACTCCCATCCGACCCCAAAGAGGCCAGCATAGTCAGGCGCAGGGCCTGCTCCTACGTCCTGGTGGAAAACAAGCTCTACAGGTGAGGGTTCTCCATCCCTTTACTCAAATGAGTCGAGGAAGAGATGGTTGCTCACGTCTTGTGCGATATCCACGAAGGAATCAATGCCCAGTACCTCGGGGGGAGATCCCTCGCCAGGAAAGCCCTAGGAGCAGGGTACTACTGGCCAACCATGCAGCATGATGCAAAATAACATGTGAAGAAATGCGACAATGCCAATGGCACGGGGACATGCACTTGGCTCCACCCAATGAGCTCAAAGCGATGTCCTCCCCGTGGTCCTTCGCATGGTGGGGCCTAGACATCCTGGGACCATTCGTCGTGGGGTCGAACCAGAACAAGTACTTTATAGTGGGTGTTGACTACTTCACCAAGTGGATAGAAGCAGAAGCTCTGGCCAAAATAATGGACCACAACATACTTCGCTTCTATAAGCGGAACATCCTTACCCACTTTGGCATTCCCCAAGCAATAGTCACCAACAACGGGACGCAATTCACAGACAAAAAATTTTAGGACTTCGTCGCCCAACTAGGCACAAAACAACACTTCGCGTTCGTCGAACATCCCCAAACTAACGGGCAGGCTAAAGTGGAAAACAGAGTAATCCTGCGGGGCCTTAAATGAAGGCTGGACGAAACAAAGAAAGCCTGGGTCGAGGAACTGCACGACGTGCTCTGGGCCTACCGCACTATGCCTCACTCTTCGACCGGGGAAACACATTTCCACCTAGCTTATGTAACTGAGGCAGTGATCCCCATCGAGATACACATGCCATCCAGGCGGACTGAATCCCCTATGGACGAGGAGATAAATAACGTGGTACTGAGGGAGGAGCTCGACCTCGTCGAAGAGGTCCGATCAGAAGCGGCCCTCTGCGAAGCCTCATAAAAAAATTGCAATCAGGCACAACGCCAAGGTTATACGGTGAGAATTCCAAGTGGGAAGCCTTGTCTTAAGAAGGAATCACAAGGATTCTAGAGAAGGCAAACTCGCCGTAAACTGGGGAGGACCCTATCGCGTCTGGGCATAGACGGAGAATGAGGCCTACTACCTAGAATACCTCAACGGGGAAGAACTAGTTCGACCATGGAACACCGAAAAGCTAAAACAATATTATAGCTAAGACCCTAATCATCAGCTTGCTTCGTCAATGCGACGAGCATAACGTCCCGACTACGGATGCACGCCCAGGTACAAGCGTTGCATACAAACTAAGGCATGATCCCGCTCAAGAACGAGCAGAACCCATGTCCGACAACGTTTCCTCAACCGAGTCCACCCTCGTCAATGTACCGTGATAGGCAGAACACCCAGCATGTGATGGGAAGGTCATGCCGTGAACTCAGGCCTCAAACACGACCTGAGCTCCGCTCTCATGCCCGATAACTACCCTGGCCATTCGATCAGTCCCCATCACTGATGAACACATCTCTGTCGAGCATACCCCGAAACAACAAATCACTAAGTCACGCTTATTACGGGCATGCACTTGTATCGAGCAAAGTTACTACACTTAGCAAAAATAAAAGCGTATAAAGCCATGCACGAACGCAAATCATACAAAACGGGCCAAACCAACCAAAAACATACATATTACATTAGCAGAAGGTCACGAGGACCACAAATTGTACTTGTTACATAGAAAAGGGGCCATGCCCCATGCAAAATAATAAATCACATAAACACGGTGTAGCTAGCGATTTTTGTCGGTGACGCGACCAACATATCGCTGGGTTTTCCTCACCGCAATGGTAGGAGGGGGTGCTACTTTCTGATTTCTTATTATCCCGTGATGCTGGAAGAGAAAGGGAAGCTATATAAAATTAACCTTGCACGCGAATGCTTAACTGAACAAACGCTTAAAGAGATTCGGGGAGTCGGGGTCAGGTTATACAATGGGTACTTGTCAATTACCCATCCTATATGTGGTTATCCATAGGATATTAGCTTTAGGTTTCGCTTTGTAATTGATAATGTTTATCTATTAATGGGTTGGGAAAGTTTCTTGGGAAGTATGAGTGAGTGAGTTAGTTTTTGTTGATGTTTTTAGTAAGGTACTGGACCTAGAGTTTTTTTATTAGTATGCTCGCTAAGATTTCGCAATCTTATGCCTTCGTATTCCCGTTTAACCGAAACAGGGAAATCAGAGCAATCGTAGTTCCTCCTATTCTAAGGGAGGAAAAATATGTTTTGGTGTCTTGTTCAAAGCCCAAGACAGAGGCTAAAAGGTTTATTTGTGTCTTGTTCAAAGCCCAAGATTGAAGCTAAAAGGTTTGACTGAGAGAGAACTTGTCATCTCTAAAGAGGTATTGTTGATTTTTGTGTGCCTTGATCAAAGCCCAAGGTTAAAGCTAAGAGGTTGATTGACTCCACTAGGGAAGTCCTTATACAAAGCCTAAGAGGAGGTTGGGAATGACCGACTCAACAAGAGAGTGTTATATATGTCTTGTACAACGCCCAAGATTGAGGCTAAAAGAGACTGACTCTTTTGGGGATATCATTATACAAAGCCTAAGAGGAGGCTAAAGGAGACCTTTTCCGGGGAAAATATTCTATCTGTCTTGCACAAAGCCCAAGATTGAGGCTAAAAGGATTTTGACTCTGCCGGGGAGGTTTGTATGTATCTTGTATAAAGCCCAAGATAGAAGTTGAAAAGAAGACTGACTCTGCGGGAAAGAAATCTTTATTTGTCTTGTACAAAGCCCAAGATTAAAGCTGAAAGAGACTTTACTGACTCGACTGAGGATATTTTAGATATCTCGTACAAAGCCCAAGATAGAGGCTAAAATAAGTTTGACTCTGCTTGGGAAATCATTCCACGAAGCCTAAAACAAGGCTGGGAGGAATTGGCTCTGCTGGGGAAGTTATTTGTCCCAAGCTTAAGAGAAGGTTATGAAATTTTATATCTCGTACAAAGCCCCAGATGGAGGCTAAACGGGTTTGACTCAATAAGAGAGTGCTTTTTTATCTGTCCTGTACAAAGCCCAGGATTGTGGCTGAACAAGCTGGAGAAATCATTATACAAAGCCTATGAGGAGGCTAACTTGTGCTAGGGGGAATCTTTTACCAAGCCAAAGGGAGGCTGGAAAAGATTGACTCAACAAGAGATTATTTTTATCTATCTTGTACAAATCCCAAGATTAAGGCTAAAAGGGTTGACTCAACAAGAGAGTCTGGAACGTGATTGACTCAATAAGAGAGTCGGACAAGTGGTTGACCCAACAAGAGAGTCTGAAAAGGTGATTGACTCAACAAGAGATTTTGAAAAGTAGTTGACTCAATAAGAGAGTCTGAAAAGGTGATTGACTCAACAAGAGAGTCTGAAAAGGTTAGCTCCGCTGGGGAGAATCATTGTACGAAGCCCAAGAGGAGACTGACTATGCTAAGGAAAGATCATTATACAAAGCCTAAGAGGAGGCTATCTTTTGCTGGGATTTATTGAGATCCCGAGACAGGTCCAAGTGGGGAGTCAAATCTTGCTGAGGATTATAGAAGAGTTGAGGTATCAGATGCCTTGAGGTTCTGATTTGAGATTGTGTTATACTAGTGATAGATTGACCCTGGCTGGGGGATCTTAGGAGAGAGACTGGGTTTTAGAACCCACAAGTTTTAGCTCTGCTGGAGATTAATCCAGAATCTGGGGTTTCTTCCTATGTTTGTAGGGAACTTGAAAATGTCTTTGAGACTCAAGAGGATTAGACTGTCCAAGTCTATTGGAAGAGTTTTATCTTTTGTATGATGCCCAAGAGGAGGCCGACTCTTTTAAGGGATGAGTATAAACCCTAAAATTAGTCTGAGGTTTTATCTTTTTTTTAGAAAGACAGCTCTAATGAAGGATGAATAAGTTTTGTCCTATACCTTTAGGAGGTCCTCAGGGTCCTTGTATTAAGCCCAAGAGAAGGCATGAGAACTTCTAAGAAGCCGAGGGTCCTTGTACAAAGCCCAAGAGGAGGCGAGGTTGCTTTTAGGAAGCCTGTGGGTCCCAAACCAAGAAAAGTTCAAGAAATACTATTCACTGAGAATAGATCATTTAGTGAAAGTTATGAGGTTTGAAGAAACTCAAGAGATGCTATTCACCAAGAATAGATCAACTCCGGGGAGTAGAATTTCTTTGACAATTTCTAGGGGTGACAGTCTGAGAAAAGGTTCACGAGGAATACTGCCTTTCTCTTTGTTCCATATTGTTTAAGCCCAAGAGAAGGCAAGACTGTATGTGGAAATCCTATGGGGATCTAGTTTTGACTGTATTTAAAGAGTGACCAACATGGCTTTACCTAGTTCTAGACCTAGTTGCCGGGGAAAACTCTAAATAACTATACTGGTATATATACAGTTGATATATGACAAGTATTTAAAAAGGGTACGAAAGAAGACTAACCATGCGCAGCTTCCCACAATACAATTATATATATTTGACATGTACTTAAAAGAATGAAAGAAGACTCACAGTGTACAGCTTCCCACAATACAGTTATATATATATATATATATATATATATATATATATATATATATATATATATATATATATATATATATATATATATATATATATATGAAGGTGAGTAAATGAAAGCTGATAAAAACTTAATGGTGAGCAAGCTTCCATGCTGTATTGTTAGTTGTTCAAAGAAATTAAAGAAAGTTTTGATATCAACTGTATATTTGAACCTAAATCAAAAGGGAAGTTGTTTTGAAAAGATTGTTGGGGCTTATGCTCAAGGAGAGGCCCAAGGTTTTTTGTACAAAGGTATGGGTCTTACAACTCAAGGAGAAGCCCAGAGAGTTTGAAAATGAATAAAGATAGGTCTTATAGCTCAAGGAGAAGCCCAAATAATTTTGTTAAAAAGGCGACGATCGCGCCGTTGTTTTGAAAAAGTACAGAGGGACTTATACAATAAGTGAGACCCACAATGGTTTATTTACAAAGGGGTTGGGTCTTACACTCTATTAGAGGCCCAAGGATGTTTTAAAAGAAAAGAAATGGGACTTACAACACGAGGGTAGGCCCAGGTTATTTCGTAAAAAAGGCGACGATCGCGTCGGGGTTTTCGAAAAGTACAGAGGGACTTATACAATGACTGAGGCCCAACACTATTTATGTACAAAGGATTGGGTCTTACACTCTATTAGAGGCCCATGAGTGTTTGAAAAAGATTGATGAGGGTGGAATTAATCAAAACCCTAAAATTGAATTAATTTTGTTTAAAAATTAATAAAAATTATTGAAAACATGTGAAAAATGAGTGGTGATCTTGGATCAATGATTCAAAAATCATGTTTTTATCCACAAAATGATTGAAAACCATTTAAGTTTGGAAAACCAAGAAGGAAAAAATATTTTAAATGTTAAAAAACAAATAAAATTTAATTCTTTGCAAAAATATCAAGTATATGAAATAAATAATATTTTTGGGAAATTTTTGTAAAATAAAATATTTTAACATTTTTGTGAATTATTGAAAAAAGAATAAACTCAAAATCATTAAAATTCAGAAAGAAATTAATTTTTGAATCAATTAAATAAAATCACAAAATTCAAATATTTGAAAATTTGAAAAAGGGCGCCAAGAACACATTGGTTTTGCCCGCGTGCTCTGTTTTGCCCAGATTTGCATTTTCTCATCAATCTCACTGAATACTTGATGAAATCACACAATTTACATATTAATCTACTCGTTTTCACCTCACGGTCATGTCTATGGTCTTTAATTTCATTTATTTTAAGCATGGAATAAGAAATCAAAGAGAAACCTCAAGAACCCTAATTTCTGTATGAAGGCTAAGAAATTCCATACACGATTCATACAAAGCAATTAATTGAGGGGAAACACTCTATACATGATTATGAACATATGGCAAAATTATTGTGCGAGGAAATATGCATGAATCGTGGGATGACCAAGTTGAGGCTTACCTCTTGCAGCTGGTGATCGAGTTCTAGGTTGGAGGTGTTACAGCTTGGTTCCACTGATGTGGACAGCTTCCCTAGGTGCTATGGAGTGTGTCTGAATGCTTGAAGTGGATTGAATTGAGCTGGAACTTGATTTGGCACCTCAACTGCAAATCTGTTAAAAGCTTGTGCAGATGGATGGTGATTTTGTGAAATTGGTGTTCCAGATGTTATGTGAGAGTTTGGATCACTTCTATATGTTATATGTGAGGTGTGTGTGTGTGATTGGTTTGGTTGGAATTGCTCTCAAACTCAAAACCTGATAGTGACTTGAGTTATAAGGAAAATTTGGAGTGAAAGAGGTGATTTTGAGGAAAGCATCAATTTGGGTGCTTTGGTGTACTCAAATTGATAAGAAATGAGGTCTATTTATAGTGTGTCAATTTTTTTTTGCAAGGAATAGGGAATGGAAACTGCAGCAGGCCTTTGGCCAATGTGGATCAAATGGAATCTCAAGTCTCCTCTAGCCATTGACTTGAGATTAGAGCACATGCCTATGGTTCTTTGATTCAAGGATAAGGCTTGACTGAAGTGTTCCTCTTTGCTCTGATACATGCCACCTCTAAGCATCCATTGAATTCCTCAAAACAAAATTGGAGTCTTGAGGCATCTTTAGCTTTTAGGGGTGCCAAACCTATATGTAGTTCCAAAGACTTGGGAGGCTTATGGGTCACTGTTTGTCCCTTGGTTGTTCCCCCTTGAGGTGTGCAGCTGGATAAGCATGCTTGAAATTGCACAATTTGAGCAATTCGAGCCCTAATGTACAAATCCGCCTTGCCAAGATATTTTGCAGCAAGGCATGTTGCAGCTGTCATAACTCCTAGCTCAAGTGGAGTTTGATGGAGTTCTTGGGCATTTTGGAAAGCCCTCATATGACACAACACATGTATGATCATAGTTTTTTTTGAAACTTTTTGGATCCAAGTGAAAAATGCCCCTACATTTTGAAAAAAAGCAAGGCAGATTCTGACTTAGTGAAAATTTCACTAAGTGTTGGAAAAAGTGACATTTCATGTTTTCAGCCATTTTGATCACTCCATAACTAAAAATCCATGAGGAATTGGAATGAGATGTAGTTGACACTTTTAAAGTATGCCATGAGAGCTACAAATCTATCTTTGGATCATCCAAAATGGTTGCTTGGATCTCAAGTTATGATCCTTGGAAGTTGGTACCCTAACCACTTTGTTCCATAACTTAGAAAAATTCTAAATTTTTTATGGTTACCCCTTTTATAAGTTAACTCACTTTTCTGGATTTTTCTTGATGAATGATGATTCGAATCACACATTAACATTGTTTTAGGGTTAAGGAACCTTTGTTGACCAAAAAACCAAAAAGTCAAACTATGACTTTTTGTACAGTTGACTTTTTATCAGATGAAATCCAAACTATGTGATCCTTTGTGAAATCCAGACCTTGACCTAAATCAAACCTAATGGATGGACTCCATAGGTGATATAGGGTGTATTGAATCATGTCCCAAGGTTTGGGAGCATGTCTTGGTCAAAAGTCAAAGGTACAATTGACTTTTTCCTCAAAACCCTAACTGTGGTCCAGATGAAAATGAAACTTGTGGATCAAGCTTCCTGGGTTAATCCATTGTTGCAAATGGATCAATGTAGTGTATTGGAGACCCTCAAATCATTACGTGAGGTATTGGCTCATGTTTTGTCCCAAAAGTCAACTTAGGGGTGAATTAGGTCAAGAAACCAAAATTCCTGATTTTTGGTAAATGCATTCCCTGAGGTTAAATTGACTTAATGATTGGGTCCATGAGGTCCCTTGGAGTATCATAGGTTATGTTTTGAAGCATTGGCTCATTCCCAGATGAAAATTCCCATCTGGAGGCCCTGGTCGACCAAAACCCTAATTTGGTGACACTATCGATCTTGCGGCTTAATCCACTTGGAATATAGCAACTTTGTGCTTGGTTCCTGATGTGGGAGTCCCCTTGATCCTTTATAAGTGTTGGAGAGTTTAGACAAGTTAAAGATCATGTCATTCCTTGATTGATCCTTTGTCTAAATGCTCAGAGAAGGCTTAAAACCCTAATTCTTGTTTGTGGTGAATGCTCACCCATCTTTGGGGAGACTAGTGAGGCATGATGGTTCATCCATATTGTGATGATGACACACAATGATGGGGGATCTTGGTGGTCAAAATTTGGGGTATGACAGATGCCCCTATTTAATTTTCTTGGACCCGAAGGTGTGAATGGCGAAGATATTCAGACATTCAGGGTGCAAGAGGATTAAATATCGGAATACCCGGAATTTTGACGGTGGTTATGAATGGCAGTTTACTCGTCCAACTTCTTTCGCTAAGCAATGATGCTTAGAAAAGGTAAACTTCCCCTCGATCCTGGTCTTCAGCCAAGGAACTGGTCTTAGTTTTCTTTTGAAATAAACTTCCTCTCGATCCTGGTTTCCTACCAAGGAATTGGTCTCAATTTTTGATATAAACTTCCCCTTGATCCTAGTTTCCTACCAAGGAACTGGTTTAAGTTTTTGAAATAAACTTCCCCTCGATCCTGGTTTCCTACCAAGGAAATGGTCTAAGTTTCTGAAATAAACTTCCCCTCGATCCTGGTTTCCTACCAAGGAACTAGTCTAAGTTTCTTTTGTCAATAAACTTTCTTGACAAGGGACGCTGTTCGTAGTGGTTTTCATCAAACTTCTCGCTGAATTTTCCTGGGGAGATGCCATTTGATGGGAAAAACTTTGATGTCAGACTTGCTGGGGAACCCATTCATCTGAGTTGTAGAGGTGCACAAACTTCCCTGTTTGGAGACGCCATCTGTCGACTCTACTAGGGAAAACGAGTCTCTTGAGAGACTGCTTTCCGCTTGGGGATATTACATCATACCTTTCTTCGAGATCTTTTCGATGAAATGCCATGTGATGTAATCCAATTTTGAGGTGTCGATGACTTCATTATCATTGACTCTCTTGGAGAGAAAAATCAATGTGTTGCTGAGAGTCTTTGATTGTGAGGCTTTCTCTGGGGATTTTTCCTTAATCTGGGAAAGCGGAGATATCATCTTCAATGGCGAAGAATGACGTTCGTCGAATGCCTTCTGGTCTTTCAGAGGTTCAAGTTATCAAAGTGGTCGAGGACGAACTTCATCCCATAAATAAACTGGGGAGAGATTGCTTAGATGATTCGCTTCCTGACGAGGAAAGAATGACAACTCGATTGAGAGGACTTTTATCACGAGGGGATAAGACCGACTAGAGTGATATTTATGCAATATGAATATGAATGTAAATCAATAATGCATAATGTATATATGTTTATGCTGATAAAACTGACGCGACATACAAACTAATAGATGAACACGACTGGATACTCGGACACTGCAGGGGATGGAAAGTATCATCTGGTCCAAAATAGCAATTCTGACTTGCTTAGGAGAGATAGTCCCTGTGGGGAACAACCGTTGGTTGGACTTAGGAGGTAAGAACTCTGCCGAGGATGTCAGACGGAATATTCGCATATGACACAGCTGATCCTTCATTCAAGTGTACTGGTTTAGAAGGAGTACTTTGATTCTGCACTTTGAAGCTCAATCACCTCTGGAGAAGCTATCGATGTTCTTTTGATGTTCAAGAGTCAAAAGAAATTGCCATCTTTATAGTAAAAGCAGAAAAAAGTTTGACAAGTAAATTCATTTTTGTTTTATTTCAAGAATCGTTGATCATATTAAAATATCATTATGTAAAGCTAAAACAAATGAGAATTGCAAACAAAAGCACTAGGGCTCAAATTTCATTGATAGGATGGAAATCAGCCAAACACGTGATTCCATAGAGTATTTACAAAATTAGAAAATGGTAATTTAAGGAAACAGGGCTACATTGAAACATAACGACCGTTATCCTTCTACCAACTTTGAATTCTGGACATCCTGAGCTTCTGTCGAAAATGACCTTGACTGGAGTTTTTCTGATGGATGGCGTGACTACTGCTGAGGGATTTGCCCCTTTGCTGGACATAGTTACTTGCCATTAATCCCTAACTTTTGCCTGGATTGTACTTTGAGTTTTCCAATCCATCGGGATGATTTTTGATCATGTCTCTAATTTTTTCCTGGACCGCCCTTTCAGGTTTTCAATCCACCGAGACGTTTTTTTTTTTAATTTAGGCGAAGTATTTCTTGACTACATCAACATTCGTGGGGTAGGCAAATTCCTCTCCGTCCATGGTTGCGAGTCTCAAGGCACCGCTTGAGAAGGCTTTCTTGACCACATAGGGGCCGTCAAAATTCGGAGTCTATTTGCCCCGGGAATCAGTGAGAAATGATTGTATCTTCTTGAGCACAAGGTCTCCTTTTCTGAAGGCGTGAGGTCGGACCTTTTTGTCAAACGCTTTCTTCATTCTTTGCTGATACAACTGACCGTGGCATAGTGTCGTTATTCATTTTTCTTCGATCAGATTCAGTTCGTTGTGTCGACTTTGACACCATTCAGCTTTTGTTAGCTTAGCTTCCATCAATACCCGGATTGATGGGATTTCTACTTCTATGGGGAGCACTGCTTCCATGCCATATACTAGAGAGAAAAGGGTTGCCCCTGTTGCAGTGCGGACCGATGTACGATAACCTTGAAGAGCAAAGGGTAGCATCTCGTGCCAGTCTTTGTAGGTTATGACCATCTTCTGAACAATCCTCTTGATGTTCTTGTTAGCCGCTTCTACCGCTCCGTTCATCTTAGGCCAGTAGGGAGATGAGTTATGGTGTTCGATCTTGAACTCAGCATACAACTCTTTCATCATATTATTATTCAAGATGGATCCATTGTCAGTAATGATCTGGCTAGGAACACCATAACAGCAGATGATAATGTTTTTGATAAATCGGACCACCACTTGTCGGTTACATCGGCGTACGATGCTGCTTCGACCCACTTGGTGAAGTAATCAATGGCTACCAGAATGAATCGATGTCCGTTTGAGGCTTTGGGTTCTCTATCATGCCAATCATGTCGATTCCCCATATGGAAAAAGGCCATGGGGAAAAGAGAACTTTGAGATGCGTTGGCGGTACATGGATTTTGTCTGAGTATATCTAACACTTGTGACACCTTCTCATGTACTTGTAGCAATTAGATTCCATAGTCAACCAGTAGTACCCTGCCCTCAGAATTTTTTTCGCCATTGTGTGTCCGTTGGCATGAGTGCCAAAGGATCCTTCGTGAATTTCTTTCATCAGCATGTTTGCTTCTGGTCTGTCTATGCATCAGAGCAAGACCATGTCAAATTTTCTATTATAGAGTGTATCACCGCTCAGAAAGAAGCTACCTGCTAGTCTTCTGAGGGTCTTTCTGTCCTTTCTTGATGCCCCAGGTGGGTACTCCTGTTTCTGAAGGAAGCATTTGATATCGTGATACCAAGGTTTGTCGTCTATGACTGCTTCGATCACGAAGATGTAAGCGGGCCTCTCAAGGCGCATTATGTCAACCTTAGGTATGTCATTCCATTGACCTACACTAATCATGGAAGAGAGAGTGGCCAGTGCATCGGCCATGTGATTCTCTTCACGAGGGATGTGATGAAACTCGACTCTATTGAAGAATGATAACAACCTTCTCGCGTAATCTTTGTAAGGAATCAGTCCTGATTGGTATGTGTTCCAATCTCCTTTGATCTGATTGATAACCAAGGCTGAGTCGCCATATACATCCAAGTTCTTGATCTTTAAGTCGATCGCTTCTCTGAGACCCATGATACAAGCTTCGTATTCGGCCTTGTTGTTTGTACACTTGAATGTTAGTCTGGCAGTGACAAGAATATGAGTACCCTGAGGTGTTATGATGATTTACCCAATTCTATTTCCGTAATGATTTACAGGTCCGTCAAAGATTAGTCCCTATTGGGAACCTGGTTCTGGCCCTTCACTGGGTAGCGGTTCATCGCAATCTTTCATTTTCAAGTACATGACATCTTCGTCTGGGAAGTCAAATCCGACTGATTCCTGATCGTCAATCAGTTGATGCAGCAAATGATCGGCTAAAATACTTCCTTTGACGGCTTTCTGAGCATGGGACTCGATGTCGTATTCTGATAACAACATCTGCCAACGGGCAATCCTTCCCATGAGAGCAGGTTTTTCAAAGACATACTTGATTGGATCCATTTCGGAGATTAACCAAGTAGTGTAACGAATCATATACTGGCGAAGATGTTTGGCTGCCTAAGCCAGAGCACAGCAAGTTTTCTCAAGCATAGTGTATCGAGTCTCGCAGTCGGTGAATTTCTTGCTCAGATAGTAGATGGAAAACTCTTTTCTTTTTGTTTCATCATGTTGACCAAGTACACAACCCATGGAGTCTTCCAAGACTGTTAGGTAGATGATCAGTGGTCTTTCCTCTATAGGAGGTGATAGAATCGGTGGGTTCAACAGGTATTCCTTGATACTGTCGAAGGCGGTTTGGCAGTCTTTTGTCCAAATGCAATCCTGATTCTTTTTGAGTAATTTGAAAATCGGCGCACATGTCGCGATCATGAGGAATATAAATCTGGAAATGTAGTTCAGACGTCCCAGGAACCCCCTGACTTGTTTTTCAGTCTTTGGAGAAGGCATTTATTGAATGGCCTTGACCTTGTCAAGATCAACCTCAATTCCTTTCTGGCTAATGATGAACCCTAGCAGTTTCCCTGAACGGACACCAAATGTGCACTTATTGGGATTTAAACGGAGCTTGTACTTTCTCAACCGCTCGAATAGCTTTGACAGGTGGGTCACATGCTCATCTTCTGTCTTAGATTTGGCAATCATGTCATCGACATATACCTCTATCTCTTTGTGTATCATGTCATGAAAGAGAGTAGTCATGGCCCTTTGATAGGTTGCCCCGACATTCTTCAAACCGAACGACATTACCTTGTAAAAAAAGGTGCCCCATGGGGTGATGAATGAAGTTTTCTCCATGTCTTTCGATGACATTTTGATTTGATTATAGCCCGAGAATTCATCCATGAAGGAGAATACTTTGAACTTTGTTGTACTGTCTACCAGCATGTCAATGTGTGATAAGGGAAAGTCATCCTTTGGACTCGTTTTGTTCAGATTCCTGTAGTCTACACACATTATGACCTTTCTGTCTTTTTTTTGGAACTGGTACGATGTTTGCTAGCCATTGAGGATATTCGGACGTGGCGAGGAAACCCGCGTCAATCTGTTTTTGTACTTCCTCTTTGATTTTGATGGCCATGTCTGGATGAGTCCGTCTTAGTCTTTGTTTCACTGGCGGACATTCTAATCTTAACGGTAAATGATGTTCCACAATGCTGGTGTCCAACCCTGGCATGCCCTGATAGGACCAAACGAATACATTGGGAAATTCTTTGAGAAGCTTTATCAAACTTTCTTTGACAGTCAGACTGAGCAGTGCCCCAATCTTGACTTCTTTTCTATCTTCTTCTGAACCCAAGTTGACCATTTCCAATGGCTCTTTATGAGGTTCAATGGACCTTTCCTCTTGTTTGAGTAGTCAGGAGATCTATTTTGGAATTTCTTCGTCACCTTCTTCTTCAGCCTCAAATACCGGGAATTTAAAGTTGGGGGAAGGCATTGGATCATATGTTTCAATAGGGTTTAAAATAAGCAATCTGCATGACGTGATGATTTGTTTTTTAGAAGAGATAGAGAGAATGCAAGAGTGTGTGCAGTGTATTTTTTGATAACGACTTGTTTTTATTATTTGAGTTGTTTTTTAGGATTACCATTTTCTGAAAAAAGCAAAAAGAGAAAACAGCAATAAATGCAGAAATTACAGAACGACATTATTTTATTTATGATTTTGTCGATTCTTGAAATTACAACCCTATAAAACAAAACTCTGTCGCTTTGGGCAAAGCGAAGAGGTATATTTACAGAAAGTGAGCCCTATCAAAACATCAGTTTCACCTGGGCAGGGTGAAAGGTTAAAAAAGACGACAATTACTTAGACTTATGAACGACTTTCAGAACGTCGACAGCAACCCATTGGTGGCGAACTCCTCGGTGAATCACAAAGTTTGACACCTTTTTCTTGACTTGTCTTCAGAAATGACGCTGATTTCTGGTGGAGCAGGATCGTTGGAATCTGTTTCCCAGGCAGAGTTGTCGTAGACTAACTCTTCTGTTGTATCTTGCATAGTATTTCTACTCTCAGGTGGATCCCCCCGTCCAGTTGGCTGGATGTCTTCGAGCCTGATACGAGAGCTTTCAGGAGCAGTGTATTTGACTAAGTAGTCGAATTTACCACTCGGTTGTCCTAATGTGTTCCATACTTCTTTGGAACTGGAGGAGTCATCCCTTTTGATGACGTTGACCTTAGGAAAAGCATAATTGATGAATTCTAGTCCTACAAGCTTTGCAAGTTCATCGTCGTACTGGATATTTTCTGAATGCCCTGAATAATGATCCCATGACATGGTGGGGACGCATGTATTCTTTTCAATAATGCCCAGTTGATATGCATCGTTGGGCTGACTTTCTTGCCCCAAGTCTCCCGAGTACGGCTGCCAGATAGGCAGGCCATTCATTGGGCCATAATAGTCATGGTCAAAGTTGTCTTTCATCAAAGTGTCCTCCTCTAATGAGTTTGGTGGAGCACGACATCCTTCCAGATCACAATCTCCGTATATCATCTTGACATCTGACCTTGGTATAAATCTCGGACTCTATGCAAGATAGCAAAATGGTGTAGGCACCTCTTCCTGAGACATATAACCGTCCTCGTTAAGATAGGATTTCCACTCTTCATCCATATCGGAGGGATCACCCTCGTTGATGGTGTGTACTTCTTGAGACACTGGGTGAAGGAAGCCTCCACTGTGGAAGAAATCCTGAATGGGATGAAGGTTTTCATCGTTAGTAGCAGTCTGGGTACAGGTTGAAGAAAAACCAAGACCCTTCTTTGTTTTGTTATCAGTAGGAATGACAAGCTATCCCATCCCTTCACATTGTTACTTTTGATAACTTCGAGAGCATCTCTGTACGAGGAAATTGATGTTCCCTTTTCTGATTTGTCATTACTCACAGCGAGTGCTTGGAACTGGGTTCCAATAACCTCTTCTGGTTCTACACAAGTGGACGACGATAAGTTACTCACGATCAAGGCTTGCTCTCCACAGACTGTGACTAGTTGGTCGTTCTTGACAAACTTCAGCTTCTGGTGCAGTGTCGAAGTGACTGCCCCAGCATGGTGTGTCCAAGGTCTTCCTAACAAATAGTTGTATGCTGCCCGGATGTCCATGGCCTGGAAAGTGACTTGGAAAGTGTGAGGACCGATAGTTATGGGAAGGTCGACTTCTCCGATAACTGTTTTCCAGGATCTGTCAAATGCTTTGACGATGACCTCACTGCCCCTCATCGGAGATCCTTTGAATGATAGTCACATTAAAGTGGATTTCTGCATAACATTCAGAGCCGATCTGGTGTCTACCAGCACGCTGGCTAAAGCATCATCTTGGCAGTTGACTGTAATGTTGAGCGCCATGTTGTGACTTTTGCCTTCTTCCGGTAATTCCTCATCACTAAACCCCAAGTTGTTGCAGGAAGTGATGTTGGAGATAATGTTGTCGAATTGTCTTATTGTTACATCTTGTTCCACAAAGGCTTGCTCTAAGACTTTCTGTAGAGCCTCTCTGTGGGCTTCAGAACTGAGTAAAAGAGATAACACAAAGATTTTTGAAGGAGTTTGCAACAGTTGATCAACAATGTTGTACTCGCTTTTCTGGATGAGCTTCAGCATCTCATCGTTGTTCTGTGAAAGGTCGGGATCATAGGACTGACCGACTGGTTGATCGGGAACTTCTGTTTGAGGTTCCTTTTCTTTGGTAGGTTCTCCAACTCCTCGGTTGAAGATTCGACCGCTCTGTGTTATTCGACTGATGTCTGCAATATTCACGACAGAGGGTAATGGAACTTCTTTTCGATTCTCAACTGTTGTTGCACCGTACTTGTAAGGGATCGCCTTATCGGACTTGTATGGTACTGGTCCCAGCATATAGATAACTACAGGAGCCTTTTGATTTTTCTGACCATCATAATCGGCAGCCTCATTTGGTTTGAGATTAAGAACCTTTCCACTATCAAGAGGGACTCTTGATTCATGGAGTAAAGGGATTATGGCGCACACATCTTTGGCCACTTCTCGCTTAGGGATTAAGACAACATCTCTGCTTTGATCAGGATGATAGTTTGACATTGAACTAGAGCTTGACCATGGTTGGATTTCATTATGGTCCAACTGAGCTTGAAGGGCTGCTCGCATGAGGTAGCATCCTTGATTATTCTCCGAGCAGACTCTACAGCGCTTGTAGTTGTGTGGTGGCACCCTTCCACGTCCGCTTTGAATGCAGTGTAACCTTACTAGGTCTGTTTCCATTGATCGAACATCCTGATTGTGATGCCTAGTAGGGTTCCCGTCGATCATACTAACTTGTTATGTGTCTTTGTCTAAATAGATCGGAAGCCACCAGTGGTTTAATAAGTGTTGCAGTGTTCTCATGACATACTCTGTAGTTCTGATAATCATGCGAAGTCAGAAAACCGAGCTGAACTTGCTTAGCGTGTAACTCTACCAAGCTGGTATTCATCAAGCGAATATCAAAGATTTGAATCATGTTGACCTGATAAGGATTTCTATCGCGGTAATCCTGAATCCATCCAAGATCCATCTGACGCTGGAGGGCCTCTTGAACAAAAGAGCATCCCTGATTGTTTACTGAGTAAATCAGACAGGAATCATAAGTGTGTCGTGGCAGATCATGATGTTGACTTTGCCTTGAGTGCATTGCCATAAAGTTGACATTCATTACCAGGAGGTCGTGGTTCTGAATGATGTTGGAATTTGTATAAGTCATGTTGACTTCACGAATTTGGTGATCTTGGGTCCATCTGAGATCCATCTGTTCCTGTAGAGCTGATTGAACCACAAAATATCCTTGATTGTCTTTCGAGAAGATATCACACTGGTGATAGTTATGAGACGGTATATAACCGTATCCACTCTGCCTGTAATGCATCTTGACCAGGTTGGTTTTCAATAAGAGTACATCGTGAATTTGATAGCTGTGTTTAGACTCTTCCTCTATCAAATTTACCGCAGCTTTCTCGTGTTGAGGCAACGGGTTCGTCTGAACATTTGGATTTGTATCCTTGAAGGATAAAACCCTGCTCCTAACATGCTTCTGCACATCAGATTTGAAGCTGAGATAGTTTTCTATGTTATGTCCCGTTCTTCCTTGATGGTAAGAGCAAGTCTGACACGCTTTGAACCAAAAAGGCAGATTCTCCGGTATCGTAAGAGGAGCCCTGGTTTGGATGTGCCCTTTAACGAGTATTAACGGAAACAGTTCTGCGTACAACATTGGTATAGGGTCGAACCCTGGTGGTTATGTTGTACGGTTGTTGCTGTACTGAGGACAAGCCTACTGAAGAGGCTGTTGTGTCCTTTGCTGATATTATTGTTGATTCGGTTGGCCCTGAGCAACCTGAAGTTGATACGTTCGAATGGGCGCAGGGTTGATAGAAGGAGTTACAGCTGCTACTAGTTGGTACCGTTGCCTTTGTTTTCTGAGAGAGATATTGCCAATATCTTGCTCTTTTTTCTTAGGGAAATCACTACTGTATCCTTTGGTACTGCTTGATGGTCAGGCATCTTTAACTAAACGTCCTTCTCAGACAGCTTCCTCAAGACGAACTCCCATGCCTACCATCTCGGTGAAGTCACTGGGCGCACTGGCGACCATTCTGTTGTAGTAAAATGAGCTCAAGGTTTTCAAGAATATTTTCGTCATCTCCTTTTCTTCAAGAGGTGGACAAATCTGAGCGGCAATTTCACGCCATCTCTGAGCATATTCCTTAAAGGTTTCCTTATCCTTCTGCGACATGGCTCTGAGTTGATCTCTGTCCGGTTCTATGTCCAAATTATACTTATACTGTTGAACAAAGGCGGCGCCAAGATCTCTGAAAATGATGATCTTAGTGCGGTTTAAACCCATGTACCATTTGAGTGCGACACCGGTTAAACTATCCTGGAAGTAGTGGATCAGTAGCCGTTGGTTCTCTGTCTGAGTTGACATCCTCCGAGCGTACATCACCAGATGACTTTGAGGGCAAGAGTTACCCTTGTATTTTTCAAATTCAAGCACCTTGAATTTGTGCGGAACTTTCACATTGGGGACCAAACAAAGGTCTACGGCGTCCTTTCCAAATAGATCCTGGCCGCGAATGGCTTGCAGTTCTTTCTGCATCTCCAGGAACTGTTCCTGGAATTCCTTTAATTTATCATTCATAATTTCATTTCCACCAGAAGTATCTGTGGAATCTGTCCTTCTGGGACAGTGTGTACCACGGGTGGTGGTATAGTCATTACGGCAGTGGTTCTTGGTGCTTCCCTCTCCCGAAGTTTGTAACCTTCAGGAGTTGCTGTCATGCCCCTTGCATCTTCGCTTTCCCGAAGTTTGTAACCTTCATGCCCAGCGGTTCCTGCTGCAGTTTCCGGATCTTCCGTGATCGGCGGAATATATCCTTCCGGGATATAGTTGGGTGGCATGCCCCAGGGAAGATCTTTAGGCATGTTGTACCAAGGATCATACTTTTCCACTATGGGCGTTGATGTGATCTCTGAGATCACAGTCCTTTGTTGTTGTATCTGGGCTGCTGCCAGAGCTTGCATGTCATTCAAAAGTTTCCTCAAATCTTCTTTTAGAGTGTTGATTTCTTCTCTCAACTCTCTGTTCTCTTCCTCGAGATCATCCATTTTATTTTGTCGATTGGCCCGAGTATTGTAGGAATGAGACAGTTTGACTCTAGAATCGAGACACAAACATGAGATTCGTAGGAAAGAAGAATGCGTTATATGCGAATGATGAATGATATGCAATAATTAATTATTTTTTTTTGTTATTTAATCAAAAGAAACTTTGACAATTGGATTGCAAATATCATACAGTGGGGAAACCCTGTTTTATTGAATTTAAAGATTGTGGAAATGGAAATACAGTAATTTACAAAGTGCTGTAAAAGGAAATGTCTAAACTTATGGATCCTGAGTCCTCTCTGAGGATAGATCAGGTGCTGGTTCTGGTATTTTCTATTTCTTTGACCGAGGCTCTTGAGCCGTTGTCGGGTTGTCATTCCTTTGCCAAGTGAAAGGAGCGAGCAAATTCCTTTGGTCTTCTTGATTCTCTACAGCATGTTGCTCTAAAATCTCGATCAAAGCATCTTTTTCATTTAACAATTGTTGTATTTTGTTACACTCCACATTGAGAATATGGTACTTGTTCTTCCAAGACTTCTTCTCCTGTTGAACTTTGTTGAGAGTAACCTGAAGTTTTTCCGTATCAGACATAAAATAAAGGACATATTCCTTTAACTGAAGAACTTCTTGACGAGGGTAAGGCATCCTCAGCTTGAGAGCTCTAGTTTGTACCCAGTGGAGATAAGGTTCTACAGAGATACAGTTCGGTTTTCCTAAAGACTCTCTTCCTTTAATGTGAACATGTTTCCAAGCGTGCACTATTTCTGTCTTTAGTGCCCTGTCATTTTCTCCTTCTTTAATTAGGGAAGTTTCCACAATGGTCAATGATCCTGATCCCGTCATAGATTCAATTGTACCAGTCGATGTCAGAGTTGGTAAGAGGCATGACTCTCTACGACCAACGCAGAGTGCTCATATGATCCCAAAAAGCAACAGACTTGGGTAAATGGGAAGTGAACCATTTGTATAGCAGGGGTACACATCATGTGATCATTCCTCCGTTTATAAATTCCTTAAGTGCACAGAATGATAAGCATCTGCGAGCAAGGTCGGTACAGGGTTTCCAATCAGAAAAATCTTAATGGCATTGATATCCACAAAGCTATCAATGTTGGGAAACAGAAATAACTCATAGGTGAGCAGTACAAAGATGCTCTCGAAAGCAGTCGCGTTCCCTACACTGGCAAAGTACAGAGCCTTTTTTTTATCAAAAACTGGGTTGGTAAACCTTGGATTCCACCCTTAATGGTCATGTGAGTCCTGACTTCTGACTCGTCCAAATAATTTGCTCTTGTAATGGTTTGATCTTTTGGAATTTCTTCCAGTCCAGAAACAAGAGCTTGGTCAGTGATAGGTAAATCAGTCAGGTGAAACAGTGATAGACCGGATCGTAGAACTGGATCAGTGTGGATAGGATTCCTTCAATTACATGGACCCTTAACAGAGACAGTAGTCCTCCATACTTAGCTCTGAAAGCATCAGGGTTTGTGATCATCCTTGCCAACCCTCTTAAATCCTTTAATTTTGGAACCTTGAAGGTGTATTTGTGAGTCTTCTTTTTACCGAAATCCATAACGCAATCTTTTTCTCTGATATTTGCAATCATTGTCTTAGTTTAATTTGAAAAAGAGAGACTAGAAGAGAAAATTTTTCTTTGTTTTAAGTTTTTTTTTATGAAATGAATGCATGAATGCAGCACACAAAAACATAGAAAAAACATGGGGTCAAAGGTTCGGTGTCATGAAGTTATGGCTCTACCCATCCCCAAAGGTTGTACTGGTGACTTTTGTACCTATCTGCAAAATCATTGACCCCTCTTGGGATAACAACAGCAGGCTGGTTCACCCGAGCGAGCTGATGTATCTTAGAGTGATCTCAAATGAGGGTAGTATCGTGTGACAACTATTTCTGATAGCTTCCGCACTATAAAATAGTAACAAGGTCTCAACCTACTAAATCCTCAGTTTCATGGACAACCATAATCGAACAATCTGCTTTCAACAACCGAAGTCATATAGGCATTGAATCCGCAAAGGGTGTCTCCACTGATTCGATGGTCGAACAGGGTCTCTTATTTGGGAGTCACTGCCTGTAAGATTACCCGTCTAGTGCCATCACTTATCTTAGGTGTCACTCAAACTTTCCAGATGCGGCATCACTCGCAGTTCCATTAGCAGAAAAATAAACACGGATATCAAGTAGGAAAAGCATTATATATATATATATATATATATATATATATATATATATATATATATTTATTCCTAAAACTAACATCCTAGACCTCTTAAGAGCTATAATACTAGTCCTATCAGACAATGACTCCCCAGCAGAGTCGCCATTTTCCTGTAGCTAGCGATTTTTGTCAGTGACGCGACCACCTTATCGCTGGGTTTTCCTCACCGCAATGGTAGGAGGGGGTGCTACTTTCTGATTTCTTATTTATCCCGTAAAGCTGGAAGGGAAAGGGAAGCTATCTAAAACTAACCTTGCACGCGAATGCTTAACTGAACAAGCGCTTAAAGAGATTCAGGGAGTCGGGGTCAGGTTATACAATGGGTACTTGTCAATTACCCATCCTATATGTGGTTATCCACAGGATATTAGCTTTAGGTTTCGCTTTGTAATCGATAGTGTTTATCTGTTAATGGGTTGGGAAAGTTTCTTAGGAAGTATGAGTGAGTGAGTTAGTTTTTGTTGATGTTTTTGGTAAGGTACTGGACCTAAAAATTGATTGGTATGAAGGTACTGGACCTAGAGTTTTTTTATTAGTATGCTCGCTAAGATTTCGCAATCTTATGCCTACGTATTACCGTTTAACCGAAACAAGGAAATCAGAGCAATCGTAGTTCCTCATATTCTAAGGGAGGAAAAAGATGTTTTGGTGTCTTGTTCAAAGCCCAAGACAAAGGCTAAAAGGTTTATTTGTGTCTTGTTCAAAGCCCAAGATTGAAGCTAAAAGGTTTGACTGAGAGATAACTTGTCATCTCTAAAGAGGTATTGTTGATTTTTGTGTGCCTTGATCAAAGCCCAAGGTTGAAGCTAAGAGGTTGATTGACTCCACTGGGGAAGTCCTTATACAAAGCCTAAGAGGAGGCTGTCATACCCCAAATTTTGACCACTAAGATTTCCCATCATTGTGTCAATCATCATCACAATATGGGGGAACCATCATACTTCATCAGTCTCCCTAAAGATGGATGAGCATTCACTACAATCAAAATTAGGGTTTCAAGCCCTCTCTGAGTGCTTAGACAAAGGATCAATCAAGGAATGACATGATCTTCAACTTGTCTAACCTCTCAAACATCCAAAATGGATCAAAAGGACTCCCACTTCAAGGATTAAGCACAAGGTTGCTCCCTTCTAGGTGGATCAAGTCTCAAGATCGACAGTGTCACCAAATTAGGGTTTTGGTCGACCAGGGCCTCCAGATGGAAAATTTTCATCTGGGCACAAGCCAATGATCCAAAACATAACCTAATATACTCCATGGAACCTCATGGACCCAATCATCAAGTCAATTTTGCCTCAGGGGATGCATTCATAAAAAATCAGGAATTAGGGTTTCTTGACCTAATTCACCCCTAAGTTGACTTTTGGTGCAAATCATGAACCAAGACCTCAAGAGAGGGTTTGGGGGTCTCTAATGAACTATATTGATCCATTTGGAACAATGGATTAATCCAAGAAGCTTGAGCAACAAGTCTTAATTTCATCTGCACCACAGTTAGGGTTTTAAGGGAAAAGTCAACTGTAACTTTGACTTTTGACCAGGACATGCTCCCAAGCCCTAAGACATGATTCAACATACCCTATGACACCCATGGAACATGTCCATCAAGTTTGATTTAGGTCAAGGACATGATTTCCTGAAGGATTGCACAGTTTGGAATTCATCTGATAAAAAGTCAACTGTGCAGAAAAGTCAACTTTGACTTTTTGAGATTTTTCACCAAAATGGATTTTTAACCCTAAAATGATGTTAATGTATGATTTGAATCATTATTCATCAAGAAAAATCAAGAAAATTTGGATAACTTGTAAAAGGGGTAACCATATAAACTTAGAAAATTTTCTAAGTTAAAAATAAAGTGAGAAGGGTACCAACTTTGGAGGATCATAACTCCTAAACCACAAGGCCATTTTTCCTCATCCAAAGATGGATTTGTAGCCCTCATTACCCTCTAACTAGACCTAAGTCCAATTCATTAAGGATTTTGAGTTATGGAGTGATCAAAATGGCTGAAAAATGAAAATGTCACTTTTTCCAACACTTAGTGAATTTTTCACTAAGTCAGAATCTGCCTTCACTTTTTGCCAAATGTAGGGGGATTTTTCACTTGGATTCAAAAGAGATCAAAACCAAACATGTTCAAACAGTTGTTATATCATGTAAGGGATTTCCAAAATGGCCAAGAACATTGCCAAATTCCATTTGGGCTATGAGTTATGACATTGTCAAATGGCCTTGTTGAATTCTGTCAAGGCAAGGCAGAATTTGCAATTTTGCTCGATTTGCCAAAATTGTACAAATACAAACACTCCTATCCACTTGGACACCTCAGAGGATTGAATCTAAAGGGGACAATCACTGAGCCAAGCCTCCAAAGTCCATGGAACAAGAAATAGCATGTTGAACCTAGAATGGCCAAAATAGGGACAAGACTCCAAATTTGGATTGAAGCATTCAATGGAAGCATCAAGGTGACATGGACTGAGCCATTCTCATATGAAATCAGTCAAGACATATCCAATACCAAGGGAACCAAAGCTCTGTGCCCTAACCTCTAGTCAATGGCTAGAGGAGACTTGGATTTTCATTTGCCAACATTGGCCAAACCTACTTAGCAGTTGCCATTCACTATTCCTTGCAAAACAAACTTGCTCTACTATAAATAGAGCTCAATTGTGATCAGTTTAAGTACACCAAAGCCATCTAACAGATGCTTTCCTCAAAATCTCTTTCTCTTGGCAAAAATGTCTTTCTTAGCAAGGTAGCTATCGGGTTTTGAGTTTGAGAGCTTTTCCAATCAAACCAATCACTCACACACCTCACATACATCATATAGAAGTGATCCAAACACTCACATAACATCTGGAACACAGATTTCACAAAATCACCAGCCAATTGCTCAAGTTCTTGACAGTTTTGCAGTTGAGGTGCCATCTTCAACTCCAAACCATTTCAATCCATTCCAAGCACTCAGACACATCACTTGGCACCTAGGGAAGCTATCCACATCATTGGAACCTAGCTGTAACACCTCCAACACAAATCATGATCACCAGCTGCAAGTGGTAAGCATGAGCTCTTCTAACTCTATGATCCATGCAATTTTTGCTGCACAATAATTTGGCCATATGTTCATAATTATGCATGGAATGTTTTCCCTTAATTAATTGCATTGTTTGAATCGTGTATCAAAAATCCTAGCCTTCATGCAGAAATTAGGGTTCTTGAGGATTTTTCATGATTTCTTGTTATATGTTTAATTTAAATGAAATCAATGGACATAGACATGATCGTGAGGTTGAGACGAGCATAATGATATGTGGATTGCATGTTATAATCAAGTATTTAAGGAGATTGGATAGAAAATGCTAATTTGAGAATCTCAGAACACGCGCGTGTTCTTCAGCTTGTTCTTGGCGCCATTTTTAGAAATTTGAATATTTGAATTTTGTGATTTTATTTAATTGATTCAAAAATTAATTTCTCTCTGAGTTTTAACGATTTTGAGTTGATTCTTTTTTTAATAATTAACAAAAATGTTAAAATATTTTATTTTCCCAAAAAATCCCAAAAATATTATTTATTTCATATAATTGATATTTTTGCAAAGAATTAATATTTTAATTGTTTTTGACATTTTAAATATTTTTTCCACATTGATTTTGCAACTTTTAATGCTTTCTAATTATTTTGTAGGTCAATACTTAATTTTTGAAGCATTAATCCAAGATCACAATTTGTTTTTCATATGTTAAACAATTTTGATCATTTTAATTGAATTTTTATTCAATTAAATACATTTTTGAAAACAAATTAGGGTTTTTGGATTAATTCAACCCTCATAAATCATTTTCAAAAACTTTTGGGCCTCTAATAGAGTGTAAGACCCAATCCTTTTTTTGACCAAATCATTTTTTGGGCCTCAGTATATTGTATAAGTCCCGATACCGTCAAAAACAAACGGCGCGATCGTCGCCTTTTCAAAACAAACCTGGGCCTACCCTCGAGTAGTAAGACCCATTTATTTTCTTAAAACTCTTTTGGGCCTCTATTAGAGTGTAAGACCCAACCCCCTTGTACAGAAAACATTTTGGGCCTCATTCGTTGTATAAGTCCCTCTGTACATTTTCAAATAAAAGGCACGATCATCGCCTTTTGAAAAATAACCTTCTGGGCCTCTCCTTGAGCTATAAGACCCATTCAAAACACTTTGGACCTCTATTAGAGTGTAAGACCCAATCCCCTTTTAACCAAAACATTTTGGGCCTCACTTATTGTATAAGTCCCTTTGCGTTAAAAGAAAATCTCGGCGCGATCGCCATTTTAAACGAAAAGTCAATTGGGCCTACCCTCGTGTTATAAGCCCCACTCTTTTTCTTTAAACCTTTTGGGCCTCTTGAAAGAGTGTAAGACCCATCCATTTGTACAGAAAACAATTTTTGGGCCTCAGTCACTTGTATAAGTCCCTCTATACAAATTCAAACAGTGCGTTCACTGATAAAACCCTGGGCCTCTCCTTGAGATGTAAGCCTTAAATCTCTCCTTTTCAAAGCACTTTCTCCTTTGATTTTGAATATACTGTTGTTTTCAATCTTTCTTTGTTGAACAACTAACCAAACAGCATGGAAGCTCTACAACCGAGTAAGTGGTTATTGCTTTCATTTACCGCTTTCATATACATATAACTGTATTGTGGGGCTGTTTCACTGTAAGTCTTCTTTCATAACTCATATCAACTGTGTAATAATAGTATAGATATTTCGAGTTTCCCCAGCAACTACGTCTAGAACTAGGTGATGCCGTTTCGTTTATTCGTAGAAGTAGACAACTAGATCCCCAATAGGATCACCAGATACAGTCTTCTCTTCGGCTGTCCTCATTAGGAATTGTCAAGAAACTCTACTTCTAGAGATGAATGTATTCTCCGTGAATGGCATCTTTGAGTTTCTTCCAAATTCTCGAACTTTCCTGACTTTGATATATTCTCGGTGAATAGCATTGCCTTGAATTTCTCGGGGTTTAGGGACCCACGGGCTTCTTAAAAGCACCGGCCTCCTCTTGGGCATCGTACAAGGACCCGCAGGCTTCCTTAAAGTACCCCCCGCCTCCTCTTGGGCTTAGTACAAGGACCCTACGGCTTCTTAGCAGTATTCACAGCCTCCTCTTAGGCTTTGTATAATGATCCCTTCCTCCGGGAATGATAGCCTTCTCTTGGGCTTAGTACAAGGACCCGTCGACTTCTTAAAAGTTTCCAGCCTCCTCTTGGGCTTCGTACAAATTGTCCCGACGACCTCCTAAAGGTATAGGAACAGAACTTAATCATCTCCATAGAACAGTCTTTTCAAGAGTCTACTACTTTTTTTCAAACATAGTACAAAAGATGAAACTCTAGACTCGGACAATCTAATATCCTTGAGTCTCAAAGATATTCTCAAGTGACCCCTTCGTTAAATAGGAAGGAAACCCGCAGACTCGGACAATCTCAATACCCTTCAGATTTCCCATTTCCTCAAAGAAAAGGAAATAACCCGGATCCTCGAATCAAATCCCTGAGTACAGTGTTGCTCATATAAGAACTGATTTTCTCTTTCAAAATCAGTCTACTGGACCTGTCACTTAACTGAACAGTCACCATAGCCTCCTCTTGGGCTTTGTACAATGATTCTCCACAGCAGAGTTAACAACGTTTAGCCTCTCTCTCGGGCTTTGTACGAGACACATAAGAGACTCCCTCGTTGAGTCAATCACCCCTTTGGCCTCCATCTCGGGCTTTATACGAGATACAAAGGGTTCTTATTGAGCCAAACAAACAACAGCCTCCATCTCGGGTTTCGTACGAGATACAAAAAACTCTCTTGTTGAGTCAAATAGCCTTCATCTCGTGCTTTATACAAGATACCAAAAGACTCCATCGTCGGGTCAAAACCTTTTAGCCTCTCTCTCGGGCTTTGTACGAGACACATGATAGCCTCCTCTTAGGCTTTATATAAGAAAACCACTGGTTGATCCAATTAACCTTTTAGCATCAAAGATGTGCCTCGTTCACAGTACACAAACATCAACAACTCCTTCCCTTTCATCTAATCGCTGTAAGCGGCAAGCCTCTGGATCATCTACATCCATGCCACTGTCCCTCTTTTAGCATGAGAAATTCCTAAGCAAAGATAGCATTGCTCTACACTGAGTTAAAGTCTTCTCCTTCAGGTTAAAATCCCTATAAAGGAAATTATGGCATTTCCAGATTCACAAATCCCGGTTAAAGTAATTCTCCTTTATAACCAGTCACCCAACAGTTGTGACAGACAAACACTTCTTTAGAGATGACAAATTCTCTCTAAAGTCGAGGACCTTCAGCTTCACGTCTTGGGCTTTGAACAAGACACAAATAGACTTTTCAGCTTCATATCTTGGGCTTTGAACAAGATACAAACCACCTTTCGCTTCACGTCTTGGGCTTTGAACAAGACACCAAAACACCCATTTCCTCCCATAGAATAGGAGGAACTACGAACGCTCTGATTTCCCTATTTCGGTAAACGGGAATACGTAGGCATAAGATTGAAAGAAAAATCTTAGCGAGCACACTAAACAAAAACCCAAAATCCCATACTCCCATGTATCTATCAAAAACATCAGTCCTAACATCCTAATCCTTGTTCCCCGCCAGAAACCTTCTGTCTAGATAAAAAGAAAGAAAACCGTATTGGCGAAAATACAAATAACCAGTACAAAGGCCCCCCACATTGATAGCATCCGTAACCTAACAAACCGCTATTTAAACTCAGTATGCAAAGCAGGGTTAATTGGAGACATCTATTTCCCTTCCTTCATCAGCTTTAATAGGATAAAAAATGAATTGACCTGTAGTTTAAGCTCAACCGCAGAGAGCGACCAGCGCTTAAGAACCGCGTCCAAAATCGCTCGCTACAGAAAAATGGCGCCCACCGTGGGGCAGTTCAAAGTTAGATCTAGGCACGGTTTCCCTTTTCACCTCTTGTGTGAAAACCACAGATTGGGGCTTCCGCCGGGGAACCCATTTTCTGTCAGGAACTTAGGATTCATAGCTTTAAAGGTCTAGGATGTTTAGGACAAATATATATACCGCTTTTCCTAATTGCTATACGTGTTTATTTTTCTGCTAATGGGAATGCGTGTAATGCCGCATGTGGAAAGATTGAGTATACACTTAAGATAAGTGATGGCGACGAGGTCGACCATCAACCTCAGTGGAGGCTGACCAATGCGACCCATTCTCTCACCTAGACAATGGGCCGATTGTTAAGTCTGAGAAGCTGAGGAGCCAAACCCTTTTGTAGTGCAGAAACTATCGGAAATAGTTGTTACGCGATACTACCCTCATTTGAGGCTGGTGATCTATTCTCGGTGAATGGCACTTACTCTAAGATTGCACTACAACTCGCTGGCGATCCGCTTGTTGTTTTGCTTTCCTGGGATAAGCTGATGATAATGAGTACAGGTACAAAAATCACCCTAGTATAAACCTTTGGGGATGGGTAGAGCCTTGACTTCATGACAACGACCCTTTAACCCCATGTTTTTTCTATGTTTTTGTGTGCTGCATTCATGCATTCATTTAAAAAAACATTAAAACATTCAAAAAACTTCTCTTCTAGTCTCTCTGTTTTTCAAATTAAACTAAGACTGTGATTGCAAATATCAGAGAAGAGGATTACGCTAATGGATTTCGATAGAAGGAGAACTCATACGTACACCTTCAAGGTTCCAAAGCTAGAGGATTTGAGAAGGTTAGCAAGGATGATCACTAACCCTGAGGCTTTCAGAGCCAAGCACGGAGGTTTGCTACCACTGTTAAGAGTCTATGTGATTGAGGGAATCATGGATGCGCTCATTCAGTTTTATGATCCAGTTTATCACTGTTTCACATTCCCGGATTACCAGCTAGCACCAACGCTGGAGGAGTATTCTCATCTGATTGATCTACATATCACCGACCGAGCTCCATTTTCTGGACTGGGAGAAATTCCAAAGAATCAGACCATTGCAAGAGCAATTCATTTGGACGAGTCTGAGGTCAGGACTCACCTAACCACTAAGGGTGGCATACAAGGTTTGCCAGCCCAGTTCTTGACGAAGAAGGCCCTATATTTTGCCAGTATAGGAAACATAACTTCTTTTGAAAGTATCTTTGTCTTGCTCACCTACGGGTTATTTTTGTTTCCCAACATCAATAACTTCGTCGATATTAACTCCATTAAGGTTTTTCTCATTGGAAACCCTGTGCCGACTTTGCTCACAGATGCGTATCACTTTGTACACTTGGGGAATTTGTACAGCGGGGGGGGGGGGGGGGGGAGATCACATTCTGTGTACCTCTGCTTTACAAATGGTTTATATCTCACTTGCCCAAGTCTGCTGCTTTTTGGGATTGCAAGAGTGCCTTACGTTGGTCGCAGAAGATCATGTCTCTTACCAACTCTGATATAGATTGGTGTAATAGGATTTATGAGGGAATCAGGATCATTGACCGTTGTGGAAATTTCCCCAACATACCCCTCATAGGAACTAAAGGAGGAATCAACTACCATCCGGTATTGGTTCGCCGTCAATTTGGATACCCGATGAGACACATCCCACGGAGTGTTCATCTGGAAGGTCTTTTCTTCAAAGAAGGAGAAAGTGACAGAGCACTAAAGATGGAAATAGTGCACGCTTGGAAACAGGTTCATAAGAAAGGACGAGAGTCTCTAGGAAAACCGGACTGTGTCTCGGTGGAGCCTTATCTCCATTGGGTACAAACTAGAGCTCTCAAGCTAAAAATGCCTTATCCTCGTTACGGGATTCTTCCGCCGAGGGAATCTGTCATGTACTTCATGACGGAAACTGAAAAGCGTCAGGTTACTCTCAACAAAGTTCAACGGGAGAGGAGGTCTTGGAAGAACAAGTACCGCACCCTCGACGTAGAGTGCATCAGAATACAGTAATTACTGAAAGAGAAAGACGCTCTGATTGAGATTTTGGAGCAACATGCTGTGGATAATCAGGATAACCAAAGGAATTTGCTCGCTCCTTTCACCTGGCAAATGAATGACAACCCGACAACGGCCCAAGAGCCCCAGTCAAAGAAAAGGAAGATACCAGAATCAACACCCGATTTCTCTTCAGAGAGGACTCGGGACCCAGTAGTTTAGGTTTCTGTTTTTGCACTTTGTAATCTACTGTATTTCCATTTCTGTAATCCTTTGAATTCAATAAAAAGGGGTTTCCCCACCGTTTGATATTTGTAATCTAATTGTCGAAGTTTATTTTGATTAAACCAAGAAAAACAATTAATATAATCATTGCATTCATCATTCTCTCAACGCGTTTTCTTCTTCCCTACGAATCTCACGTTTGTGTCTCGATTCTAGAGTCAAACTGTCTCATTCGTACAATACTCGGGCCAATCTTCAAAAAAAGATGGATGATCTTGAGGAAGAGAACAGAGAGTTGAAAGAAGAGATCGACGCTCTGAGAGAAGATATGAGAAAGCTTCGTAACGACATGCAAGCCATGGCAGAAGCTCAGCTACAAAGAACTGTGATCTTAGAGATCACCTCAACACCCGTAGTGGAAAAGTATGATCCTAGGTATCAAATACCGAAAGATCGTCCTTGGGGCATGCCTGTTAACTATATCCCGGAAGGATATGTTCCGCCAATCACTGAAGATCAGGGAATCACAACAGAAGCCGCTGGGCCTGAAGGTTACAAACTTTAGGAAAGCGAAGATGCCAGGGGCATACTGAAGACTCCTGAAGGTTACAAACTTCGGGAAACGCCAAGACTCACTGCCGTAGTCACGGTCCCACCCCCTGTGGTGCACACTGTCCCGGAAGGACAGATTCCACAGACACCTTCTGGTAAGAAGGAAACTATGTTTGACAGGATGGGGGAATTCTAGGAACAGTTCTTGGAAATGCAGAAGGAACTGCAAGCCATTCGCGGTCAGGATCTATTTGGAAAGGACGCCGCAGATCTCTGCTTGGTCCCAAATATGAAAGTCCCGCACAAATTTCAAGTGCCCGACTTTGTAAAGTACAAGGGTAACTCTTGCCCTCAAAGCCATCTGGTGATGTACGCTTGGTGGATGTCAGCTCAGACGGAGAATCAGGACCTATTAATTCACTATTTTCAGGATAGTTTAACCGGTGCCGCACTCAAATGGTACATGGGTTTAAACCGTGCCACGATCAGTACATTCAGATATCTTGGCACTGCCTTCGTCCAACAATACAAATACAATTTGGACATGGCACCCGACAGAGATTAACTCAGATCAATGTCGCAAAAGGACAAGGAAACCTTTAAGGAGTATGCTCAAAGGTGGCGTGAGATAGCCGCTCAAATTTGTCCACCTCTTGAGGAAAAAGAGATGACAAAGATCTTCTTAAAGACCTTAAGCTCATTTTACTATGACCGAATGGTTGCCAGTGCACCCAGTGATTTCACCGAAATGGTTGGCATGGGTGTACGTCTTGAGGAAGCTGTCCGAGAAGGACGTTTGGTAAAAGACACTGGATCGACGAGCGGTACTAAAAAATACGGTAGTGCTCTCCCTAAGAAAAAAGAGCAAGATATTGGGAATATCTCTCTCGGAAAGCAAAGGCGACGTTATCAACCGATAGCAGCTGTGACTCCTGCTATCAACCCTGCGTCTATTCCTACGTATCAACCCCAGGTTGCGCAGAGCCAGCCTGATCAACAAAGGACACAATAGCCTTTTCAGCAGGCTCGTCCTCCATACAACAACAACCGTACAACACGGCCACCAGGATTTGATCCTATACCCGTGTCGTACGCAGATCTGTTTCCATTACTACTGGCTAAGGGGCACATTTAGACTAAATCTCCTCTTACAGTATCGGAAAATACGCCTTTTTGGTTTAAGGTGGATCAAACATGCCCTTATCATCAAGGAGGATCAGGGCATAATGTAATACCCCAAATTTTGACCACTAAGATTCCCATCATTGTGAAAATCATCATCACAATATGGATGTACCTCTTTGCCTCATCAATCTCCTCAAGGAATTGTTGAGCATCCACTACAATCAAAATTAGGGTTTTAAGCCCTCTCAGAGCCTTTAGACAAATGATCAATCAAGGAATGACATGATCTTCAACTTGTCTAAACCTCTTAAACATCCACAAAGGATCAAGAGGACTCCCACCTCAAGAATTAGGCACAAGAGTGCAAAATTCCAGGTGGATCAAGCCTCAAGTTCATCTAATACAAAGTCAATTGACGCAGAAAGTCAAAGTTTGACTTTTGGTCAACTTTGACCTTCACAAGCAATTACTCAAGAAAATATGATGGATGATTTAATTTGATCAAATTTAAATCAAGAAATCGTGCAAAATTGCAAAATTGATCAAATTGAAAGAAACTTAGAAATTTTTTCTAAGTTAAAATCATTTTCAAGTGCACAACTTTTCAAGGTTGTAACTATTGATCCAAACATCCATTGATTTTGAGTAAGAGCTACTTTTAAAGAGGGTATTTGATACTTCAACATTGTAAAAGGAATCAACTCAAAATATCATGAGGATTAAAAGATATAAGTGATCAAAGTTGGGAATTCTTAATGTCCAATGTTCTGACATTGCATAGGGACATCATTAATATTTTTTCAGCAAGAATGCCCCAACTTCAAGGACGTTTTTCTCCATGATCCAAGTTGAACCAGGTCTGGAGTCAAACATGAAAGTTGAAGTACGTTGTCTCAGCTTTCCAGAAAGGTGTAGAACGTCCTTGTAGCATACTCGAGCAGGGAGATATGATTTTTGCAAGAAGCAGTGATAAAGCAGAATTTTCATGACAGCTTTTGGGACAGATTTGACTACACAAGTTCAAGACCATTTTTGATGACTTTGCAAGTTGAACCAAGACCAAAGTCAAACATCAAAGTTAAAGTATGTCATTAGGGCTTTCCAAAATGTATTAGAACTCCCATTAATTCAACTTGAGCAAGGAGTTATGAACCTTACAACAGGCCTTGCTCGAGCTGATTTTTTAGGACAGATTTTGTGCACTTTTCTTGTGCCACCCAATTTTCAAGCTTTGTCACCATGCAAGACCAGCATCAAAGATGCAATTCACTTCAACTCAAAATGTCATAGTGGATTAAAAGATAAAAGTGATTAAAGTTTGGAATTATTAATGTTCAATGTCTGATGTTCTGACATTGCATATAGGACATCATTAATATTTTTCCAGCAAGAATGTCCCAACTTCAAGGATATTTTTCTCCATGATCCAAGTTGAACCAGGTCTGGAGTCAAACATGAAAGTTGAAGTACGTTGTCTCAGCTTTCCAGAAAGGTGTAGAACATCCTTGTAGCATACTCGAGCAGGGAGATATGATTTTCGCAAGAAGCATTGATAATGCAGAATTTTCATGACAGCTTTTGGGACAGATTCGACTACACAAGTTCAAGGCCACTTTTGATGACTTTGCAAGCTGAACCAAGACCAAAGTCCAACATCAAAGTTGAAGTACGTTGTCTCAGCTTTCCAGAAAGGTGTAGAACATCCTTGTAGCATACTCGAGCAGGGAGTTATGAATTTTACAAAATGGCTTGCTGCAGCTGAATTTTTCATGGGACAGATTTGCACATTTCTTGTGCCACACGAATTTCCAAGCCTTGTCATCACTTTGGACACCTCTGAGGATCAAATCTAAAGGGGACAATCACTGAGCCAAGCCTCCAAAGTCCTTGGAACAAGAAGTAGCATGCTATTCCTAAAAATCCCTAAAAGAGGGACAAGACTCCAATTTTGGATTGGAGCATTTAATAGATGCTTAGAGGTGGCATGGACTGACACATTTGCAACTGAATTCAGTCAAGATTCTTCCAACAAGTAGGGAACCAAAGCTCTGTGCCCTAACCTCTAGTCAATGGCTAGGGGAAACTTGGATTCTCATTGGACAACATTGGCCAAACCTCTGCTGCAGCCACCATTCACTATTGCTGTGAAAACAAACTTACTCTACTATAAATAGAGCTCCTTTGTGTTCAGTTTGAGTACACCAAAGTCATCAAACAGATGCTTTCCTCAAAATCTCTTCTTTCACCTCAAATTTGCCTTCCAAAGCAAGTAATTCTGAGTGTTTGAGTTAGAAAGAAATTCCACTCAAACTAATCACACACACACCTCATATATATCATATGTAAGCTGTGCAAACTATCACAAGTGACCTGTAACCACAAAATCACAAAGTCATTTCTCAAAACCTCAAAATGACACTTTTTTGCATTTTTCAAGCCATGTCTTGATTCAGTCACTTTCCAAACCAGATAAAACCTCAAACACACTCCAAATATCATCCTTGAACTGTCCCAAATGGTTCCCAACATCTGGAACACCATTTGAGAGAGTTGCTATTTTGGTCACTTTTAACCCCTTTTGCAAGAAAGTGACAGTTTGTGTTATTGCAGGTACCAGTTGATTCCAATCATCCTAAAAGCTTCTAAGGGATCATTTGAGTGTGTCTAAAGCATCAAATCATTTCTGGAACAAGAGGCTTGACAGATTGCACAAAAACTCCAAAAAAGCTAAAAAAGAGGTAAGCATCACAACTTGGAATCCTTGAAATCATGCATTGCTTTGAAGTCCACTGATCATACACATCTCATACATGTTGTATATGTTGTGTTTGGGCTAATTCACTATGTAATCTATGCCTGTATCAAAGTGTAGCATAGAAAATGCAATTATAGGTCATTTTCAAAACCACTATCGGGTTTTGAGGAGGGAGTGTGATCTGAAAAAACTACCACCACCATTGGATTCCTTGTGAAATTCTGGGCCAGATGCATATAAATTTTGTCTCAAACTATTGAGATTTAAGAAAGTTATGGGTGTTGGAAGTTTGATAAAAAAGATGTTGAAAACTCATGAGTGATGTCTCATGAGTGATGTTGTGACATCACATTCCTCTTTTTCTTAGTTTATCTTCAAAACTCAACCAATTATTTTACATAGCAAAAATCATCATTTTCAAAATCTGTTTTACACACTTCTTATTCATACTCCAAAATATTTTATTCCACAAAAAAAATTAGTTTTATATTATTTATTTAATATAATTAGTTTTTGTGAATAAATTCCTTTTTAATGTCTTTTTAAGCATTTTAAAAGTGAATATTTATTTTGAAAATCAACACCAAATGAGTTTAAATATCCCTTGTGATTAAACTCCATTTTTCAAAACCTTAAACAAAATCACAAGTGGTTTATTCAAATTTATTTGGTATTTTGTTTGATTTTCTTTAAATATTTACTTTTAAAGAATAACAAATTAGGGTTTCTTTGATTTTCACCATCATAAAACTTTCAAATACACTTGGGCCTCTAATAGAGTGTAAGACCCAATCCCTTTGTAAATACCAAAATTTTGGGCCTCAATCACTTGTATAAGTCCCACGGTGTTTCCAAAACCTCGGCGCGATCGTCGCCCTTTTCAAAATTAACCATTGGGCCTACCCTCGAGTAGTAAGACCCATTTCTTTTCTTAAAACCTTTTGGGCCTCTAATAGAGTGTAAGACCCAATCCTTTCTTGACCAAAACATTTTGGGCCTCAGTGTATTGTATAATTCCGATACCGTTAAAAATAAACGGCGCGACCGTCGCCTTTTGAAAAAATAACCTTGGGCCTCTCCTTGAGCTATAAGACCCATTCAAAAACACTTTGGGCCTTTATTAGAGTGTAAGACCCAATCCCCTTTTAACCAAAATCACTTTGGGCCTCAGATATTGTATAAGCCCCTCTGCGTTAAAAGAAAACCTTGGCGCGATCGCCATTTTTAAACGGAAAAATCAACTGGGCCTACCTTCGTGTTATAAGCCCCACTCTTTTTCTTTAAAACTTTTGGGCCTCTTGAGAGAGTGTAAGACTCATCCCTTTGTACAGAAAACCATTTTGGGCCACAATCACTTGTATAAGTCCCTCTGTACAAATTCAAACAGTGCGCTCACTGATAAAACCCTGGGCCTCTCCTTGAGCTGTAAGCCCCAAATCTTTCTTTTTCAAAGCACTTTCTCCTTTGATTTTGAATATACTGTTGTTTTTAATCTTTCTTTGTTGAACAACTAACCAAACAGCATGGAAGCTCTATAACCGAGTAAGTGGTTATTGCTTTCATTTACTGCTTTCGTATACATATAACTGTATTGTGGGGTTGTTTTGCTGTAAGTCTTCTTTCATAAACTCATATCAACTGTGTAATAATAGTATAGATATTTAGAGTTTCCCCGGTAACTACGTCTAGAACTAGGTGACGCCGTTTCGTTTATTCATAGAAATAGACACCTAGATCCCCAAATAGGATCACCAGATACAGTCTTCTCTTCGGCTGTCCTCATTAGGAATTGTCAAGAAACTCTACTCCCAGAGATGAATGTATTCTCCGTGAATGGCATCTTTGAGTTTCTTCCAAATTCTCGAACTTTCCTGACTTTGATCAATTCTCAGTGAATAGCATTGCCTTGAATTTCTCGGGGTTTGGGGACCCACAGGCTTCATAAAAGCATCGGCCTCCTCTTGGGCATCGTACAAGGACCCACAGGCTTCCTAAAAGCAACCCCGCCTCCTCTTGGGCTTAGTACAAGGACCCGTCGACTTCTTAGAAGTATCCACAACCTCCTTTTAGGCTTCGTATAATGATCTCTTCCTCCGGGAATGATAGCCTCCTCTTGGGCTTCGTACAAGGACCCGTCGGCTTCTTAAAAGTTTCCAGCCTCCTCTTGGGCTTCGTACAAATTGTCCCGACGACCTCCTAGAGGTATAGGAACAGAACCTAGTCATCCTCATAGAACAGTCCTTTCATAGAGTCTACTACTGTTTCTCAAAGCATAGTACAAAAGATGAAACTCTAGACTTGGACAGTCTAACTTCCTTGAGTCTCAAAGACATTCTCAAGTGACCCCTTCGTTAAAAAGGAAGGAAACTCGCAGACTCGGACAGTCTCAATACCCTTCGGATTTCCCGCTTCCCTAAAGAACAGGAATAACCCGGATCCCTTGAATCAAATCCTTGAGTACAGTATTGCTCATATAAGAACTGATTTTCTCTTTAAAATCAGTATACTGAACCTGTCACTCAACTGAAACAGTCACCCTAGCCTCCTCTTGGGCTTTGTACAATGATCCTCCACATTGGAGTTAAACAATGTTTAGCCTCTCTCTCGGGCTTTGTACGAGACACATAAGAGACTCCCTCGTTGAGTCAATCACCTCTTTCGCCTCCATCTCGGGCTTTATACGAGTTATAAAAAGGTTCTTATTGAGCCAAACAAACAAAATAGCCTCCATCCCGGGCTTTATACGAGATACCAAAAGACTCCCTCGTTGAGTCAAAAACCTTTTAGCCTCTCTCTCGGGCTTTGTACGAGACACATATTAGCCTCCTCTTAGGCTTTGTATAAGAAAACCACTGGTTAATCCAATTAACCTTCTAGCATCAAAACTGTGCCTCGTTCACAGTACACAAACATCAACAACTCCTTCCCCTTCATCTAATCGCTGTAAGCGGCAAGCCTCTGGATTATTTACATCCACGCCACTGTCCCTCTTTTAGCATGAGAAATTCCTAAGGAAATATGGCATTGCTCTACACTGAGTTAAAGTCTTCTCCTTCAGGTTAAAATCCCTTATAAAGGAAATTATGGCATTGCCGGATTCACACATCCTGGTTAAAGTAATTCTCCTTTATAAACAGTTGTGACAGACAAACCCTTCTTTAGAGATGACAAATTCTCTCTAAAGTCGAGGTCCTTCAGCTTCACGTCTTGGGCTTTGAACAAGATACAAATAGACTCTTCAGCTTCACATCTTGGGCTTTGAACAAGATACAAATCACCTTTCGCTTCACGTCTTGGGCTTTGAACAAGATACCAAAAACCAATTTCCTCCCATATAATAAGAGGAACTACGAACGCTCTGATTTCCCTGTTTCGGTAAACGGGAATACGTAGGCATAAGATCGAAAGAAAAGATCTTAGCGAGCACACTAAATAAAAAACCCAAATCCCATATCTCCATCAATCAAAAGCAGTAATTCAAAAGCATTAGTCCTAACATCCTAACCCTTGTTCCCCGCTAGAAAGTCCTAGAAAGAAAGAAAACCGTATTGGCGAAAATACAAATAACCAGTACAAAGGCCCCCCACATTGATAGCATCCGTAACTTAATAGACCGCTGTTTAAACTCAGTATACAAAGCAGGGTTAATTGGAGACATCTATTTCCCTTCCTTCATCAGCTCACAATAGGATAAAAAATGAATCGACCTGTAGTTTTAAGCTCAACCGCAGAGAGCGACCAGCGCTTAAGAACCGCGTCCAAAATCGCTCGCTACAGAAAAATGGCGCCCACCGTGGGGCCGGGTCTTTCTAAAACTTTTTTTTCCCTTTTTTCTCTCCACTTATGTGAAAACTACAGATTGGGGCTTCCGCCGGGGAACCCATTTCTGTCAGGAACTTAGGATTCTTAGCTTTATAAGTCTAGGATGATTAGGACAAATATATATACTGCTTTTCCTAATTGAATATGTGTTTATTTTTCTGCTACTGGGAATGCGTGTGATGCCGCATGTGGTGAGATTGAGTATACACTTAAGATAAGTGATGGCGACGGGGTCGACCATCAACCTCAGTGGAGGCGGACCAACGCAACCCATTCTCTCACCTAGACAATGGGCCAGTTGTTAAGTCTGAGAAGCTGAGGAGCCAAACCCTTTCGTAGTGCGGAAACTATCGGAAATAGTTGTTACGCGATACTACCCTCATTTGAGGCTGGTGATCTATTCTCGGTGAATGACACTTACTCTAAGATTGCTCTACAACTCGCTGGCGATCCGCTTGTTGTTTTGCTTTCCTGGGAGGAGCTGATGATAATGAGTACAGGTACAAAAATCACCCTAGTATAAACCTTTGGGGATGGGTAGAGCCTTGACTTCATGACAACGACCCTTTGACCCCATGTTTTTTCTATGTTTTTGTGTGCTGCATTCATTCATTCATTTAATAAAACATTAAAACATTCAAAAAAACTTTTCTTCAAGTCTCTCTGTTTTTTCAAAATAAACTAAGATTGTGATTACAAATATCAGAGAAAAGGATTGTACCAATAGATTTCGGTAGAAGGAGAACTCACCAGTATACCTTCAAGGTTCCAAAACTAGAGGATTTGAGAAGGTTAGCGAGGATGATCACTAACCCAGAGGCTTTTAGAGCCAAGCACGGAGGTTTGCTACCACTATTAAGAGTCTATGTGATTGAGGGAATCATGGATACGCTCATTCAGTTTTATGATCCGGTTTATCACTGTTTCACATTCCCGGATTACCAGCTCGCACCAACGCTGGAGGAGTATTCTCACATGATCGATCTACACATTACGAATCGAGCTCTATTTTCTGGACTGGAAGAAATTCCAAAGAATCAGACTATTGCAAGAGCAATTCATTTGGACGAGTCTGAAGTTAGGACTCACCTAACCACTAAGGGTGGCATCCAAGGTTTGCCAGCCCAGTTCTTGACGAAGAAGGCCCTATATTTTGCCAGTATAGGAAACATAACTGCTTTTGAAAGCATATTTGTCTTGCTCACCTACGGGTTATTTTTGTTTCCTAACATCAATAACTTCGTCGATATTAACTCCATTAAGGTTTTTCTCATTGGAAACCCTGTGCCGACTTTGCTCGCGGATGCGTATCATTCTGTACACTTGGGGAATTTGTACAGCGGAGGGGAGATCACATGATGTGTACCTTTGCTTTACAAATGGTTTATCTCTCACTTGCCCAAGTCTGCTGCTTTTTGGGATTGCAAGAGTGTCTTACGTTGGTCGCAGAAGATCATGTCTCTCACCAACTCTGATATAGATTGGTGTAATTGGATTTTTGAGGGAATCAGGATCATTGACCGTTGTGGAAACTTCCCCAACGTACCCCTCATAGGAACTAAAGGAGGAATCAACTATCACCCGGTATTGGTTCGTCGTCAATTTGGATACCCGATGAGGCTTGTTCCGCGCAACGCTCATCTAGAAGGTCTTTTCTTCAAGGAAGGAGAAAGTGACAGAGCACTAAAGATGGAAATAGTGCACGCTTGGAAACATGTTCATAAGAAAGGACGAGAGTCTCTAGGAAAATCGGACTGTGTCTCGGTGGAGCCTTATCTCCATTGGGTACAAACTAGAGCTCTCAAGCTAAAGATGCCTTATCCTCGTTACGGAATTCTTCCACCGAGGGAATCTATCATGTACTTCATGACGGAAACTGAAAAGCTTCAGGTTACTCTCAACAAAGTTCAAAAGGAGAGAAGGTCTTGGAAGAACAAGTACCGCACCCTCGACGTCGAGTGCATCAAAATACAACAATTACTAAAAGAAAAAGATGCTCTGATTGAAATTTTGGAGCAACATGCTGTAGAGAATCAAGATGACCAAAGGAATTTGCTCGCTCCTTTCACCTGGCAAAGGAATGACAACCCGACAATGGCCCAAGAGCCCTGGTCAAAGAAAAGGAAGATACCAGAATCAGCACCTGATTTCTCTTCAGAGAGGACTCGGGACCCATTAGCTTAGGTTTCTGTTTCCGCATCTTGTAATCTACTGTATTTCCATTTCTGTAATCCTTTGAATTCAATAAAAAGAGGTTTCCCCACTGTTTGATATTTGCAATCTAATTGTCGAAGTTTATTTTGATTAAACCAAAAGAATAATTAATATAATCATTGCATTCATCATTCTCACATCGCGTATTCTTCTTCCCTACGAATCTCACGTTTGTGTCTCGATTCTAGAGTCAAACTGTCTCATTCGTATAATACTCGGGCCAATCGTCAGAAAAGGATGGATGATCTTGAGGAAGAAAACAGAGAGTTGAAAGAACAGATCGACGCTCTGAGAGAGGATATGAGAAAGCTTCGTAACGACGTGCAAGTCATGGCAGAAGCTCAGCTACAAAAAACTGTGATCTCAGAGATCACCTCAATGCCTATAGTGGAGAAGAATGATCCTAGGTATCAGATGCCGAAAGATCGTCCCTAGGGCATGCTTGTTAACTATATCCCGGAAGGATATGTTCTGCCGATCACTGAAGATCAGGGAATCACAACAGAAGCCGCTGGGCCTGAAGGTTACAAACTTCGGGAAAGCGAAGATGCCAGGGGCATATTGAAGACTCCTGAAGGTTACAAACTTCGGGAGATGCCAAGACTCACTGCCGTAGTCACGGTACCACCCCCTATGGTGCACACTGTCCCAGAAGGACAGATTCCACCAATACCTGCTGGTAGAAAGGAAACTATGTTTGACCAAATGGATGAATTCCAGGAGCAGTTCCTAGAAATGTAGAAGGAGCTGCGAGCCATTCGCGGTCAGGATCTATTCGGAAAGGACGTCGCGGACCTCTGCTTGGTCCCCAATGTGAAAGTCCCGCACAAATTCCAAGTGTCCGACTTTGAAAAATACAAGGGTAACTCTTGCCCTCAGAGCCATCTGGTGATGTACGCGCGGCGGATGTCAGCTCAGACGGAGAATCAGGACCTACTGATTCACTACTTCCAGGATAGTTTAACCGGTGCCGCACTCAAATGGTACATGGGTTTAAACCTTACTACGATCAGTACATTCAGAGATCTTGGTACAACCTTCGTCCAACAATACAAATACAATTTGGACATGGCACCCGACAGAGATCAACTCAGATCAATGTCGCAAAAGGACAAGGAAACCTTTAAGGAGTATGCTCAAAGGTGGCGTGAAATTGCCGCTCAAATTTGTCCACCTCTTGAGGAAAAAGAGATGACAAAGATCTTCTTAAAGACCTTAAGCTCATTTTACTATGACCGAATGGTTTCCAGTGCGCCCAGTGATTTCACCGAGATGGTCGGCATGGGCGTACGTCTTGAGGAAACCGTCCGAGAAGGACGTTTGGTAAAAGACACTAGATCGACGAGCGGTACTAAAAAATACGGTAGTGCTCTCCCTAAGAAAAAAGAGCAAGATATTGGGAATATCTCTCTCGGAAAGCAAAGGCGACGTTATCAGCCGGTAGCAGCTGTGACTCCTGCTATCAGCCCTGCGCCTATTCCTACGTATCAACCTCAGGTTGCGCAGAGCCAACCTGACCAGCAAAGGACACAACAGCCTCTTCAGCAGGCTCGTCCTCCATACAATAACAACCATACAACACGACCATCGGGGTTTGATCCTATACCCATGTTGTACGCAGAACTATTTCCGTTACTACTGGCTAAGGGGCACATCCAGACTAAGTCTCCTCTTACAGTACCAGAAAATCCGCCTTTTTGGTTTAAGGCGGATCAAACATGCCCTTATCATCAAGGAGGTTCAGGGCATAACATAGAGACTTGTCTCAATTTCAAGTATGACGTGCAAAAGCTTGTTAGGAGCGGGCTCTTATCTTTCAAAGATACGAATCCCAATGTTCTCACGAACCCGCTGCCTCAACACGAGAAAGCTGCAGTCAACCTAATTGAGAAAGAGACTAACAATGTCTATCAAATTCTCGATGTACTCTTGTTGAAAACCAATCTGGTCAAGATGCATTGTAGACAGAGTGGATATGGTCATGTGCCACCTCATAACTATCACCAGTGTGATATCTGCTCTAAAGACAATCAGGGATGTTCTGTGGTGCAAGCAGCTCTACAGGAACAGATGGATCTCGGATGGATCCAAGAGCACCGAGTTCATGGAGTTAACATGGTTTACACGAATTCTAACGTCATTCAGAACCACGACATCCGTAAAATGAATGTAAACTTGGTGGCGATGCACTCAAGGCAAAGCCAGTATCATAATCTGCCGCGGCACGATTACAGTTCTTGTCTGATTTGCTCGGTAAACAAACAGGGATGCTCTTTCATACAGGAGGCCCTCCAGCGTCAGATGGATCTTGGATGGATCCAAGACTACCCTGATAAGAACCCTTATCAGATCAACATGGTTCAGATCTTCGATATTCGCGTAATGAATACCAGCCTAGTAGAGTTACATACTGAGCAGGTCCGACTCGGATTCTTAATATCACACGACTATCAAAGCTGTAAAGTAGGTTGCAAAAACGATCGAGGTTGTACCCTTGTCCAGGAGGCACTTCAGCACTTGTTAAATCACTGGTGGCTTCCAATCTACATGGATGAAACGCAGACCCCATTCTGCTTTCCCACACCGGGTCCGAGATTCATACCCAGGTCAGACGTCAAAATGATATATGGAGATTGTGATCCGGAAGGATGTCGTGCTCCGCCAAATTCATTAGAGGAAGACACTCTGATGAAAGACAACTTTGACCACGACTACTATGGCCCAATGGATGGTCTGCCAATGTGGCAACCTTACCCAGGAAACTTGGGGCAAGAGAGTCAGCCGAACAATGAAAATCAGCTGACCGTCATTGAACAGAATACCTGTGTCCCCACCATGTCATGGGATCAACACTCAGGTCATTCGAAAACTATTCAACATGAAGATGAATTCGCAATGTTCGCAGGACTTGAATTCATCAACTATGCTTTTCCCGAGGTCAACGTCATTGAGAGAGATGACTCCTCCAGTTCGAAAGAAGTGTGGGACACCTTGGGACAACCGAGTGGAAAATACGACTATATGGTCAAGTACACCGCTCCCGAAAGCTCTCGTATCAGGCTCGAAGATATCCAGCCAACTGGATGGGGAGATCTACCTGAGAGCACAAATGCTACGCAAAATACAACAGAGGAATCCTCCTACGACAACTCTGCTTGGGAGACAGATTCCAACGATCCTGCTCCACCAGAAATCAACGTTATTTCTGAAGACAAATCGAGGAAGGTGCCAGACTTTGTGATTCACTGAGGAGTTCGCCGCCAATGGGTTGCCGTCGAGGTTCCGAAGATCGTTCATCAGTCAAAGTAATTGCCATCTTTAACCTTTCACCCTGCCCAGGTGGAACGGATGTTTTGATAGGGCTCGCTTTCTGTAAATTTCCCTCTTCGCTTCGCCCGAAGCGACAGAGTTTTGTTTTATAGGGCTGTAGTTTCAAGATTCGACTTGTTCATTAATAAAATAACGTTGTTCTGTAATTTCCGCATTAATTGCTGTTTTCTCTTTTTGCTTTTTCAGAAAATGGTAATCCTAAAAAACAATTCAAAAATAAAAACAAGCAGTAAAATAAAACACTGCACACTTTTGCATTTTCTCTATCTCTTCTAAACACGAATCATCACGTCATGCAGATTGCTTGTTTTAAACCCCGTTGAAACATACGATCCGATGCCTTCTCCCAACTTTGAGTTCCCGGTATTCGAGGCTGAAGAAGAAGATGACAACGAAATTCCAGAAGAGATCTCCCGATTACTCAGACAAGAGGAAAGGTCCATTGAACCTCACAAAGAACCGTTGGAAACGGTAAACTTGGGTTCAGAGCAAGAGAGAAAAGAAATCAGGATTGGGGCACTGCTCAGTCCAACTGCCATAGAGGATTTGATAAAGCTTCTCAAAGAATTCCCCGATGTGTTCGCTTGATCCTATCAGGATATGCCAGGGTTGGATACCAGCATCGTGGAACATCACTTACCATTAAGATCGGAATGTCCGCCAGTAAAGCAAAGGTTGAGACGCACTCACCCGAACATGGCCATCAAAATCAAAGAGGAGGTACAGAAACAGATTGACACGGGTTTCCTCGCTACATCTGAATATCCTCAATGGTTAGCCAACATCGTACCCGTTCCCAAAAAGGACGGAAAGGTCAGAATGTGTGTTGATTACAGGGATCTGAACAAGGAAAGTCCAAAGGACGACTTTCCTTTACCACACATTGACATGCTGGTAGACAGCACAGCAAAGTTCAAAATTTTCTCCTTCATGGATGGATTCTCGGGCTATAACCAGATCAAAATGGCGCTGAAAGACATGGAGAAAACTTCGTTCATTACCCCATGGGGTACCTTTTGTTACAAGGTAATGACGTTCGGTTTGAAGAACACCGGGGCAACCTATCAAAGGGCCATGACTACTCTGTTTCATGACATAATACATAAGGAAATCAAGGTATATGTCGATTATATGATTGCAAAATCAAAAACAGAGAGTGAGCACGTTGAACATCTGTCAAAATTGTTCAAACGTTTAAGAAAATTCAAGCTCCGCTTGAATCCCAACAAGTGCACCTTCGGTGTCCGTTCAGGGAAACTACTAGGGTTCATCGTCAGCCAGAAAGGGATTGAAGTTGATCCTGACAAGGTCAAGGCCATTCAAGAAATGCCTTCTTCGAAAACTAAAAAACAAGTCAGAGGATTCCTGGGACGTTTGAACTACATCTCCAGATTCATATTCCTCATAACCGCGACATGCGCGCCGATCTTCAAATTGCTCAAGAAGATAAAATCATTTCTCACTGATTCTCGGGGCAAATGGACCCCAAATTATGATGGCCCCTATGTGGTCACGAAAGCTTTCTCAGGCGGTGCCTTGAGACTTGCAACCATGGACGGAGAGGAATTTGCCTACCCCACAAATGTTGATGTAGTCAAGAAATACTTCGCCTAAACAAAAAAAAATGTCTCGGTGGATTGAAAACCCGAAAGGGCGGTCCAGGCAAAAGTTAGAGACAAAATAAAAAAAATCATCCCGGTGGATTGGAAACATCATAGTACAATCCAGGAAAAAATTAGGGATAATGGCAAGTAACTATGTTCAACAGAGGCAAGTTCCTCAACAACATTAGTTACATCATCGGAAGAAAACTCCAGTTAAGGTCATCTTTGACAGAAGCTCAGCATGCCCTGAATTCAAAGTTGGTAGAAGGATAGTGGTTGTTATGTTTCAACGTATCCCTTTTCCCTGTAAATTACCATTTTTAAACTTTGTAAATACTCAATGGAATCACGCGTTTGGATGATCTCCATCTTATCAATAAAATTTGAGCCTTGTGCTTTTGTTTGTAATTCTTATTTGTTTTAGCTTTACAGAACGATATTTTAATATGATCAACGATTCTTGAAATAAAACAAAAATGAATTTACTTGTTAAAACTTTTTCTGCTTTTTAATAAAGATGACAATTTATTTTGACTGTTGAACATCGAAAGAGCATCGATTGCGTCTCCAAAGGCGTTTGAACTTCAAAGTGCAGAATCAAAGTACTCCTTCTAGACCAGTACGCCTGAATGAAGGGATCAACTGTGTCAGAGACCTTATTTCGTCTGACACGCCTCGGACGAGTTCTTATCTCCTAAGCCCGATCAACGGTATTCCCCGCAGGGACTATCTCTCCTAAGCAAGGTAGAATTGCTACTTTTTTGACCAACGGTACTTCTTCGCCCCGCGATGGCCTGGTATTCAGTCGTGTTCACTCGTCAGTCTGTATGTCGCGTCAGTTTTGCCAACATATACATACATACATCATGCATTTTATTTGCATTCATATTCATATTGCATCACTATCACTCTAGTCGGTCTTATCCCCTAGTGATAACAGTCCTCTCAATCGAGTTGTCAGATTTTGCCTCGTCAGGAAACGCTGCGTTTGAACAATCTCTCCTCCAGTTTATTTCTGGAAGGAAGTTGGCCCTTGACCACTTTGATAACTTAAACCTCTGAAAAGCCAGAGCAAACTTTCAACAAATATCACTCTTCGCCATTGAAGATGATATCCTTGCTTTCCCGGATTAAGGAAAATCTCCAGAGAAAGCCTCCTAAGCAGAGATTTGGCAGTACAGCTGCCATTCTCCGAAAAACCCACCGATGAAAAGGTCATCGGCACCTCAAAATTGGACCCCATCATATGGAATTTCTCCGTGAGGATCCCGAGAAAAGTATGATGTAAGATCCCCAAGCGAAGGAAGTCTCTCAAGAGACTCGTATCCTCCAAATAGAGTCAACAAATGGCGTCTCCAACAGAGAAGTTTGTGCACCTCTACAACTCAGACGATTGGGTTCCCCAGCAAGTCTGACATCATTCTTTTTCCCATCAAATGGCATCTCCCCAGGAAAATTCGGCGAGAAGTTTGAGGAAAACCGCTACAAATAGAGTCCCTTGTCAATAAAGTTTATTGACGAAAGAAACTGAGACCAGTTCCTTGGTAGGAAACCAGGATCGAGGGGAAGTTGACAAAAGAAACTAAGACCAGTTCCTTGGTAGGAAACCAGGATCGAGGGGAAGTTTAAATCAGAAACTGAGACCAGTTCCTTGGTAGGAAACCAGGATCGAGGGGAAGTTGACAAAAGAAACTAAGACCAGTTCCTTGGTAGGAAACCAGGATCGAGGGGAAGTTTAAATCAGAAACTAAGACCAGTTCCTTGGTAAGAAACCAGGATCGAGGGGAAGTTTATTTCAGCAACTAAGACCAGATCCTTGGTAGGAAACCAGGATCGAGGGGAAGTTTAGAAAAGAAACTAAGACCAGTTCCTTGGTAGGAAACCAGGATCGAGGGGAAGTTTATCTCAAAAGAAAACTGAGACCAGTTCTTTGGTAGGAAACCAGGATCGAGGGGAAGTTTACCTTCTCTAAGCATCATTGCTTAGCAAAAGAAGATGAATGCGCAAGCTGCCATTCATAGCCATCAAAATTTCGGGTATTCCGATATTTAATCCTCTTGCACCCCGAATGCCCGAATACCTTCGTCATTCGCACCTTCGGGTCCAAGAAGATTAAATATGGGCATCTGTAATACCCCAAATTTTGACCACTAAGATTCCCATCATTGTGAAAATCATCATCATAATATGGATGTACCTCTTTGCCTCATCAATCTCCTCAAGGAATTGTTGAGCATCCACTACAATCAAAATTAGGGTTTTAAGCCCTCTCAGAGCCTTTAGACAAATGATCAATCAAGAAATGACATGATCTTCAACTTGTCTAAACCTCTTAAACATCCACAAAGGATCAAGAGGACTCCCACCTCAAGAATTAGGCACAAGAGTCCAAAATTCCAGGTGGATCAAGCCTCAAGTTCATCTAATACAAAGTCAACTGACGCAGAAAGTCAAAGTTTGACTTTTGGTCAACTTTGACCTTCACAAGCAATTACTCAAGAAAATATGATGGATGATTTAATTTGATCAAATTTAAATCAAGAAATCACGCAAAATTGCAAAATTGATCAAATTGAAAGAAACTTAGAAATTTTTTCTAAGTTAAAATCATGTTCAAGTGCACAACTTTTCAAGGTTGTAACTATTGATCCAAGCATCCATTGATTTTGAGTAAGAGCTACTTTTAAAGAGGGTATTTGATACTTCAACATTGTAAAAGGAATCAACTCAAAATATCATGAGGATTGAAAGATATAAGTGATCAAAGTTGGGAATTCTTAATGTCCAATGTTCTGACATTGCATAGGGACATCATTAATATTTTTTCAGCAAGAATGCCCCAACTTCAAGGACGTTTTTCTCCATGATCCAAGTTGAACCAGGTCTGGAGTCAAACATGAAAGTTGAAGTATGTTGTCTTAGCTTTCTAGAAAGGTGTAGAACGTCCTTGTAGCATACTCGAGCAGGGAGATATGATTTTCGCAAGAAGCAGTGATAAAGCAGAATTTTCATGACAGCTTTTGGGACAGATTTGACTACACAAGTTCAAGACCATTTTTGATGACTTTGCAAGCTGAACCAAGACCAAAGTCAAACATCAAAGTTAAAGTATGTCATTAGGGCTTTCCAAAATGTATTAGAACTCCCATTAATTCAACTTGAGCAAGGAGTTATGAACCTCACAACAGGCCTTGTTCGAGCTGATTTTTTAGGACAGATTTTGTGCACTTTTCTTGTGCCACCCAATTTTCAAGCTTTGTCACCATGCAAGACCAGCATCAAAGATGCAATTCACTTCAACCCAAAATTTCATAGTGGATTAAAAGATAAAAGTGATTAAAGTTTGGAATTATTAATGTTCAATGTCTGATGTTCTGACATTGCATATAGGACATCATTAATATTTTTCCAGCAAGAATGTCCCAACTTCAAGGATATTTTTCTCCTGATCCAAGTTGAACCAGGTCTGGAGTCAAACATGAAAGTTGAAGTACGTTGTCTCAGCTTTCCAGAAAGGTGTAGAATGTCCTTGTACCATACTCGAGCAGGGAGATATGATTTTCGCAAGAAGCAATGATAATGCAGAATTTTCATGACAGCTTTTGGGACAGATTCGACTACACAAGTTCAAGGCCACTTTTGATGACTTTGCAAGCTGAACCAAGACCAAAGTCCAACATCAAAGTTGAAGTACGTTGTCTCAGCTTTCCAGAAAGGTGTAGAACGTCCTTGTATCATACTCGAGCAGGGAGTTATGAATTTTACAAAACGGCTTGCTGCAGCTGAATTTTTCATGGGACAGATTTGCACATTTCTTGTGCCACACGAACTTCCAAGCCTTGTCATCACTTTGGACACCTCTGAGGATCAAATCTAAAGGGGACAATCACTGAGCCAAGCCTCCAAAGTCCTTGGAACAAGAAGTAGCATGTTATTCCTAAAAATCCCTAAAAGAGGGACAAGACTCCAATTTTGGATTGGAGCATTTAATAGATGCTTAGAGGTGGCATGGACTGACACATTTGCAACTGAATTCAGTCAAGATTCCTCCAACAAGTAGGGAACCAAAGCTCTGTGCCCTAACCTCTAGTCAATGGCTAGGGGAGACTTGGATTCTCATTGGACAACATTGGCCAAACCTCTGCTGCAGCCACCATTCACTATTGCTGCAAAAACAAACTTGCTCTACTATAAATAGAGCTCCTTTGTGTTCAGTTTGAGTACACCAAAGCCATCAAACAGAAGCTTTCCTCAAAATCTCTTCTTTCACCTCAAATTTGCCTTCCAAAGCAAGTAATTCTGAGTTTTTGAGTTAGAAAGCAATTCCACTCAAACTAATCACACACACACCTCATATATATCATATGTAAGCTGTGCAAACTATCACAAGTGACCTGTAATCACAAAATCACAAAGTCACTTCTCAAAACCTCAAAATGGCACTTTTTTGCATTTTTCAAGCCATGTCTTGATTCAGTCACTTTCCAAACCAGATAAAACCTCAAACACACTCCAAATATCATCCTTGAACTGTCCCAAATGGTTCCCAACATCTGGAACACCATTTGAGAGAGTTTCTATTTTGGTCACTTTTAACCCCTTTTGCAAGAAAGGGACAGTTTGTGTTTTTGCATGTACCAGTTGATTCCAATCATCCTAAAAGCTTCTAAGGGATCATTTGAGTGTGTCTAAAGCATCAAATCATTTCTGGAACAAGAGGCTTGACAGATTGCACAAAAACTCCAAAAAAGCTAAAAAAGAGGTAAGCATCACAACTTGGAATCCTTGAAATCATGCATTGCTTTGAAGTCCACTGATCATACACATCTCATACATGTTGTATATGTTGTGTTTGGGCTAATTCACCATGTAATCCATGCCTGTATCAAAGTGTAGCACAGAAAATGCAATTATAGGTCATTTTCAAAACCACTATCGGGTTTTGAGGAGGGAGTGTGATCTGAAAAAACTACCACCACCATTGGATTCCTTGTGAAATTCTGGGCCAGATGCATATAAATTTTGTCTCAAACTATTGAGATATGAGAAAGTTATGGGTGTTGGAAGTTTGATAAAAAAGATGTTGAAAACTCATGAGTGATGTCTCATGAGTGATGTTGTGACATCACATTCCTCTTTTTCTTAGTTTATCTGCAAAACTAAACCAATTATTTCACATAGCAAAAATCATCATTTTCAAAATCTGTTTTACACACTTCTTATTCATACTCCAAAATATTTTATTCCACAAAAAAAATTAGTTTTATATTATTTATTTAATATAATTAGTTTTTGTGAATAAATTCCTTTTTAATGTCTTTTTAAGCATTTTAAAAGTGAATATTTATTTTGAAAATCAACACCAAATGAGTTTAAATATCCCTTGTGATTAAACTCCATTTTTCAAAACCTTAAACAAAATCACAAGTGGTTTATTCAAATTTATTTGGTATTTTGTTTGATTTTCTTTAAATATTTACTTTTAAAGAATAACAAATTAGGGTTTCTTTGATTTTCACCATCATAAAACTTTCAAATACACTTGGGCCTCTAATAGAGTGTAAGACCAAATCCCTTTGTAAATACCAAAATTTTGGGCCTCAGTCACTTGTATAAGTCCCACGGTGTTTCCAAAACCTCGGCGCGATCGTCTCCCTTTTCAAAATTAACCATTGGGCCTACCCTCGAGTAGTAAGACCCATTTCTTTTCTTAGAACTAGGTGACGCCGTTTCGTTTATTCATAGAAATAGACACCTAGATCCCCAAATAGGATCACCAGATACAGTCTTCTCTTCGGCTGTCCTCATTAGGAATTATCAAGAAACTCTACTCCCAGAGATGAATGTATTCTCCGTGAATGGCATCTTTGAGTTTCTTCCAAATTCTCGAACTTTCCTGACTTTGATCTATTCTCGGTGAATAGCATTGCCTTGAATTTCTCGAAGTTTGGGGACCCACAGGCTTCATAAAAGCATCGGCCTCCTCTTGGGCATCGTACAAGGACCCACAGGCTTCCTAAAAGCAACCCCGCCTCCTCTTGGGCTTAGTACAAGGACCCGTCGACTTCTTAGAAGTATCCACAGCCTCCTCTTAGGCTTCGTATAATGATCTCTTCCTCCGGGAATGATAGCCTCCTCTTGGGCTTCGTATAAGGACCCGTCGGCTTCTTAAAAGTTTCCAGCCTCCTCTTGGGCTTCGTACAAATTGTCCCGATGACCTCCTAGAGGTATAGGAACAGAACCTAGTCATCCTCATAGAACAGTCCTTTCATAGAGTCTACTACTATTTCTCAAAGCATAGTACAAAAGATGAAACTCTAGACTTGGACAGTCTAACTTCCTTGAGTCTCAAAGACATTCTCAAGTGACCCCTTCGTTAAATAGGAAGGAAACTCGCAGACTCGGACAGTCTCAATACCCTTCGGATTTCCCGCTTCCCTAAAGAACAGGAATAACCCGAATCCCTTGAATCAAATCCTTGAGTAGAGTATTGCTCATATAAGAACTGATTTTCTCTTTAAAATCAGTATACTGGACCTGTCACTCAACTGAAACAGACACCCTAGCCTCCTCTTGGGCTTTGTACAATGATCCTCCACATTGGAGTCAAACAATGTTTAGCCTCTCTCTCGGGCTTTGTACGAGACACATAAGAGACTCCCTCGTTGAGTCAATCACCTCTTTCGCCTCCATCTCGGGCTTTATACGAGATACAAAAAGGTTCTAATTGAGCCAAACAAACAAAATAGCCTCCATCTCGGGCTTTATACGAGATACCAAAAGACTCCCTCGTTGAGTCAAAAACCTTTTAGCCTCTCTCTCGGGCTTTGTACGAGACACATATTAGCCTCCTCTTAGGCTTTGTATAAGAAAACCACTGGTTAATCCAATCAACCTTCTAGCATCAAAATTGTGCCTCGTTCACAGTACACAAACATCAATAACTCCTTCCCCTTCATCTAATCGCTGTAACCGACAAGCCTCTGGATTATTTACATCCACGCCACTGTCCCTCTTTTAGCATAAGAAATTCTTAAGGAAAGATGGCATTGCTCTACACTGAGTTAAAGTCTTCTCCTTCAGGTTAAAATCCCTTATAAAGGAAATTATGGCATTGCCGGATTCACACATCCTGGTTAAAGTAATTCTCCTTTATAAACAGTTGTGACAGACAAACCCTTCTTTAGAGATGACAAATTCTCTCTAAAGTCGAGGTCCTTCAGCTTCACGTCTTGGGCTTTGAACAAGACACAAATAGACTCTTCAGCTTCACATCTTGGGCTTTGAACAAGATACAAATCACCTTTCGCTTCACGTCTTGGGCTTTGAATAAGACACCAAAAACCAATTTCCTCCCATAGAATAGGAGGAACTACGAACGCTCTGATTTCCCTGTTTCGGTAAACGGGAATACGTAGGTATAAGATCGAAAGAAAAGATCTTAGCGAGCACACTAAATAAAAAACCCAAATCCCATATCTCCATCAGTCAAAAGTAGTAATTCAAAAACATTAGTCCTAACATCCTAACCCTTGTTCCCCGCTAGAAAGTCCTAGAAAGAAAGAAAACCGTATTGGCGAAAATACAAATAACCAGTACAAAGGCCCCCCCACATTGATAACATCCGTAACTTAACAGATCGCTGTTTAAACTCAGTATGCAAAGCAGGGTTAATTGGAGACATCTATTTCCCTTCCTTCATCAGCTCACAATAGGATAAAAAATGAATCGACCTGTAGTTTTAAGCTCAACCGCAGAGAGCGACCAGCGCTTAAGAACCGCGTCCAAAATTGCTCGCTACACATAACATAGAGACTTGCCTCAATTTCAAGTCCGACGTGCAAAAGCTTGTTAGGAGCGGGCTCTTATCTTTCAAGGATATGAATCCTAATGTTCTCACGAACCCGCTGCCTCAACACGAGAAGGCTGCAGTCAATTTGATAGAAGGAGATACTAACAATGTCTATCAAATTCACGATGTAGTCTTGTTAAAGACCAATCTGGTCAAGATGCATTGTAGACAGAGTGGATATGGTCATGTGTCACCTCATAACTATCATCAGTGTGATATCTGCTCTAAAGACAACCAAGGATGTTCTGTAGTGCAAGCAGCTCTACAGGAACAAATGGATCTCGGATGGATCCAAGAGCAAGATGCATTGTAGACATAGTGGATATGGCCATGTGTCACCTCATAACTATCATCAGTGTGATATCTGCTCTAAAGACAACCAAGGATGTTCTGTAGTGCAAGCAGCTCTACAGGAACAAATGGATCTCGGATGGATCCAAGAGCACCGAGTTCGTGGAGTTAACATGGTCTACACGAATTCTAACGTCATTCAAAACCACGATATCCGTGCAATGAATGTCAACTTGGTGGCGATGCACTCAAGGCAAAGCCAGTATCATAATCTGTCGCGGCACGATTACAGTTCCTGTCTGATTTGCTCGGTAAACAAATAGGGATGCTCTTTCATACAGGAGGCCCTCCAGCATCAGATGGATCTTGGATGGATCCAAGACTACCATGATAGGAACTCCTATCAAATCAACATGGTTCAGATCTTTGACATTCGCGTGATGAATACCAACCTAGTAGAGTTACATGCTGAGCAGGTCCGACTCGGATTCTTAATATCACATGACTATCAAAGCTGTGAAGCGGGTTGTGAAAACGATCGAGGTTGTACCCTTGTCTAGGAGGCACTTCAGCACTTGTTAAATCATTGGTGGATGCCAATTTATATGGATGAAGATACTCAGCAGATTAGTATCAGTAATAGAAACCCCACTCGGCGTCAGAGTCAGGATGTCCGATCGGTGGAAGCTAACCTAGTGAGGTTACATTGTATTCAAAGTGGGCGTGGCCGGGTGCCACCACACAACTATGACAGTTGTAGCGTTTGTTCGGAAAGTAACCAAGGGTGCTACCTTGTGAGAGCAGCTCTTCAGGGTCAGGTCGATCGTGGAGAAATTCGTCCATGTCCGGGTTCTGGACCCATCAATTGGATGCCGAACTACCTTGCCGATCAAGTCGAGGATGTTGTCACAATCTCTGGTCATCACAGGACCAGGGATGTTTTTGCCATCATCCCTCTACTTGACGAATCTAAGGTTCCCAACCGGGAACAAATTGAGATTACTTACGATGGTCAGAAAAATCAGAGGATTCCCATAGTCATCTATCTACCGGGACCTCTACCTTATGAATCAACTAAGGCTATCCCTTACAAATACGGTGCAACGACAATTGAAAATGGAAAGGAAATTCCATTACCCTCCGTTGTGAATATTGCAGACATCAGTCAAGTAACACGGAGTGGTAGAATCTTCAACCGAGGAGTTGGAGAACTTAACAAGGAAAAGGAACTTCAGACGGAAGCTCCCGATATACCAGTCGGTCAATCCAGTAATACCAACCTTTCAAAAAATAATGATGAGATGCTGAAGCTCATCCAAAGGAGTGAATACAACATTGTCGATCAACTGTTACAAACTCCTTCAAAGATCTCGGTATTATCGCTGTTACTCAGTTCAGAAGCCCACAGGGAGGCTCTACAGAAAGTCTTGGAGCAAGCCTTTGTGGAACAGGATGTAACAATTAGACAGTTCGATAGTATTGTCTCTAACATCACTTCCTGCAACAATTTGGGATTTAGCGAAGAGGAATTACCCGAAGAGGGTCGCCGTCATAACATGGCGCTCAACATTACAGTTAACTGCCAGGATGATGCTTTAGCCAGCGTACTGGTAGACACAGGGTCAGCCCTAAATGTTATGCCAAAGTCCACTTTGATGCAATTATCATTCAAGGGCCCTCCGATGAGAATCATCGAGGTTGTCGTCAAAGCATTCGACGGATCCAGAAAAACAGTTATCGGCGAAGTTGATCTTCCCATAACTATTGGTCCTCACACTTTCCAAGTCACTTTCCAGGTCATGGACATCCGGGTAACATACAGTTGTTTATTAGGAAGACCTTGGATACATCAGGCTGGAGCGGTCACTTCGACCCTCCACCAAAAGCTAAAGTTTGTCAAGAACGATCAACTTGTCACAGTTTGTGGGGAACAAGCCTTGCTTGTAAGCAACTTGTCATCATCTGCTGGTATAGAACCCGAGGAGGTTATTGGAACGCAGTTCCAAGCACTGTCGGTAAGCAAAGACAATCAGTTCAAAGGAGGAACTTCCATTTCTTCATACAACGATGCTATCAAAGCGCTAGAGAGTAACGATACGACAGGATGGGGACAGCTTGTCATTCCTACTGACAATAAAACAAAGAAGGGTCTTAGTTTTTCTGTAACCTGTACCCGGACAGCTGCCAACGATGAAAGTCTTCATCCCCTTCAAAACTTCTTCCATAGTGGAGGTTTCCTTCACCCAGTGTCTCAAGCAGTCCATGCTATCAATGAGGAAGATCCCTCTGACACGGATGAAGAATGGAAGTCCTATTTGAACGGGGACGGTTATATGTCTCAAGAAGAGGTGCCTATACCATTTTGCTATCCCGCACAGAGTCTGAGATTTATACCACGGTCAGATGTCGAAATGATCTATGGAGATTGTGATCCGGAAGGATGTCGTGCTCTGCCAAACTCATTAGAGGAGGACACTCTGATGAAAGACAACTTTGACGACACCTATTATGGCCCAATGGATGGTCTGCCAATGTGGCGGCCCTACCCAGGAAACTTGGGGCAAGAGAGTCAGCCAAACAATGAAAATCAGCTGACCATCATTGAACAGAATACCTGTGTCCCCACCATGTCATGGGATCAACACTCAGGTAATTTAGAAACTACTCAACATGAAGATGAATTTACAACGTTTGCAGGACTTGAATTCATCAACTATGCTTTTCCCGAGGTCAACGTCATCGAGAGAGATGACTCTTCCAGTTCCAAAGAAGTTTGGGACACCTTGGGACAACTGAGTGGAAAATATGACTATATGGTCAGGTACACCGCTCCCGAAAGCTCTCGTATCAGGCTCGAGAATATCCAGCCAACTGGATGGGGAGATACAGTTGAGAGCACAAATACTATGCAAAATACAACTGAGGAATTCTCCTACGACAATTCTACCCGGGAGACAGATTCCAATGATCCTGCTCCACCAGAAATCAGCGTTATTTCTGAAGACAAATAAAGGAAGGTGCCAGACTTTGTGATTCAGCTGTTAATGTTCTGAAGATTGTTCATCAGTCAAAGTAATTACCGTCTTTTAACCTTTCACCCTGCCCAGGTGAAACAGATGTTTTGATAGGGCTCGCTTTCTGTAAATTTTCCCTCTTCGCTTCGCCCAAAGCGACAGAGTTTTGTTTTATAGGGCTGTAGTTTCAAGGATCGACTTGTTCATTAATAAAATAACGTCGTTCTGTAATTTCCGCATTAATTGCTGTTTTCTCTTTTTGCTTTTTCAGAAAATGGTAATCCTAAAAAACAATTCAATAATAAAAACAAGCAGTAAAATAAAAACACTGCACACACTTGCATTTTCTCTATCTCTTCTAAACACGAATCATCACGTCATGCAGATTGCTTGTTTTAAACCCCGTTGAAACATACGATCCGATACCTTCTCCCAACTTTGAGTTCCCGGTATTCGAGGCTGAAGAAGAAAATGACGACAAAATTCCATAAGAGATCTCTCGACTACTCAGACAAGAGGAAAGGTCCATTGAACCTGACAAAGAACCATTGGAAACGGTAAACTTGGGTTCAGAAAAAGAGAGAAAAGAAATCAGGATTGGGGCACTGCTCAGTCCAACTGCCATAGAGGGTTTGATAAAGCTTCTCAAAGAATTCCCCGATGTATTCGCTTGGTCCTATTAGGATATGCCAGGGTTGGATACCAGCATTGTGGAACACCATCTACCACTGTGATCGGAATGTCCGCCAGTAAAGCAAAGGTTGAGACGCACTCATCCGGACATGGCCATCAAAATCAAAGAGGAGGTACAGAAACAGATTGACGCGGGTTTCCTCGCCACATCTGAATATCCTCAATGGTTAGCCAACATCGTACCCGTTCCCAAAAAGGACGGAAAGGTTAGAATGTGTGTTGATTACAGGGATCTGAACAAGGCTAGTCCAAAGGACGACTTTCCTTTACCATACATTGACATGCTGGTAGACAGCACAACAAAGTTCAAAGTTTTCTCCTTCATGGATGGATTCTCGGGCTATAATCAAATCAAAATGGCGCCGAAAGACATGGAGAAAACTTCATTCATAACCCCATGGGGTACCTTTTGTTACAAGGTAATTCCGTTCGGTTTGAAGAACGTCGGGGCAACCTATCAAAGGGCCATGACTACTCTATTTCCTGACATGATACATAAGGAAATCGAGGTATATGTCGATGATATGATTGCAAAATCAAAAACAGAGAGTGAGCACGTTGAACATCTGACAAAATTGTTCGAACGTTTAAGAAAATTCAAGCTTCGCTTGAATCCCAACAAGTGCACCTTCGGTGTCCGTTCAGGGAAACTACTAGGGTTCATCGTCAGCCAAAAAGGAATTGAGGTTGATCCTGACAAGGTCAAGGCCATTCAAGAAATGCCTTCTCCGAAAACTGAAAAACAAGTCAGAGGATTCTTGGGACGTTTGAACTACATCTCCAGATTCATATTCCTCATGACCGCCACATGTGCGCCGATTTTCAAGTTACTAAAAAAGAACCAGGATTGCGTTTGGTCAGATGACTGCCAAACTGCCTTTGACAGTATTAAGGAATATCTATTGAATCCTCCGATTCTATCACCTCCAGTGGAAGGAAGACCACTGATCATGTACCTCACAATTCTAGAGGACTCAATGGGATGTGTACTTGGCCAACAAGACGAAACTAAACGGAAAGAGTCTGCCATCTACTATTTGAGCAAGAAGTTCACCGACTGTGAAACTCGGTGCACGATGCTTGAGAAAACTTGTTGCGCTTTGGCTTGGGCAGCCAAACATCTTCGCCAATACATGATTCGTCATACTACTTGGTTAATCTCAGAAATGGATCCAATCAAGTATGTCTTCGAAAAACGGGAAGAATTGCCCGTTGGCAGATGCTGTTATCAGAATATGACATAGAGTACCACGCTCAAAAAGCCGTTAAGGGAAGTATTTTAGCTGATTATTTGGCTCATCAACCAATTGACGATCAAGAATCAATCGGGTTTGACTTCCCAGACGAAGATGTCATGTATCTAAAGATGAAAGACTGCGATGAACCGCTACCCAGTGAAGGGCCAGAACCAGGTTCCCAATGGGGACTAATCTTTGACGGAGCAGTTAATCATTACGGAAACGGAATTGGGGCAATCATTGTTACCCCTCAGGGTACCCATATTCCTTTCACTGCCAGACTTACGTTCAAATGTACGAACAACAAGGCCGAATATGAAGCTTGTATTATGGGTCTCGAAGAAGCGATTGATTTAAGGATCAAAAACCTGGACGTATACGGCGACTCAGCCTTGGTTATCAATCAGATAAAAGGAGATTGGAACATATACCAATCAGGATTGATTCCTTATAAAGATTATGTAAGAAGGTTGTTACCTTTCTTCAACAGAGTTGAGTTTCATCACATCCCTCGTGATGAGAATCACATGGCTGATGCATTAGCCACTATCTCTTCCATGATTAGTGTAGGTCAATGGAATGACATCCCTAAGATCGACATAATGCGCCTTGAACAGCCCGCTTACGTCTTCACGATTGAAGCAACCATAGACGACAGACCTTGGTATCACGATATCAAATGCTTCCTTCAGAAACAAGAGTACCCACCTAGGGCACTCAGAAAAGACAGAAAGACCCTCAGAAGGTTGGTTGGAAACTTCTTCCTGAGCGGTGACACTCTCTATAAGAGAAATTTTGACATGGTCTTGCTCCGATGCGTCGACAGACCAGAAGCAGACATGCTTATGAAAGAAATTCATGAAGGATCCTTTGACACTCATGCCAACGGACACACAATGGCGAGAAAAATCCTAAGAGCCGGGTACTATTGGTTGACAATGGAATCCGACTTCTACAAGTACATGAGGAGGTGTCACAAGTGTCAGATATACTCCGACAAAATTCATATACCGCCATCACATCTCAAAGTTCTCTCTTCCCCATGGCCATTTTCCATATGGGGAATCGACATGATTGGCATGATTGAGCCCAAGGCTTCAAACGGACATCGGTTCATCCTGGTAGCCATCGACTACTTCACCAAGTGGGTCGAAGCAGCGTCATTCGCCAATGTAACCCGACAAGTGGTGGTCCGATTTATCAAAAACAATATCATCTGCCGTTATGGTGTTTCCAGCGAGATCATTACAGATAATGGATCTAACTTGAATGACAAGATGATGAAGGAGTTGTGCGTAGAATTCAAGATTGAACATCATAACTCATCTCCCTACCGACCCAAGATGAACGGAGCGGTAGAAGCGGCTAATAAGAACATCAAGAGGATCGTTCAAAAGATGGTTGTAACCTACAAAGACTGGCACGACATGCTACCCTTTGCTCTGCACGGTTATCGTACATCTGTCCGTACTTCAATAGGGGCCACCCCTTTCTCTCTAGTGTATGGCATGGAAGCAGTGCTCCCCATAGAAGTAGAGATCCCGTCAATCCAGGTATTGATGGAAGCTAAGCTCACCAAAGCTGAATGGTGTCAAAGTCGACACGACGAGCTGAATTTGATCGAAGAAAAGAGAATCACGGCACTATGCCACAGTCAGTTGTATCAGCAGAGAATGAAGGAGGCGTTCGACAAAAAGGTCCGACCTCGTGTCTTCAGAAAAGGAGACCTCGTGCTCAAGAAGATACAATCATTTCTCACTAACTCTCGGGGCAAATGGACCCTGAATTATGATGGCCCTTATGTGGTCACGAAAGCTTTCTCAGGAGGCGCCTTGAGACTTGCGACCATGGACGGAGAGGAATTTACCTACCCCACGAATGTTGATGTAGTCAAGAAATACTTCGCCTAAACTAAAAAAAAAAGGAAAAACAACGTCTCGGTGGATTGAAAACCCGAAAGGGCGGTCCAGGAAAAAATTAGAGACATGAAAAAATCATCCCGGTGGATTGGAAACATCAAAGTACAATCCAGGCAAAACTTAGGGATAATGGCAAGTAACTATGTTCAACAGAGGCGAGTCCCTCAGCAGCAGCAGTTACATCATCCATCAGAGGAAAACTCCAGTCAAGGTCATCTTCGACAGAAGCTCAGGATGTCCCGAATTCAAAGTTGGTAGAAGGATAGTGGTCGTTATGTTTCAACGTAGCCCTTTTCCCTATAAATTATCATTTTCAAACTTTGTATATACTCCTTGGAATCACGCGTTTGGCTGATCTCCATCTTATCAATAAAATTTGAGCCTTGTACTTTTGTTTGTAGTTCTTATTTGTTTTAGCTTTACAGAACGACGTTGTTAACATGATTAACGATTCTTGAAATAAAACAAAAATGAATTTACTTGGTAAAACTTTTTCTGCTTTTAAAATAAAGATGGCAATTTCTTTTGACTGTTAAACATCAGAAGAACATCAATCGCTTCTCCAGAAGTAAGCAAACTTCAAAGTGCGGAATCAAAGTACTCCTTCTAACCCAGTACGCCTGAATGAAGGGATCAACTGTGTTAGAGACCTTGTTTCGTCTGACACGCCTCGGCCGAGTTCTTATCTCCTAAGCCCGATCAACGGTATTCCCCGCAGGGACTATCTCTCCTAAGCAAGGTGGAATTGCTATCTTGAACCAGCAATATCTCTACACGCCCCGCGATGGCCGAGTATCCAGTCTTGTTCATCTTTTAGTTTGTGTGTCGCGTCAGTTTTGTCAGCATATACATACATGCATCATGCATTTTTTATTTGCATTCACATTTCATATTGCATCACTATCACTCTAGTCGGTCTTGTCCCCTAGTGATAGAAGTTCTCTCAATCGAGTTGTCAGTTCCTGCCTCGTCAGGAAATATTGTGTCTGAACAATCTCTCTCCTCCAGTTTACTTCTGGAATGAAGTTGGTCCTTGACCACTTTGATAACTTGAACCTCTGAGAAATAAGAAAGCTTTCAACAAATATCACTCTTCGCCATTGAAGATGATATCCTTGCTTTCCCGGATTAAGGAAAATCCCCAGAGAAAGCCTCTTAATCGGAGCTTCGGCAATACAGCAGTTTTTCTCCGAAAGAACCGCTGATGAAAAGGTCATCGGCACCTCAAAATTGGACCCCCATCATATGGCGTTTCTCCAGGAAGATCCCGAGAAAAGTATGATGTAAGACCCCCAAGCGAAGGAAGTCTCTCAAGAGACTCGCATTCTCCAAATAGAGTCAACAAATGGCGTCTCCAACAGAGAAGTTTGTACACCTCTACAACTCAGACGACTGGGTTCCCCAGTAAGTCTGACATCGAAACTTTTTCCACTCAAATGGCATCTCCCCAGGAAAATTCGGCGAGAAGTTTGAGGAAAACCGCTACACATAGCATCCCTTGTCAATTAAGTTTATTGACAAAAGAAACTAAGACCATTTCCTTGGTAGGAAACCAGGATCGGGGGGAAGTTTAAATCAGAAAATAAGACCAGTTCCTTGGTAGGAAACCAGGATCGAGGGGAAGTTTACATCAGAAACTGAGACCAGTTCCTTGGCTGAAAACCAAGGTCGAGGGGAAGTTTAAATCAGAAACTAAGACCAGTTCCTTGGTAGGAAACCAGGATCGAGGGGAGGTTTATTTCAAAAGAAAACTGAGACCAGTTCCTTGGTAGGAAACGAGGATCGAGGGGAAGTCTACCTTTTCTAAGCATCATTGCTTAGCAAAAGAAGATGAATGCGCAAACTGCCATTCATAGCCATCAAAATTTCGGGCATTCCGATATTTAATCCTCTTGCACCCCGAATGCCCGAACACTTTCGTCATTCACGCCTTCGTGTCCAAGAAGATTAAATAGGGGCATCTGTCATACCCCAAATTTTGACCACTAAGATTTCCCATCATTGTGTCAATCATCATCACAATATGGAGGAACCATCATACTTCATCAGTCTCCCCAAAGATGGATGAGCATTCACTACAATCAAAATTAGGGTTTCAAGCCCTCTTTGAGTGCTTAGACAAAGGATCAATCAAGGAATGACATGATCTTCAACTTGTCTAACCTCTCAAACATCCACAATGGATCAAAAGGACTCCCACTTCAAGGATTAAGCACAAGGTTGCTCCCTTCTAGGTGGATCAAGTCTCAAGATCGACAGTGTCACCAAATTAGGGTTTTGGTCGACCAGGGCTTCCAGATGGAAATTTTTCATCTGGGCACAAGCCAATGATCCAAAACATAACCTAATATACTCCATGGAACCTCATGGACCCAATCATCAATTCAATTTTGCCTCAGGGGATGCATTCATAAAAAATCAGGAATTAGGGTTTCTTGACCTAATTCACCCCTAAGTTGACTTTTGGTGCAAATCATGAACCAAGACCTCAAGAGAGGATTTGAGTGTCTCTAATGAACTATATTGATCCATTTGGAACAATGGATTAATCCAAGAAGCTTGAGCAACAAGTCTCAATTTCATCTACACTACAGTTAGGGTTTTAAGGGAAAAGTCAACTGTAACTTTGACTTTTGACCAGGACATGCTCCCAAGCCCTAAGACATGATTCAACATACCCTATGACACCCATGGAACATGTCCATCAAGTTTGATTTAGGTCAAGGACATGATTTCCTGAAGGATTGCACAGTTTGGAATTCATCTGATAAAAAGTCAACTGTCACAAAAGTCAACTTTGACTTTTTGAGATTTTTCACCAAAATGGATTTTTAACCCTAAAATGATGTTAATGTATGATTTGAATCATCATTCATCAAGAAAAATCAAGAAAAGTTGGATAACTTGTAAAAGGGGTAACCATAAAAACTTAGAAAATTTTCTAAGTTAAAAATAAAGTGACAAGGGTACCAACTTTGGAGGATCATAACTCCTAAACCACAAGGCCATTTTTCCTCATCCAAAGATGTATTTGTAGCCCTAATTACCCTCTACAAAAACTTCAACTAGACCTAAGTCCAATTCATTAAGGATTTTGAGTTATGGAGTGATCAAAATGGCTGAAAAATGAAAATGTCACTTTTTCCAACACTTAGTGAAATTTTCACTAAGTCAGAATCTGCCTTCACTTTTTGCCAAATGTAGGGGGATTTTTCACTTGGATTCAAAATAGATCAAAACCAAACATGTTCAAACAGTTGTTATATCATGTAAGGGCTTTCCAAAATGGCCAAGAACATTGCCAAATTCCATTTGGGCTATGAGTTATGACATTGTCATATGGCCTTGTTGAATTCTGTCAAGGCAAGGCAGAATTTGCAATTTTGCTCGATTTGCCAAAATTGTGCAAATCCAAACACTCCTATCCACTTGGACACCTCAGAGGATTGAATCTAAAGGGGACAATCACTGAGCCAAGCCTCCAAAGTCCATGGAACAAGAAATAGCATGTTGAACCTAGAATGGCCAAAATAGGGACAAGACTCCAAATTTGGATTGAAGCATTCAATGGAAGCATCAAGGTGGCATGGACTGAGCCATTCTCATCTGAAATCAGTCAAGACTTATCCAAGACCAAGGGAACCAAAGCTCTGTGCCCTAACCTCTAGTCAATGGCTAGAGGAGACTTGGATTTTCATTTGCCAACATTGGCCAAACCTACTTAGCAATTGCCATTCACTATTCCTTGCAAAACAAACTTGCTCTACTATAAATAGAGCTCAATTTTGATCAGTTTGAGTACACCAAAGCCATCTAACAGATGCTTTCCTTAAAATCTCTTTCTCTTGGCAAAAATGCCTTTCTTAGCAAGGTAGCTATCGGGTTTTGAGTTTGAGAGCTTTTCCAATCAAACCAATCACTCACACACCTCACATACATCATATAGAAGTGATCCAAACACTCACATAACATCTGGAACACATATTTTACAAAATCACCAGCCAATTGCTCAAGTTCTTGACAGTTTTGCAGTTGAGGTGCCATCTTCAACTCCAAGCCATTTCAATCCATTCCAAGCACTCAGACACATCACTTGGCACCTAGGGAAGCTATCCACATCATTGGAACCTAGCTGTAACACCTCCAACACAAATCACGATCACCAGCTGCAAGTGGTAAGCATGAGCTTTTCTAACTCTATGATCCATGCAATTTTTGCTGCACAATAATTTGGCCATATATTCATAATCATGCATGGAATGTTTTCCCTCAATTAATTGCATTGTTTGAATCGTGTATCAAATCTCCTAGCCTTCATGCAGAATTTAGGGTTCTTGAGGATTTTTCATGATTTCTTGTTATATGTTTATTTTAAATGAAATTAATGGACATAGACATGATCGTGAGGTTGAGACGAACATAATGATATGTGGATTGCATGTTATAATCAAGTATTTAGGGAGATTGGATAGAAAATGCAAATCTGAGAATCTCAGAACACGCGCGTGTTCTTCAGCTTGTTCTTGGCGCCATTTTTAGAAATTTGAATATTTGAATTTTGTGATTTTATTTAATTGATTCAAAAATTAATTTCTCTCTGAGTTTTAATGATTTTGAGTTGATTCTTTTTTTAATAATTCACAAAAATGTTAAAATATTTTATTTTCCCAAAAAATCCCAAAAATATTATTTATTTCATATAATTGATATTTTTGCAAAGAATTAATATTTTAATTGTTTTTGATATTTTAAATATTTTTTCCACATTGATTTTGCAACTTTTAATGCTTTCTAATTATTTTTTAGGTCAATACTTAATTTTTGAAGCATTAATCCAAGATCACAATTTTTTTTTCATATGTTAAACAATTTTGATCATTTTAATTGAATTTTTATTCAATTAAATACATTTTTGAAAACAAATTAGGGTTTTTGGATTAATTCAACCCTCATAAATCATTTTCAAAAACTTTTGGGCCTCTAATAGAGTGTAAGACCCAATCCTTTTTTTGACCAAATCATTTTTTGGGCCTCAGTATATTGTATAAGTCCTGATACCGTAAAAAACAAACGGCGCGATCATCGCCTTTTCAAAACAAAACTGGGCCTACCCTCGAGTAGTAAGACCCATTTCTTTTCTTAAAACTCTTTTGGGCCTCTATTAGAGTGTAAGACCCAACCCCCTTGTACAGAAAACTTTTTGGGCCTCATTCGTTGTATAAGTCCCTCTGTACATTTTTAAATAAACGGCACGATCATCGCCTTTTGAAAAATAACCTTTTGGGCCTCTCCTTGAGCTATAAGACCCATTCAAAACACTTTGGGCCTCTATTAGAGTGTAAGTCCCAATCCCCTTTTAACCAAAACATTTTGGGCCTCACTTATTGTATAAGTCCTTTTGCGTTAAAAGAAAATCTCGGCGCGATCGCCATTTTAAACGAAAAGTCAATTGGGCCTACCTTCGTGTTATAAGCCCCACTCTTTTTCTTTAAACCTTTTGGGCCTCTTGAAAGAGTGTAAGACCCATCCCTTTGTACAGAAAACAATTTTTGGGCCTCAGTCACTTGTATAAGTCCCTATGTACAAATTCAAACAGTGCGCTCACTGATAAAACCCTGGGCCTCTCCTTGAGATGTAAGCCCCAAATTTCTCCTTTTCAAAGCACTTTCTCCTTTGATTTTGAATATACTATTGTTTTCAATCTTTCTTTGTTGAACAACTAACCAAACAACATGGAAGCTCTACAACCGAGTAAGTGGTTATTGCTTTCATTTACCGCTTTCATATACATATAACTGTATTGTGGGACTGTTTCACTGTAAGTCTTCTTTCATAACTCATATCAACTGTGTAATAATAGTATAGATATTTCGAGTTTCCCCAGCAACTACGTCTAGAACTAGGTGACGACGTTTCGTTTATTCGTAGAAGTAGACAACTAGATCCCCAATAGGATCACCAGATACAGTCTTCTCTTCGGCTGTCCTCATTAGGAATTGTCAAGAAACTCTACTCCTAGAGATGAATGTATTCTCCGTGAATGGCATCTTTGAGTTTCTTCCAAATTATCGAACTTTCCTGACTTTGATCTATTCTCGGTGAATAGCATTGCCTTGAATTTCTCGGGGTTTGGGGACCCACGGGCTTCTTAAAAGCATCGGCCTCCTCTTGGGCATCGTACAAGGACCCACAGGCTTCCTTAAAGTACCCCCCGCCTCCTCTTGGGCTTAGTACAAGGACCCTACGGCTTCTTAGAAGTATTCACAGCCTCCTCTTAGGCTTCGTATAATGATCTCTTCCTCCGGGAATGATAGCCTTCTCTTGGACTTAGTACAAGGACCCGTCGACTTCTTAAAAGTTTCCAGCCTCCTCTTGGGCTTCGTACAAATTGTCCCGACGACCTCCTAAAGGTATAGGAACAGAACTTAATCATCTCCATAGAATAGTTTTTTCAAGAGTCTACTACTCTTTTTCAAACATAGTACAAAAGATGAAACTCTAGACTCGGACAGTCTAATATCCTTGAGTCTCAAAGATATTCTCAAGTGACCCCTTCGTTAAATAGGAAGGAAACCCGCAGACTCGGACAGTCTCAATACCCTTCGGATTTCCCATTTCCTCAAAGAAAAGGAAATAACCCGGATCCTTGAATCAAATCCCTGAGTACAGTGTTGCTCATATAAGAACTGATTTTTTCTTTCAAAATCAGTCTACTGGACCTGTCACTTAACTGAACAGTCACCATAGCCTCCTCTTGGGCTTTGTACAATGATTCTCCCCAGCAGAGTTAACAACGTTTAGCCTCTATCTCGGGCTTTGTACGAGACACATAAGAGACTCCCTCGTTGAGTCAATCACCCCTTTGGCCTCCATCTCGGGCTTTATACGAGATACAAAGGGTTCTTATTGAGCCAAACAAACAACAGCCTCCATCTCGGGCTTCGTACGAGATACAAAAAACTCTCTTGTTGAGTCAAATAGCCTTCATCTCGGGCTTTATACAAGATACCAAAAGACTCCATCGTCGGGTCAAAACCTTTTAGCCTCTCTCTCGGGCTTTGTACGAGACACATGATAGCCTCCTCTTAGGCTTTATATAAGAAAACCACTGGTTGATCCAATTAACCTTTTAGCATCAAAGATGTACCTCGTTCACAGTACACAAACATCAACAACTCCTTCCCTTTCATCTAATCGCTGTAAGCAGCAAGCCTCTGGATCATCTACATCCATGCCACTGTCCCTCTTTTAGCATGAGAAATTCCTAAGGAAAGATAGCATTGCTCTACACTGAGTTAAAGTCTTCTCCTTCAGGTTAAAATCCATATAAAGGAAATTATGGCATTGCCGGATTCATAAATCCCGGTTAAAGTAATTTTCCTTTATAACCAGTCACCCAACAGTTGTGACGGACAAACACTTCTTTAGAGATGACAAATTCTCTCTAAAGTCGAGGACCTTCAGCTTCACGTCTTGGGCTTTGAACAAGACACAAATAGACTTTTTAGCTTCATATCTTGGGCTTTGAACAAGATACAAACCACCTTTCGCTTCACGTCTTGGGCTTTGAACAAGACACCAAAACACCCATTTCCTCCCATAGAATAGGAGGAACTACGAACGCTCTGATTTCCCTGTTTCGGTAAACGGGAATACGTAGGCATAAGATTGAAAGAAAAATCTTAGCGAGCACACTAAACAAAAACCCAAAATCCAATACTCCCATGTATCTATCAAAAACATCAGTCCTAACATCCTAATCCTTGTTCCCCGCCAGAAACCTTCTGTCTAGATAAAAAGAAAGAAAACCGTATTGGCGAAAATACAAATAACCAGTACAAAGGCCCCCCACATTGATAGCATCCGTAACCTAACAGACTGCTGTTTAAACCCAGTATGCAAAGCAGGGTTAATTGGAGACATCTATTTCCCTTCCTTCATCAGCTTTAATAGGATAAAAAATGAATCGACCTGTAGTTTAAGCTCAACCGCAGAGAGCGACCAGCGCTTAAGAACCGCGTCCAAAATCGCTCGCTACAGAGGCTGGGAATGACCGACTCAACAAGAGAGTGTTATATATGTCTTGTACAACGTCCAAGATTGAGGCTAAAAGAGACTGACTCTTTTGGGGATATCATTATACAAAGCCTAAGAGGAGGCTAAAGAAGACCTTTTTCGGGGAAAATGTTCTATCTATCTTGTACAAATCCCAAGATTGAGGCTAAAAGGATTTTGACTCTTTCGGGGAGGTTTGTATGTATCTTGTACAAAGCCCAAGATAGAAGCTGAAAATAAGACTGAATCTGCGGGGAAGAAATCTTTATCTGTCTTGTACAAAGCCCAAGATTGAGGCTAAAATGAGTTTGAATCTGCTTGGGAAATCATTCCACGAAGCCTAAAACAAGGCTGGGAGGAATTGGCTCTGCTGGGGAAGTTATTTGTCCCAAGCTTAAGAGAAGGTTATGAAATTTTATATCTCGTACAAAGCCCAAGATGGAGGTTAAACGGGTTTGACTCAACAAGAGAGTGTTTTTTTATCGGTCATGTACAAAGCCCAAGATTGTGGCTGAACAAGCTGGAGAAATCATTATACAAAGCCTAAGAGGAGGCTAACTTATGCTAGGGGGAATCTTTTGCCAAGCCAAAGGGAGACTGGAAAAGATTGACTCAACAAGAGAGTATTTTTATCTATCTTGTACAAAGCCCAAGATTGAGGCTAAAAGGGTTGACTCAACAAGAGAGTTTGGAACGTGATTGACTCAACAAGAGAGTTGGACAAGTGGTTGACCCAACAAGAGAGTCTGAAAAGGTGATTGACTCAACAAGAGAGTCTGAAAAGTGGTTGACTCAACAAGAGAGTCTGAAAAGGTGATTGACTCAACAAGAGAGTCTGAAAAGGTTAGCTCCACTGGGGAGAATCATTGTACGAAGCCCAAGAGGAGGCTGACTATGCTGAGGAAAGATCATTATACAAAGCCTAAGAGGAGGCTATCTTCTGCTGTGATTTATTGAGATCCCGAGACAGGTCCAAGTGGGGAGTCAACTCTTGCTGAGGATTACAGAAGAGTTAAGGTATCAGATGCCTTGAGGTTCTGATTTGAGATTGTGTTATACTAGTGATAGACTAACCCTGGCTGGGGGATTTTAGGAGAAAGACTGGGTTTTAGAACCCACAAGTTTTAGCTCTGCTGGAGATTAATCCAGAATCTGGGGTTTCTTCCTATGTTTGTAGGGAACTTGAGAATGTCATTGAGACTCAAGAGGATTAAACTGTCCAAATCTATTGGAAGAGTTTTATCTTTTGTATGATGCCCAAGAGGAGGCCGACTCTTTTAAGGGATGAGTATTAACCCTAAAATTAGTCTGAGGTTTTGACTCTTTTTCAGAAAGACAGCTCTAACGAATGATGACTAAGTTCTGTCTTATACATTTAGGAGGTTTTCAGAGTAATTGTATTAAGCCCAAGAGAAGGCATGAGAACTTCTAAGAAGCCGAAGGGTCCTTGTACAAAGCCCAAGAGGAGGCGGGGTTGCTTTTAGGAAGCCTGTGCGTCCCAAACCAAGAAAAGTTCAAGAAATGCTATTCACCGAGAATAGATCATTTAGTGAAAGTTCTGAGGTTTGAAGAAACTCAAGAGATGTTATTCACCGAGAATAGATCAACTCCGGGGAGTAGAATTTCTTTGACAATTTCTAGGGGTGACAGTCTGAGAAAAGGTTCACGAGGAATACTACCTTTCTCTTTGTTCCATATTGTTTAAGCCCAAGAGAAGGCAAGATTGTATCTGGAAATTCGACGGGGATCTAGTTTTGACTGTATTTAAAGAGTGACCAACATGGCTTTACCTAGTTCTAGACCTAGTTTCCGGGGAAAATTCTAAATAACTATACTAGTATATATACAGTTGATATATGACAAGTATTTAAAAAGGGTACAAAAGAAGACTAACCATGCGCAGCTTCCCACAATACAGTTATATATATATTTGACATGTATTTAAAAGAATGAAAGAAAACTCAGAGTGTGCAGCTTCCCACAATACAGTTATATATATATATATATATATATATATATATATATATATATATATATATATATATATATATATATATGTAGGCGAGTAAATGAAAGTTGATAAAAACTTACAGGTGAGCAAGCTTCCATGCTGTATTGTTAGTTGTTCAAAGAAATTAAAGAAAGTTTTGATAACAACTGTATATTTGAACCTAAATCAAAAGGGAAGTTGTTTTGAAAAGATTGTTGGGGCTTATGCTCAAGGAGAGACCCAAGGTTTTCTGTACAAAGTTATGGGTCTTACAACTCAAGGAGAAGCCCAGAGAGTTTGAAAATGAATAAATATGGGTCTTATAACTCAAGGAGAAGCCCAGATGATTTTGTTAAAAAGGCGACGATTACGCCGTTGTTTTGAAAATGTACAGAGGGACTTATACAATAAGTGAGGCCCACAATGGTTTATTTTCAAAGGGGTTGGGTCTTACACTCTATTAGAGGCCCAAGGATGTTTTAAAAGAAAAGAAATTGGACTTACAACACGAGGGTAGACCCAGGTTATTTCGTAAAAAAGGTGTCGATCGCGCCGGGGTTTCAAAAAGTACATAGGGACTTATACAATGACTAAGGCCCAACACTATTTATGTACAAAGGATTTGGTCTTACACTCTATTAGAAGACCATGAGTGTTTAAAAAAGATTGATGAGGGTGGAATTAATCAAAACCCTAAAATGGAATTAATTTTGTTTAAAAATTAATAAAAATTATTGAAAACATGTGAAAAATGAGTGGTGATCTTGGATCAATGTTTCAAAAATCATGTTTTTATCCACAAAATGATTTAAAACCATTTAAGTTTGGAAAACCAAGAAGGAAAAAATATTTTAAATGTTAAAAACCAAATAAAATTTAATTCTTTGCAAAAATATCAAGTATATGAAATAAATAATATTTTTGGGAAATTTTTGTAAAATAAAATATTTTAACATTTTTGCGAATTATTAAAAAAAGAATCAACTCAAAATCATTAAAATTCAGAGAGAAATTAATTTTTTAATCAATTAAATAAAATCACAAAATTCAAATATTTGAAAATTTGAAAAAGGGCGCCAAGAACACCTTGGTTTTGCCCGCGTGCTCTGTTTTGCCCAGATTTGCATTTTCTCATCAATCTCACTGAATACTTGATGAAATCACACAATCCACATATCAATCTACTCGTTTTCACCTCACGATCATGTCTATGGTATTTAATTTTATTTATTTTAAGCATGGAATAAGAAATCAAAGAGAAACCTCAAGAACCCTAATTTCTATATGAAGGCTAAGAAATTCCATACATGATTCATACAAAGCAATTAATTGAGGGGTAACACTCTATACATGATTATGAACATATGGCAAAATTATTGTGCGAGGAAATATGCATGAATCATGAGATGACCATGTTGAGGCTTACCTCTTGCAGCTGGTGATCGAGTTCTAGGTTGGAGGTGTTACAGCTTGGTTCCACTGATGTGGACAGCTTCCCTAGGTGCTATGGAGTGTGTCTGAATGCTTGAAGTGGATTGAATTGAGATGGAACTTGATTTGGCACCTCAACTGCAAATATGTCAAAAGCTTGTGCAGATGGCTAGTGATTTTGTGAAATTGGTATTCCAGATGTTATGTGAGAGTTTGGATCACTTCTATATGTTATATGTGAGGTGCGTGTGTGATTTGTTTGGTTAGAATTGCTCTCAAACTATAAACCCGATAGTGACTTGAGTTAGAAGGTAAATTTGGAGTGAAAGAGGTGATTTTGAGGAAAGCATCAGTTTGGGTGCTTTGGTGCACTCAAACTGATCAGAAATGAGGTCTATTTATAGTGTGTCAAGTTTTTTTCAAAGGAATAGGGAATGGCAACTGCAGCAGGCCTTTGGCCAATGTGGATCAAATGGAATCTTAAGTCTCCTCTAGCCATTGACTTGAGATTAGAGCACAGGCCTATGGTTCTTTGATTCAAGGATAAGGCTTTACTGAAGTGTTCCTTTTTGCTCTGATACATGCCACCTCTAAGCATCCATTGAATGCCTCAAAATAAAATTGGAGTCTTGAGGCATCTTTAGCTTTTAGGGGTGCCAAACCTATATGTAGTTCCAAAGACTTGGGAGTCTTATGGATCAGTGTTTGTCCCTTGTTTGTTCCCCTTTGAGGTGTGCAGATGGATAAGCATGCTTGAAATTGCACAATTTGAGCAATTCGAGCCCAAATGCACAAATCTGCCTTGCCAAGACAGTTTGCAGCAAGGCATGTTGCAGCTGTCATAACTCCTAGCTCAAGTGGAGTTTGATGGAGTTCTTGGGCATTTTGGAAAGCCCTCATATGACACAACACATGTGTGATCATAGTTTGTTTTGAAACTTTTTGGATCCAAGTGAAAAATGCCCCTACATTTTGAAGAAAAGCAAGACAGATTCTGACTTAGTGAAAATTTCACTGTGTTGGAAAAAGTGACATTTCATGTTTTTAGCCATTTTGATCACTCCATAACTAAAAATCCATGAGGAATTGGAATGAGATGTAGTTGAAACTTTTAAAGTATGCCATGAGAGCTACAAATCCATCTTTGGATCATCCAAAATGGTTGCTTGGATCTTAAGTTATGATCCTTGGAAGTTGGTACCCTAACCACTTTGTTCCATAACTTAGAAAAATTCTAAGTTTTTTATGGTTACCCCTTTTACAAGTTAACTCGCTTTTCTTGATTTTTCTTGATGAATGATGATTACAATTACACATTAACATTGTTTTATGGTTAAGGAACCTTGGTTGACCAAAAAACCAAAAAGTTAAACTTTGACTTTTTGTACAGTTGACTTTTTATCAAATGAAATCCAAACTGTGCGATCCTTTGTGAAATCCAGTCCTTGACCTAAATCAAACCTAATGGATGGACTCCATAGGTGATATAGGGTGTATTGAATCATGTCCCAAGGTTTGGGAGCATGTCTTGGTCAAAAGTCAAAGGTACAGTTGACTTTTTCCTCAAAACCCTAATTGTGGTCCAGATGAAAATGAAACTTGTGGATCAAGCTTCCTGGGTTAATCCATTGTTGCAAATGGATCAATGTAGTGTATTGGAGACCCTCAAATCATGTCTTGAGGTCTTGGCTCATGTTTTGTCTCAAAAGTTAACTTAGGGGTGATTTAGGTCAAGAAACCCTAATTCCTGATTTTTGGTAAATGCATCCCCTGAGGTTAAATTGACTTGATGATTGGAGTATCATAGGTTATGTTTTGAAGCATTAGCTAATGCCTAGATGAAAATTCCCATTTGGAGGCCCTGGTCGACCAAAACCCTAATTTGGTGACACTATCGATCTTGCGGCTTAATCCACTTGGAATGTAGCAACTTTGTGCTTGGTTCCTGATGTGGGAGTCCTCTTGATCCTTTATAGGTGTTGGAGAGTTTAGAAAAGTTGAAGATCATGTCATTCCTTGATTGATCCTTTGTCTAAATGCTCAGAGAGGGCTTGAAACCCTAATTCTTGTTTGTGGTGAATGCTCACCCATCTTTGGGGAGACTAATGAGGCATGATGGTTCATCCATATTGTGATGATGACACACAATGATGGGGGATCTTGGTGGTCAAAATTTAGGGTATGACACACGGCACACAGGCCAGAAATACAACAAACGATATCATTCTTCCATCTGCTGGGCCTCTTCGGGGATAGTCTGCGCCGGCTGAGGCTCCTCTTGAAGAATATGAGCATGCTCCTTTTTACCTTAGTCATTCTCCCTTTTTACCTTAGTCACCTCCTTCTGAGATTTCCTCCTTGCCTCCTCGGCAACCCTGGCCTCCTCCTTGGCCTTCTTCACCTTCTCCTCCAGGGTCGATATCGCGGCCTGGGCCTTCTTTAGCTCAGACTCATGAGGGGAATCTTCTTCAGCATAGACCGCCGCGATCTCTAGCACCCTAATCAGGGCAGAAGCATCTTGCGCTAACATCGCCCTCTTGCTCGGGCGGTCCATCCCCTCAAGCTTCAGAGAATCCGCCCGAGGAACTGTCAACGAGGAGACTTAGAAGAATTTTTTGTTGTGAAGGCATGGAGGAAGCTTGAACTTGCTCTTCTCCCCCTCTTGGCTTAGGTCCACCAACTCGTTCTGCCGGACTCGCTTAAACCTCAAAGTTCCTGGCATCGGGGAACCCTGAGCAGAAGGTGGAATAGGCGAAGAGCTCCCCGACCTTGTCTGTGGAGGTGGAACTCGTTGGAAAAGCCAAATCTTCGGGTTCATTGCACCAGCCTTGCCCTTCGCCTGGGCATTCTTTACCATCCGCTCGTGCGCTGAAGGCATTTCACCTGCAAAAACATAACGGGCACGTTAGCAATCAGGGAAAACAGTAATCTTGAAAAACTAAAAAAAAAGACTATCAAGCAATTTAAGGGTGCCAACATGAGTCCTGCACTCAAGGAGTCCCTTTGTGTTGATATAACGACTCTCCACTTTTTGCCCGCCGTCTTTCTCGAAGATCGGGTCCCCGATCTTAGTCCAGCACCCCGCAGGAGTAAAACTGTTGACATAATTCACCAGCACCGCGTAGCCGTCTTTTTCGTCTTCTTCCAGCATCTCCAGCTGGGCAAGATACTGGTCGGTCCCCTGGGAAAAATGAGACCCGCTCCAATAGAAGGGAAATTTCAGCACTCTGTCCGCCACCACTTTGCCATGCTCGTCATATAGGTCCTCCCCATTTTCATCCTCCAACACCTCCCAGACATAGGTTTTCTCCGAAACGAGCTCGATAATGTAGAACCTGTCCTTGAAAGACCGTATGGACTCAGAGAACGACTTGAACAACTTTTTTGCCTGCTTCAGTGAGACCTAGCCGAACTTCCTCCCCGAGACTTTGCCCTAGAGATGGAAGATTGTGAAGAATAAGGGAAGAGTGGCTCCTATCTTCAGGAACTCACACGTCAGCTCAAACGCATGGATGAATGCTAAGGAGTTGGGATGCAGCTGTGAGGGGACCAGATCCAAGTGCACGAAGACGGACCTCTGGAAGTCGGTGAAGGGCAGTCTCAGCCCAATGTGCTTGAAGACATATGCGTACATCGGGAACCTCTCCCCGTAATCTGTACAGATACGGCCATCCTCACCAGGAAAGTGTACATTCCACTCCTCTTCAGGCCCCACAGTCGTGAAGGCATCCCTTGTAAACGAGGCAAAAACAGAGGCGTGTTCAACAGGCTCTGCGTCTGTCCACTCCTCCGCGGAGGTCCTCTCAAGAGGAGTCTCGCCGACATCGCTAGGAGTGGCCGAAACTTCTGTATCGCTGCTCTTCGAGGAGCTCTCATCGGACGAGTCTATAAGAATCTCTTGTTCAGGTTCGCGGGCCATCTTTTCACCTGAAAAGCAAAGGACAAAAGTGAATTCGATGACAAAATCAAATTCACCCTTCCACTGCTAGTCAACTGAAAGGGGGCGCAAAGGGCCGAGGACGACGTCCCCGGCCTAAGCCCTAATCAAATGGCACAAGTATTGCGCGAGGAGGTGCCCGGGGCAACCCCTCCTACACACACGGGGATATTTTCCCCAGTTTACTACCCAGATACCCGTTTTGAAGCTCCACCGAAAAACTCATGAATCTTCTGAAAAACCCATAGGTACACCGGAAAACTCATGAACTCTGCCAGCAACACTTACGTTTGTCGTCGCAACGGCGTCAGAAACAACCTAAATCTATGGGCTCCCAAAGCTCCGGCGTCCACGATAGCAGCAGAAAATGACCAAACCACCGTCTACCACTAACATTCGCCGGAAACTGCTACTGTGCTACCTAGAAGTGTCCTAACCGCATGTATTCTAACAAAACAGGGAACAAAAATGCTAGAAACTAAAGTAGAGATGAATAACCTACGTGGTCGAGGAAGTTTCAAAGGGGCGAAGATGGTGCTCGAAGCTCGTACGACGACGGAACGGCGCTTGACGGCGACGAACTGGAAGAGCTCAGATAGAAGAGTGTAGGAGGAGAGAGAAGCGAAAAGTGCAAATAACAGCTTCTCTCTTTATTTATAGGAATTATGAAGGCACGAGCACGCACGGCTAGGGGAATCATCATGACCCTATCCTAGCCATCATGACGCATTTACTACAGCACAAGGCTAGAGGCACAAGTGGCGTCCCATCTCTTCAGATCACATTAACCCTTGGGTTCCCCGTACGCCGGGCACACCAGACAACGTTAAGTATCCCGCAGGCACCAACTCCCCCGGGGCATCATAAAACGACTCCATCTCGTCGTCAAGCGGCTGCCCCTTCCAGATCTCCCCAGGACTGCGAACTACCCTTAAGTCATCACTCCCATGCTCGGGAGAAATGACTTGGGGGGCTCCTGTTCCAGACTGGACCAATGACTAGGCATGACCCAATCCACTTATGCTCCCAGAACGGCCCAATTGCCTAGGTCCAACCAATTGGGGGAAGCTTTTACCTTTTTGCCCCCTATACCGAGCAAATATGGTCGGACGAGCCCTAGGGTCACCTGCTCCTCCTCGGAAATTCCTGCCCGTCTTGCACGGCTCCACCATCCAGAAACACTCACGATGCCCGTGCCCGGAACTACATCTTTGCCTGTGGCTACGACTAGTTTTTGGCACCTCTGCCCGTCCTAACAGCTAGTTTATGGCAGTTACCTATTCTTCAGGAAACGGGTATTTCTCCCCGAAAATAGGGACCGTTGGCCACGCGCTGGGGGCACTATAAAAACCTATCATTTGAGAGGGTCAGGTATTCAAATCATCCTACGAAATACATACTTTTATACTTGCCTTTTTCCACTCCTGATTCTTACTTTAGCATCGGAGTGCCTTGCAGGTACACCCCCTCCTCATCTCACACACCCAGCATCACATACGTTTTCCTTGGCCCACTTCAGGTTCTGATCAGCCGTCAAGATCAGTTTTTAACTAGTTATTTACTTTCACTTTCATTCTCATTATATATATATATTGGATTTTCCTCTTAAATAGATTCCTATTTCCATTTATTTTGGTGCCTTTTAAATTTCATTGTGATAATATCTTGGTCGATGAGATCTAATAATAAGGATTGTTGGTTTGTCAAAGAGTTCAAATCTTTATTATGCCAAATCTTTATTATCCTCTTCACTGTTCCATCATTTGCACTCTTAGCACTTACTTGATCATCATCATATTACTTGTGCATCTCCATTATATTATCACATATCTCTTGCATCATTATTATGCTGTCTAACTCTTTATTGTTTCTCATCTCATTAGAAAACTATAAAAACATTATTAAACAACAAAAAACCTAAAAAATATCTGTGAGCTTCTCTTTGTTTACTGTTTAGTTTAGAACACTTGCACACGTACGACTTCCTCTTGGGCTACCTGACAATGACCCTATTTATTTCTCGCACTCCCATGTACTTTACATGTACCCCGCTCCCTTTTGGATGTATGCTCTTTACTTGCTCTTCTTTGATTGGGGTTTTGTTTACTAGGAGTATCCTTAGGGACTAGGATAGAGTAAATCATTTTTTTAAACTAATTCTCGATTCAACATCGAGCCATTTTTCACCCTTGTAAGTCGATTGCCTCGTGCATCACCATCAACCTTATTGGTCAGTAAACACAACATTCATAGCTTACTCCTAGACTTTCTTACAGTGAGACCTATTCGATCAATTACTTCTAGTTGGTCGTTTAGAAGACTAGCCCACTTTGATAGTGCACACAATGAAAATTCGATTCTATTGCTTTCCTTTACTTTTCCTTGCTTGTTTTGTCTTTGTATGATGAATGAATTCCAAACCCTAAAGCATTCTTGATCCATATATCAAGCCTTACCCAACTCTTGTAAGCCGATTACCTTGTGCATCGCCATCGACCTTACCCTACCCTTTAGGACCTCCCATCCATTAGTTTAACCATTTATACCGTTTCGAACGCAAATTTAAACCTCGATCAACATCAAGCATTTTTTATCAAAGTCCAAATTAATTAACTTATTTACACTTAGACTATATTTAAATAAAAGATGAAAAGGGAGTTGGAATGGAGCCTTCGATTTCTCTCCTCAATTGTTTGGGTAGGAAAAGCCTTTCTTACGCTCGAACAATTGTCTTCTCTAAAAGATTTATAGTTTGTTCTACATCAAACTAATTTTATAATAAACCAAAATCAAATCTATTTTCTCAATCACTTAGATGAAAAAGAGAGAGAGTCGAGTCTTCGATTCACTCTCCTGATTACTGGGGCTCGAGGAGCCTTTCTTAAGCATTCAAGTAATTGTCATCTGCTTAAAATACTTTAACTATATCAAAACCCTATCACAATTAAGGTTGAAAAATATAGAGGGTCGAGTCTTCGATTCACTCTTTCGATTCTTCGATTCACTCTCTCGATTATTTGGGCCCGAGGAGCCTTTCTTAAGCATTCAAGTAATCGTCATCCAAACAAAACACCAACACATTAATTCAACTTCTTGCCGCCATGCGATTAAAACTTTTTCCCAAAGAACAATGTTTAGTTCCTTATAACGTGCATGCAACTAAATGCTTAAGCCTCTGCCGAGAGTAGAAAATCTAACGTTTCGCCCTTAGAATGCGACCTAAACATTCGTTCGATAAAATGAACTACGGACGGTTTGATTCTTCATTTTTTCAAATGAAGATACGTAGGCACAAGGGCCCCAATCCTTGGAGAGCACCCTAATAGAAAAAAATCACCCTTTTCTCCATGGCAAACTAAACCTTTTTGTCTTACCTTTTCGCACTTTTCATTTAGAAGAAAACAAACAATCTTAGCTAACATTCCTCACAAATCAAATTAAGAGGTTCCCGTTGAGTACAACGGACGTGAGGGTGTGCTAATACCTTCCCCTCGTGTAACGGACTCCCGAACCTAGAACTTGGTTGCGATGACCATGTTCTTTCCCTAAAGGTTTTCTCGATATTTTCCTATTCCTTTTTTGGAATGAATAAAATTTGGTGGCGACTCTGTTTTCCGCGACCATTCGCGAAGGATCGCACTTTTTCGAGGTACGACAATGACTAAATGGAATAGGAGAGGGGGATTTTCTGGATTCTGAGAGATTATTTGGAAGCAGGAGCTGAGAGACTAGTTGTGTCTAGACACTGAGATGTGTTTAGGGATGTATTAGCTCTCCTCACATATGCGCTAGTATTATTCCCAACACATGACCATTTCATAGATTCTACTGCGTTGAGCATATTTTAGGTCGTGTTAAAGGAGAAGGAGAACTCAGTTCCTACACTCCTGGTCGACATATTCCATACTCTTCATCTTCTTCGTGAGAAGAGGACGATGTTATAGTCTGTTGTCTCCCACTACTTTATACATGACTAACTTTACATGTCTTTAAGTCCAATGCTCCCATTGATGAGATGTTCAATAAAGAGTGGGGTCAGACCCTGGTATCCTAAACCGAAGTCCGTCACCTGGTATTACAGAAAGCTCAATGTAGAGGAGATCATTTTTAGCTGCGAGAGCTTTCCTAACGTGCCTTTAACCGACTACGAGGTGTCATAACCCAATTTTGTCTGAGCATTTTAAAGCTTTCCTACATCCAACTTTACTTCACTTTGCATCATCTGCATAACATAACATGTTTTCATCACGCATCATGCCTAAAATGTCGAGCAAAATAAATATTCGGATATACATACAGACCAATTGAATCGATTCTCAACTGAATGTAAAATTAGTTGCAAAAAATTTTAAGATCGGGCTTGCAAACGTCAATTTTATTCATTTACATTTCACATAGTTTAATCGGGATTGCTCGTTTTATATTTTTCATCTCCTTTTTTGGTGGCATTTTGATCAGCCTAAGCCTATTTCATCGATCATTTTTTATTTCAAAAATTGATCAAAACTTGTATGTTTTCAAGAAGTTTATTTCGTGCTGCTCATTTTGGTGCATTCAGTTTAATTTTTCGGGCACTTTTGCGTATGATTTTTATTCATAAATTGTTTTTATTTTTATTTTTTATCAAAATATTGAAAAAAAAAATAATCATTTGATTTTTAATTATTTTTATAAAAAAGATTGAATTTTATTTCATTTTATTGTTTTGAACTTATATGAATAAAACAATTATTCTGGCCGCTGATAAATAATATTTCATTGTATAATAATGTTGTTTCATTTATGTGAGTATGTGTTGTTGCATGCCGTGTATATATTTTTTTTATGAACAGATTATGATAACATGGATATGTATTATTGCCATGCGATTTAATTGCTTGTGTTTATACTTGAAATATTAATGTGAATGTTGGCTATGTGTGTGAGAATTATGTTAAATTTTAGGCCATTTCTTTATACACCTATCCATTCCATTTTTGTCACCCCTTTCTTATTTCTATTTTTTGTTTTTGTTTTGTTTTGGGCCAAGCCCACTTTTTTTTTGTTACTTTTGTGCTATCTCATATCTCTTGTATGCACACCTCCCTTTTATTTAGTTTTTATGCTTTATATTTTTATTCATGATTTAATTGTTTAATCAATTGTTAATAAAATCAAAAGCAATTAAAATAAATCTTTCAAAAATAAAAGTTGCTTGATTAACATCAAGTGAATTTCAAAACATTTCATCACTATTTTTAATAAAACATTTTCAAAACCATCAACTCAAATAATTTTCAAACCAAATAAAATTTTTTTCACTAATGTGATAAACCCTTGATCAACATTGAGTTTCTTTTCTGCTTACTCGAAGCGATTTAAATCTTTTTCCTAATAAATGCTAAAGAAGATAACCGTTGGAGTCTAGCATTTCGATGAAACCCTCGATTGATTGATCTCGAGGCACACATATTGGGTTAGTCGTTCATTCTTTCTTTCATTCATAAAACATTTAATAGACTTGGACAAAAAGGACCGTTGGAGTCTAGCACTCCGATGGAATCCTTGAACAATCAATTCCAAGGCATATGTCTTGTTCTTATTTAGCGTTTGTTGTCCATCAAACAATTTTCATAAATACTTTAAATGAAAAAGGACCATAGGAGTCTGTTAAAAGTATTTTCGGTGGGTGTTTTATCGTATCCACAGGGATTGTACGCAAGATATATAGATGATCGTCGTTCAATAGTTTACCGTTTTAAGTAAAGAGTTTTCAAATGATTTCTTGTAGTGTAACATACGTTTGTTGCAAAGAAGTAAATTAGGGCAAAGATGTTTTAGTTTTGAGAAAATCATGTCAAGATTAGATTTCGTTAATCCTTTTCATACGTATCCGATTAATCACGCATATGAGCTTAGTTTCGATCAATACATTCGCGTATCCTTGGGAATTCGTTTATGTCTAAAGCGATTTCGTGGGTATTATTGTTTACATCATTAGATGATGTCTCACGCCAACAATCGAAACAATAAACATTAAGACCAATACAAATAAAATATTAAATCCCAAATCTATGTCTAGAGTTTGGTTTTTAATAGATGAAGACATTAGATCAAGATTTGGAAAATCTATGTCTAGAGTGATTCAAACCATAAATACAACATTAAAAGCAAGCAACTTCATCATATATTGATCATCAACCTTGTTCATATACAAAAGATCAAAATAAATACATACAAGCAAGATTAACTACCTCTAATCTTGACACAAAAGTGTTTAGCTACCCATCACCATGGTAGCTTGATCAACAAGTAAGAAAAGAAGCTTTGATAGCATCAAAGTCGAAGAATCGAGGATTGATGCTCCAAAGATTTGATTCTCACTTCTCCTTGAAATCCTAAGGTTTTTGACCTAGAAAACCATTTTTCCCTCTTAGAAATGCTGAAAAGTATAAAGTACAAGTTATGAGAAAATATCTCTAAGAGAAGATATTTATAGCAAGTGCATAAAGTGCAGTAAGTGGAACTGCGCTAAGCGCCATCAGCAGTGCACTAAGTGCGGTCAGTAAAAATGTAGACAATTGTCCAGAAAGCGCGCTAAGCGCGGTAGCATCCCGCTAGCGCGGTTGCTGACTTTAGCTACGGGAAGTTGCTGAAAAAGCGCGCTAAAAAGCTCGCTTAGTGCGATCTTGGACCTTTTGCTACTGGAATTGCAGAATGTTCGCGCTGAAAAGCTCGCTTAGCACGCTTTGCCAACACGAACTCTTTGAAAATCATCTTTCAGGCCTTCTTTCCTTCACCAATTGTTCCTAACATCCAATCTAAGCAAGAAGACCTGTCAAAGAGCATAAAAATGATCATAATATACAATATGTACAATAAAATTGGAAATTAGCATGAATATACTAAAACTACTAGATATTCTACTAAATTATCAAGGAAACCAATTTAAAGGACCATAAAATATAGGCAAAAGTATGCACAATTTGGCCCTTAACAACTCTCCCTAACTTATTATTTTGTTTGTCCTCAAACAAAAGTGTCTCGAACTAGAACCGAACCCGAAAATCCGAACAAGATTTCAAAATCAACTCAATATAACAACGACACTTTTATGGTTCAAAAAGTAAAAGTAACAACAAGATAACTTATCAAAGTCTAAACTAATCATGAAGATGAAACTATTGCTAAGTGCAGAAACACACATTAAAACTTCTTGAGCAATACAAGTTCAAAATTGAATCACACATAGGCACACATTCATCAATGGATGAAAACAAAATGAGGTTTTATCACTCATCAAACAATCATGCAGACACCCAGAACCAATTATGCATTCAACAAACAACATGCATTAAAGAGTGAAAAAGAAGGAATCACAAGGTCTTCTAACGTTGTAACTTGGCTGGGCTACAAGGAAGGGTCATTTATCAAAGTCATTGAAACAAAATTTCCTATTCCTAAATAGCATTCCAAACTCAATATCAAAGCACTTCAAGACCTTAACCTTCTTGTTTTCTTTGGAGGCATCATTACAACTTTGAGCTTTTTGTTGGCAATTCATGCCAAATTTCCTTTATTTTTCACTTGCTTCTTTCTTTCAAGCTCTTTTATCATTCAAAACCACATTATTTTATTTTATTTTATTTTCATGATGCCTCAATCTACCTTTTTCTCTCCCTAACTTAGAACACAACCAAACATGATAATTAGGAATGCTCTCACACATCTAAGGCAAGGAACAAACTGCACAACCATACTTAAGGTTGGGGTTCAAAAAGTTTCACACAAAAATTCCAAGATCCCTTTCAAAATTTATGCACAATATTTACACATTTCAATTATTCACACGGGTCTTGAAATTAAGGCTCAAAAGGGCTTTACAAATACTCGCTCACTTGCACGGTAGATTGATCATTCTTATTTGGTCAAATGGTTTTTCTCAAAATGCACAAAAATTGCCTTGATCCTTTTCTTCCTCTTCACAAATTAACACACATGCATGATTGCAACATAATCAGAACGAGTCAAACAAGAATGCTGATATCCTGCATATATTCCACAATGAAAGATTCCTCACAATGGCAATGTTCTAAATGATTCAATAATGAACAAGTATTTCAAAAGAAGTAATGACTACAAATTACACTCATCACAAGTTTCATTTTCATGCTTAGTTTAGAAAGCAATAAAAATGTACCTTGCACGGTACCTTTACTCGATCTTATCATTACCACTCAGTTGCTTATTGATTCATGAATCTTGACATTAGTTCACAAGTTCCTTCAAGTTTTCAACTTAGGAACAAACAAAATAAAAAAATTTCTACTAAAACTAGCAATTGCACAAAAAAACTACTCAAAATACCAAAATAATATTATAATGCCAAAATTTGCGACAACCAAACAATGGTGCTGCATATGTGTTCCTCATCCTATCAAGGATGACACAAAATACTCCATAAGTATAATAAAAACATAATTATAATATCCAGAAGGTTCAAACATAAACATAAACATAAAAGCAACAAAAGATAAAATAACCCATGATCAACTACTCAGAGTTGGCCTCAGAGCCAACCTCCCAAGTAGTCTCTCCACTATCATCATCGTCGTCATCAGCTGTAGTCATATCCTCATCATCGCATGCATCCTCATCCTCTCTCGTAGTCTCAGCCTGCGGTGTAGCACGATTTTTGTGGTTTCGAATCACTATCACCTTGGTACTACAATTCGATTCATTTTTTTTTACCCTGTGAAGCTGAATAAGGAAGGCAAATAGATGTCTCCAATTAACCCTGCTTGCATACTGAGGTTAAACAGTCAAAACTGTTGGTTTACAAATGTTATCAAAAGGTGGGTCTATCTTAGGTTATTTTGCATAAGAATACAGTGTCTGGACTATTTGTGAGGCTTTTGGTAAGGTGTTTAGATTTGATGCTTTTGGGTTGATTGACGGAGGCACTGGATTTTGGGTTTTTGATTAGTATGCTCGCTAAGATTTTGCAATCTTATGCCTAAGTATTCCCGTTTAACGAAACAGGGAAATCAGAGCGATCGTAGTTCCCTCCTATTCTAGGGGGGGAAAAAGATGTTTTGGTGTCTTGTTTGAAGCCCGAGACATAGGCTAAAATGAGTATTTGTATCTTGTTCAAAGCCCAAGATATGAAGCTGAAGGGTTTTTTTTCGTGTCTTGTTCAAAGCCCAAGATTGAAGCTAAAAGGTTTGACTAAGAGATAACTTGTCATCTCTAAAGAGGAACTATTGATGTTTGTACGCCTTGATTAAAGCACAAGTTGATGCTAAAAGGTTGATTGACTCAACCGGAGATTTCTCTACACAAAGCCTAAAAGGAGGCGATTGACCCAACAAAAGGGTGTCTTTTATTGGTCTCGTACGAAGCCCGAGATAGAGACTAAAAGGGTTGACTCAACAAGAGAGTACCAACAAGTGACCGACTCAACAAGGGAGGGCTTTTATATGTGTCTTTTACGAAGCCCAAAACGGAGGCTAAAAAGGTTTGACTCAACAAGAGAGTACTTTTATCTGTCTTATACGAAGCCTAAGACGGAGGCTAAAAAGGTTGACTCAACAAGAGAGTTTTTTATACTCAACAAGAGAGTGATTTGATGTCTCGTACGAAGCCCGAGATAGAGGCTAAAAGGGAAGTGACTCAACAAAAGAGTCTTTTATACTCAACAAGAGAGTGTTTTAGTGTCTCGTACGAAGCCCGAGAGGGAGGCTAAAAGGAGATTGACTCAACAAGAGAGTCTATTATACTCAACAAGAGAGTCTAAAAAGGTTAGCTCCGCCGGGGGAGGATCATTTGTACAAAGCCCAAGAGGAGGCTGACTTTCCTGAGGAAAGGATCATTATACAAAGCCTAAGAGGAGGCTATCTTCTGCTGGGGACTATTGAGATCCCGAGGCAGGTCCAAGGATGGGGAACTCTCACTAGAGAGACCGGGTTTCTATTGGGGATTTATCCAGAGTGATCGGTGTTTTTTCCTATGTTCGAAAGGAACTTGAGAATGTCTTTGAGACTTAAGGGATTTAGACTGTCCAAGTCTACTGGTGTTGAAGAGTTTTATCTTTTGTAGGGTGCCCAAAAAAGGGTAAGGGCTTTTAAGGGATGAGGATCAACCCTAAATTGGCCAGAGGTTTGACACTGGAAATACTGCTCTAGCAAAGGATGACTAAGTTCTATCTTATACCTTTAAGAGGTCGTTAGGGTCCTTGTATTAAGCCCAACAGAAGGCATGAGAACTTCTAAGAAGCCGAATGGTACTTGTACAAAGCCCAAGAGGAGGCGGGGATGCTTTTAGGAAGCCTGTGGGTCCCCAAACCAAGAGAAGTTCAAGAAATTAAATTCAGAGATAAGAGATCATTCCAGGAAAGTTCGAGAATTTGGAAGAAACTCAAGAGATGCTATTCACGGAGAATAGATCAACTCTGGGGAGTAGAATTTCTTTGACAAATTCTAGGGGTGACAGTCTAAGAAAAGGTTCACCGAGAATATTGCCTTTCTCTTTGTTCCATATTGATTAACCCCAAGAGAAGGGAAGATTGTTTCTAGAATCCTACGGGGGATCTAGTTTTGTTTGTATTTAAGAGTGACCAACAAGGCTTTACCTAGTTCTAGATGTAGTTGCCGGGAAAAACTCTAAATAACTATACTAGTATTACACAGTTGATATGTGACAAGTATATAAAAGGATGTGAAAGAAGACTTACAGTGAAACAGCCCCACAATACAGTTATATACATATGAAAGCGGTAAATGAAAGCCGATAAACACTTACCCGTTGTAGAGCTTCCATGCTGTTTTGTTAGTTGTTCAACAAAGAAAGTTTTGATAACAATATTGTATTTAAAATCAAAGGAGAAAGTGCTTTGAAAATATTGTTGGGGCTTACAGCTCAAGGAGAGGCCCAAGTTTTAACGATGATTGCACCGTTGTTTTGTAAATCATACAGAGGGACTTATACAATATGTGAGGCCCAAAATTGTTTTATTTACAAAGGGGTTGGGTCTTACACTCTATTATAGGCCCAAAGTGTTTTTGTACAAATGATGGGCCTTACAACTCAGGGAGAGGCCCAAGTGTTTTTTGTTTGAAAACGGCAATCGTGCCGAGGTTTTTGAAAACACAGTGGGTCTTATACAACATCTGAGGCCCAAATCATTTTGGTTTCAAAAAGGGGTTGGGTCTTACACTCTATTAGAGGCCCAACGATTTATTTTTGTACAAGTGATGAGGCTTACAACTCAGGGAGAGGCCCAAGGGTTTTTGTTAAAAAGGCAACGATCGCGCCGAACCTTTTGATTGTATTGGGACTTATACAATACACTGAGGCCCAAAAAGGTTTTTATTTACAAAAGGATGGGACTTACACTCTACCAAGAGACCCAAAATTATTTGAAAATGATTCATGAGGGTTGAATTAATCAAAACCCTAGTTTTGTTAAAAAAGGAATTAATTTTGTTTAAAAATTAATAAACATGGATGAAAACATGTGAAAAATGAGTGGTGGTCTAGGATCAATGTTTCAAAAATCATGTTTATATCCACAAAATGATTGGAAACCAATTAAATTTGGAAAATCAAGGAGGAAAAAATATTTTAAATGTTAAAAAACAAATAAAAATTCATTCTTTGCAAAATTACCAAATATATGAAATAAATAACATTTTTGGGAATTTTTGGCAAAATAAAATATTTTAACATTTTTGTGAATTATTAAAAAAAGAATCAACTCAAAATCATTAAAATTCAGAGAGAAATTAATTTTTGAATCAATTAAATAAAATCACAAAATTCAAATATTCAAATATTCAAAAAATGGCGCCAAGAACACGCGCCACCCCTCTGTTTCTGCAGATTTGCATTTTCTCACCAATCTCACTGAATACTTGATGAAATCATGCAATCCACATATCAATCTACTCATTTTCACCTCACGATCATGTCTATGGTCTTTAATTTCATTTATTTTAAGCATGGAATAAGAAATTAAGACAAAACCTCAAGAACCCTAAATTCTGCATGAAGGCTCAGAAATTCCACACACGATTCATACAAAGCAAATAATGGAGGGGAAACATTCTATGCATGATTGTGAACATTTGGCAAAAGTATTGTGCGAGGAAATATACATAGATTAAGAGATGACCAAGTTGAGGCTTACCTCTTGCAGCTGGTGATCGTTTTTTGTGTTGGAGGTGTTACAGCTAGGTTCCAATGATGTGGATAGCTTCCCTAGGTGCCAAGTGACGTGTCCGAATGCTTGGAATGGTTTGAAACAAGCTGGAACTTAAGATGGTACCCCAACTGCAATTATGCTAAAAGCTTGAGCAGTTGGATGGTGATTTTATTAAATCAGTGTTTCAGATGTTGTTTAAGTGTTTGGATCACTTCTATATGATGTTTATGAGGTGTGTGTGTGATTGGTTTGGTTGGAATTGCTCTCAAACTCAAAACCCGATAGTGACTTGCTTTAGAAGGAAATTTTGGAAGTGAGAAGGAGATTTTGAGGAAAGCATCAATTTGATGGCTTTGGTGTAGTTAAACTGAGCACAAATGAGCTCTATTTATAGTAGAGCAAGTTTGTTTTGCAAGGAATAGGGAATGGCAACTACAGCAGGCCTTTGGCCAATTGTAACATTTTGGAATCTTAAGTCTTCTCTAGCCATTGACTAGAGGTTAGAGCACAAGCCTATGTGTCTTTGGTTAGGAGCTTATCCTTGACTCATTCAGTTAGAAATAGCTCAGTTCATGCCACCTTGGTGCATCCATTGAATGCCCCAAAACAAAATTGGAGTCTTGTCCCCTCTTTAGGCATTTTCAGGTTTGGCATGCTACTTTTAGTTCCAAAGACTTGAGAGGATTATGGATCAGTATTTGTCCCTCCTTGGTCTCCCCTTGAGGTGTTCAGATGGATAAACTTGTTTGTCATTTGCACAAATTGCTCAAATCGAGCAAAATGTACAAATCTGCCTTGTTATGACAGTTGCAGCAAGGCATATTGCCACTATCATAACTCTTAGCTCAAATGGAATTTGATGGAGTTCTTGGCCATTTTGGAAAGCTCTCATATGATACAACATATGTGTGATCATAGTTTGTCTTGAGACTTTTTGGATCCAAGTGAAAAATCCCCCAACTTTTGGAAAAAAAAAGACAGATTAGTGTTGGAAAAAGTGGCATTTTCATGTTTTTGTCATTTTGGTCACTCCATAACTTAAAATCCTTGAAGAATTAGAATGAGGTGTAGTTGACACTTTTAAAGTATGTCATGAGAGCTATAAATCCATCTTTGGATCAGCCAAAATGGTTGCTTGGATCACAAGTTATGATCCTTGGAAGTTGGTACCCTAGCCACTTTGTTCCATAACTTAGAAAATTTCTAAGTTTTTTATGGTTACCCCTTTTACAAGTTATCCCACTTTCTTTGATTTTTCTTGATGAATGTTGATTCAAATCACACATTAACATCATTTTAGGGTTAGGGAACCATAATTGGCCAAAAAATCAAAAAGTAAAACTTTGACTTTTGGGCACAATTGACTTTTTATCAAATGAACTCCAAACTGTGCGATCCTCTATGAAATCAAGTCCTTGACCTAAATCAAACTTGACGGATTAATTTCATAGGTGTTATAGGGTGTATTGAATCATGTTCCAAGGTTTGGGAGCATGTCCTGGTCAAAAGTCAAAGATACAGTTGACTTTTTCTTCAAAACCCTAATTGTGGTTCAGATAATATTGAAACTTGTGAATCAAGCTTCTTGGATCAATCCATTGTTGTAAATGGATCAATTTAGTGTGTTAGATACCTTCAAACCATGTATTAAGGTCTTGGCTTATGATTTGTCCCAAAAGTCAACTTAGGGGTGAATTAGGTCAAGAAACCCTAATTCCTGATTTTTAGTGAATGGATCTCCTGAGGCTAAATTGACTTGATGATTGGGTTCATGAGGTCCCATGGAGTATTTTGGATCATGTTTTGAAGTATTGGCTCATGCCCAGAGGAAAATTTCCATCTGGAGGCCTTGGTCGACCAAAACCCTAATTTGGTGACACTGGCGATCTTGAGACTTGATCCACTCAGGATGCTGCAACCTTGTGCTTAATCCTTGATGTGGGAGTCCTCTTGATCCTTTATGGGAGTTTGAAGAGGTTAGACAAGTTGAAGATCATGTCAACTCTTGATTGATCCTTTGTCTAAGAGCTCAGAGAGGGCTTGAAACCCTAATTATTATTTGTAGTGAATGCTCACTCATCTTTGGGGAGACTGATGAGGCATAATGATACATCCATATTGTGGTGATGATTTGCTCAATGATGGGAAATATTAGTGGTCAAAATTTGGGGTATGACAGATGCCCCTATTTAATCTTCTTGGACCCGAAGGTGTGAATGGCGAAGGTATTCAGGCATTCGGGGTGCAAGAGGATTAAATATCGGAATACCCGATATTTTGATGGTGGTTATGAATGGCAGTCCGCCCATCCATCTTCTTTTGCTAAGAAATGATGCATAGAAAAGGTAAACCTCCCCTCGATCCTGGTCTTCAGCCAAGGAACTGGTCTCAGTTTTCTGAAATAAACTTCCCCCCGATCCTGGTTTCCTACCAAGGAACTGGTCTCAGTTTCTGAAATAAACTTCCCCTCGATCCTGGTTTCCTACCAAGGAACTGGTCTAAGTTTCTAAAATAAACTTCCCCTCGATCCTGGATTCCTACCAAGGAACTGGTCTCAGTTTTTGATATAAACTTCCTCTCGATCCTGGTTTCCTACCAAGGAACTGGTCTCAGTTTCTTTTATCAATAAATTTTATTGACAAGGGACGCTATTTGTAGCGGTTTTCCCTCAAACTTCTCGCCGAATATTCTTGGGGAGATGCCATTTGATGGGAAAAATCTGGATGTCAGACTTGCTGGGAGAACCCATTCTTCTGAGCTGTAGAGGTGTACAAACTTCTCCGTTGGAGATGCCCTTTGTCGAATCTACTGGGGAAAACGAGTCTCTTGAGAGACTGCTTTCGGCCTGGGGATATTACATCATACTTTTCTTCGAGATCTTCTCGGAGAAATGCCATACAATGTATCCCAATTTTGAGGTGTCGATGACTTCATTAACATTGACTCTCTTGGAGAGAGAAATCAATGTGCTGCTGAGAGTCTTTAGTTGCGAGACTCTCTCTAGGGATTTTCCTTAATCTGGGAAAGCGAAGATATAATCTTCCATTATGAAGAGTGACGTTTGTCGAAAGTTTTCTGGTCTTTTAGAGGTTCAAGTTATCAAAGTGGTCGAGGCTCGGCTCTAATCCAGAAATAAACCAGAAGAGAGAGATTGTTCAGACGCAACATTTCCTGACGAGGAAAAAACTGACAACTCGATTGAGAGGACTTCTATCACTAGGGGACAAGACCGACTAGAGTGATAGCGATGTAATATGAATATGATTGTAAATCAATAATGCATAATGTATGTATGTTTATGCTGACAAAACTGATGTGGCATACAAACTAATAGATGAATACGACTGGATACTCGGCCACTGCAGGGGACGAAGAAATATCACTGGTTCAAGATAGCAATTTTGCCTTGCTTAAGAGAGATAGTCCCTGTGGGGAACACCGTTGGCCAGGCTTAGGAGATTAGAACTCTACCGAGGATGTCAGATGGAGTATTCACATCTGATACAGTTGATCCTTCGTTCAGATGTTCTTTCGATGTTCAACAGTCAAAATAATTGCCATATTTATTTAAAAATAAGAGAAAGCTTGACAAGTAAATTCATTTTTGTTTTATTTCAAGAATCGTTAATCATGTTAAAATGTCGTTCTGTAAAGCTAAAACAAATAAGAATTGCAAACAAAAGCACAAGGGCTCAAATTTTATTGATAGGATGGAAATCAGCCAAACGCGTGATTCTATAGAGTATTTACAAAGTTAGAAAATGGTAATTTAAGGGAAGAGGGCTACATTGAAACATAACGACCACGGATGCGAAGTGCTGCTTCGTGCCCAGTTGGGCGACGAAGTCTTGGAACTTCCTGTCCGTGAATTGCGTCCCGTTGTCTGTTACTATCGCTTGGGGAATACCGAAATGTGCAAGAATGTTTCGTTTGTAGAAACGCAGGATGTTGAGGGCAGTTATTTTGGCTAGAGATTCTGCTTCTATCCATTTTGTGAAATAGTCAACGCCCACTATGAGGTACTTGTTTTGACTTGATCCCACCATGAAGGGTCCTAGGATGTCTAGGCCCCACCAGGCGAATGGCCACGGGGATGACATAGCCTTGAGCTCGTTAGGCGGAGCTAGGTGCATGTCCCCGTGCCGTTGGCATTTATAGCATTTCTTCACGTGTTCTTTCGCGTCGTTTTGCATGGTCGGCCAGTAGTAGCCTGCCCGGAGAGCCTTTCGAGCAAGGGACCTTCCGCCGAGATGTTGGGCGTTGATTCCCTCGTGGATTTCGTGCAAGATGTGTGCGACCATTTCCTCTTCGACACATTTGAGCAGCGGAATGGAGAATCCCCGTCTGTAGAGTTTATCTTCAACCAGGACATAAGAGCAGGCTCTTCGCCTGACTATGCTAGCCTCCTTTGGGTCGGACGGAAGTTCGTCTTTGGCGAGATAGTTGTAGAATGGGGTCATCCAACAGTTGTTGTCGTCGATCACCTGTACGTCGAGTGTCGCGGAGGCCTTCTTGATGCTGGGTCGAGGAAGTACTTCCTATATGACGGATTTGTTTCTGCCTTTCTTCTTCATGTTGGCTAGTTTGGATAACACGTCTGCTCGTACGTTATGTTCGCGGGGAACGTGTTTCACCTCCACTGTTGTGAACTTCGCCATCTCCTTCTTGACCAGGGCCAAGTATTCGGTCAGGTTATCATTTTTGGCTTGGTATTCTCCCCGGACCTGGAGGGCCACGAGTTGTGAATCTGTGCAAATGACGACTTCTTCTGCGCCCAGGTCTTTGGCAAGGCGTAGCCCCACGAGGAAGGCCTCGTATTCAGCCTGGTTATTGGAGGTTGGGAAGGACAAGGTGAGTGAAACTTCAACAATGATTCCTTCGTCGTTCTCCAGTATGATGCCCGCGCCGCTCCCTGCCGAGCTCGAGGCACCGTCAACGAAAATGGTCCATTTGTGCGCTTCGCTCGCGGGGGAGTCTGCGAATGTCATTTCTGCGACGAAGTCGGCCAGAGCTTGGGCCTTGAGGGATTTTCTGCCTTCGTACTGAATGTCAAATTCGGACAGTTCTAGCGACCATTTGAGCATTCGGCCGACCATATCTGGTCGTCCGAGCAGTTACTTTATGGGATGATCTATTCGAATCACGATCGTGTGAGCCAGGAAGTAATGTCTTAATCTTCTGGCTACGTTGATGAGGGCCAGCGCCACCTTCTCTATCTGTTGGTATCTTAACTCTGGTCCTTGCAGCGCTTTGCTAGTGAAATATATGGGTTTCTGCCCGTCAGGTGTCTCGCGGATGAGAGCGGCACTCACTGCTTCCGTTGCTACGACCAGGTATAGGTACAACGTTTCGCCGTTGTCCGGGCGAGAGAGGTCTGGTGGCTCTGAGAGTGCCCATTTCAGATGGAGAAGGGCCTTGTCGCACTTCTCGGTCCATTCGAATGCTGCCTCTTTGTGGAGGAGTTTGAAGAACGGTAGGGCGTGCTGGGCGGACTTGGCCACGAAACGAGATAGTGACGCGAGCATCCCGTTGAGGGACTGGATGGATTTTTGGGACTTGGGTGTAGGAAACTCGAAGAATGCCTGACATTTATCGGGATTGGCTTCGATTCCTTGTTCTGTTAAGTAGAAGCCAAGGAATTTGCCTGCCCGGACACCGAACGTGCATTTCTCTGGATTAAAACGCATTTTGTATTTCCTGGCCTGTTCGAAGACCTTTCTCAAGTGGGCGGTATGATCGGTTTCCTCGTGGGATTTTACGATCATGTCGTCCATGTAGACTTCGAGCATGTCTCCTATTTCTTCCCGAAACACTTTGTTCATCATTCGTTGGTACGTTGCTCCGGCGTTCTTCAAGCCGAAGGGCATTACGTTGTAGTAATAGTTGCCTGATTCGGTCATGAAGGCCGTATATTTCTTGTCGCACATTTCCATTGGGATTTGATTGTAGCCCGAGTAGGCGTCCATGAACGATAAAAGTTTAAAACCAGCAGAATTATCAACAAGTTTATCAATATTGGGGAGGGGGTAGGCATCCTTCGGGCATGCCTTATTGAGATCGGTATAATCAATACACATGCGCCGTTTTCCATTAGATTTTTTAACTAATACAACGTTGGACAGCCAAGTTATGTACTTGGCTTCTGAAATAAATTTGGCCTCGAGGAGGTCCTTTACAGCTTTTTCAGCAGCCTCCGTTTTCTCCGGAGACTGCTTCCTCCTATGTTGTGCTACGGCCTTGATGGTCGGGTCGATGGTCAGCTAGTGACAAGCGACGGATGGATCCAAGCCAGGAATTTTGGCGGCGCTCCATGCGAAGAGGTCGGCATTCTCTCTGAGGCATGCTTTGAGCTGCTTCCTCGCAATGTCGGGCAGGTCTGCTCCAATCTTCACTCCCCGTTGGGGGTCTTCGCTGAACAGAACTACCTCAAAGTTACCATCCGGGATTGGGCGCATCGGATGGGAGCTGCTGCTGGGTCACGCGGACTGGCTGGCTGAAGCTGCTCGTTCCTCTTGTTGGTCCTTGGGGAAGCGACTGTCGAGGTCGATAGAGTCGACCTGGGGCAGAGGCTTGGCCTCCTCGGAGCTGCTTGGCGGTGCTGGCTTGCTCGACACCTTAGGCTTGGGCGCAATGGCGTTGAGCCCCTTTGTAGCTGCTTCGAAACACCGTCGGGAAGCTTCTATATCACCGTGGAGGGTGGCAACCATCCCTTTCGAAGTGTAATACTTCATCTTTAGGTGGACTGTTGAGGGCACTGCTACCAACTCGGCCAAAGTTGGCTTTCCGAAAATGCATTGGTAAAGCGACGGGCAGTCGATTACTAGAAATTGCATCTTGATGGATCTGGCCGTTTCAGATGATCCAAAGGTCACGATCAGCTTGACGTATCCCCATGGCTTGGTTACAGACCCGAGCTGCCCTGGTCGACGAGTATTCTGCGAACGCCGAAGTTCGCCATCCGGGCTCTGACGAGCAAAGGTATGCTTGAGTTCGGGGAGCTACCGAGGAGTTCCTCCCGGTAGATGGAGATGGGGACGGAGCCCTTCTGTGCCCGATCAAGCGTGGTCACTTTGCTGGAGCTTGTGTTGATCAGATGTTCGAACTTCCGTATCACGGAGCCCACATTGACTTTGTTGAAACCCCCGCCAGAGATGACCATGGAGGAGGGAAATGTCTCCCACGGGCTGTGGGCCACGAAATATGCAGGGGCGCTGAGCCCGTCCGGGACGTTGAAGTCCTCTGGTCGCGATATGGACATAGCGATCTGTACGTTGGCGTCTTCTGCGGAGGGTACCTCCTCCTCGACCTTCTTGGATTCTTGGGCGTCCTGCAGAGGAGTGTCCTTCTTCTTCGCGAACTGCTTTAGGTGGCCGTCCCTGATCAGTATTTCAATGGTATCCTTCAGATGGATGTAGTCCTCCGTAGTATGGCCGTGACTTTTGTGGAAATGGCAGTATTTTGATTTGTCCATGTTTGGTCTGTTCGGCAGTTGTTTGGGGAAGCGAACCGCAGCCTGTTTGAACTCTGAATTGGCACATTCGGACAAAATCTTTTCCCTAAAAACGGTCAGGGGAGTGTAGTCATGGAAGCGCCCGGAGGGTCCCTTGCCGTCGCGGGATCAACTTCAATTCCTTTCTGGCTGACGATGAACCCTAGTAATTTCCCCGAACAGACACCGAAGGTGCACTTGTTGGGATTCAAGCGGAGCTTGAATTTTCTTAGACGTTCGAACAATTTTGACAGATGTTCAATGTGCTCATCCTCTGTTCTTGATTTTGCAATCAAATCATCGACATATACATCGATTTCCTTATGTATCATGTCATGAAACAGAGTAGTCATGGCCCTTTGATAGGTTGCCCCGGCATTCTTCAAACCGAACGGCATTACCTTGTAACAAAAGGTACCCCATGGGGTAATGAACGAAGTTTTCTCCATGTCTTTCGGCGCCATTTTGATCTGGTTATAGCCCGAGAATCCATCCATGAAGGAGAAAATTTTGAACTTTGTTGTGCTGTCTACCAGCATGTCAATGTGTGGTAAAGGAAAGTCATCCTTTGGACTTGCCTATTTTAGATCTCTGTAATCAACACACATTCTGACCCTTCCGTCCTTTTTGGGAACGGGTACGATGTTGGCTAACCATTGAGGATATTCAGATGTAGCGAGGAAACCCGCGTCGTTCTGTTTCTGTACCTCCTCCTTGATTTTGATGGCCATGTCCGGGTGAGTGCGTCTCAACCTTTGCTTTACTGGCGGACATTCCGATCTCAACGGTAAGTGATGTTCCACAATGCTGGTATCCAACCCAGGCATGTCCTGATAGGACCAAGCGAACACATCGGGAAATTCTCTGAGAAGCTTTATCAAACCCTCTCTGGCAGTTGGACTGAGCTGTGCTCCAATCCTGATTTCTTTTCTCTCTTTTTCTGAACCCAAGTTCACCGTTTCCAACGGCTCTTTGTGAGGTTCAATGGACCTTTCCTCTTGTCTGAGTAGTCGGGAGATCTCTTCTGGAATTTCGTTGTCAACTTCTTCTTCAGCCTCGAATACCGGGAACTCAAAGTCGGAAGAAGGCATCGGATCGTATGTTTCAACGGGGTTTAAAACAAGCAATCTGCATGACGTGATGATTCGTGTTTAGAAAAGATAGAGAGAAATGCAAGTGTGTGCAGCGTTTTGATTTTACTGCTTGTTTTTATTATTGAATGTTTTTTTAGGATTACCATTTTCTGAGAAAAGCAAAAAGAGAAAACAGCAATTAATGCGGAAATTATAGAACGACGTTATTTTATTAATGAACAAGTCGATTCTTGAAACTACAGCCCTATAAAACAAAACTCTGTCGCTTTGGGCAAAGCGAAGAGGGAAATTTACAGAAAGCGAGCCCTATCAAAACATCTGTTTCACCTGGGCAGGGTGAAAGGCTTAAAGATGGCAATTACTTTGACTGATGAACGACCTTCGGAACCTCGACAGCAACCCACTGGCGGCGAACTCCTCGGTGAATCACAAAGTCTGGCACCTTCCTTGATTTGTCTTCAGAAATGACGCTGATTTCTGGTGGAGCAGGATCATTGGAATCTGTCTCCCAGGCAGAATTGTTGTAGGAGGATTCCTCTGTTGCATTTTGCATAGCATTGGTGCTCTCAGGTACATCTCCCCATCCAGTCGGCTGGATGTCTTCGAGCCTGATACGAGAGCTTTCGGGAGCGGTGTACTTGACCATATATTCGTATTTTCCACTCGGTTGTCCCAAGGTGTCCCACACTTTTTTGGAACTGGAGAAGTCATCACTCTCGATGACGTTGACCTCTGGAAAAGCATAGTTGTTGAATTCTAGTCCTGTGAACGTTGCGAATTCATCTTCATGTTGAGTAGTTTCTGAATGACCTGAGTGTTGATCCCATGACATGGCGGGGACACAGGTATTCTGTTCAATGATGCTCAACTGAGTTTCATTACTCGGCTGACTTTCTTGCCCCAAGTTTCCTGGGTAAGGCTGCCACATTGGCAGGCCATCCATCGGGCCATAGTAATTGTGGTCAAAGTTGTCTTTCATCAGAGTGTCCTCCTCTAATGAATTTGGCGGAGCACGACATCCTTCCGGATCATAATCTCCGTAAATCATTTCGACATCTGATCTTGGTATAAATCTCAGACTTTCTGTAGGAAAGCAAAAAGGCATAGGCACCTCTTCCTGAGACATATAGCCGTTCTCATTAAGATAGGACTTCCACTCTTCATCCGCGTTAGAGGGATCTTCCTCATTGATAGCATGAACTGTCTGAGACACTGGGTGAAGAAAACCTCCACTGTGGAAGAAGTTTTGAAGGGGATGAAGACTTTCATCGCTAGCAGTTGTCTGGGTACAGGTTGCAGAAAAACCAAGACCCTTCTTTGTTTTATTGTCAATAGGAATGACAAGCCGTCCCCATCCTGTCGTATCGGTACTCTCGACCGCTTTGATAGCATCTTTGTATGAAGAAATTGAAGTTCCTTCTTTCGACTGATTGTCCTTGCTCATCGATAGTGCTTGGAACTGAGTTCCAATAACCTCCTCGGGTTCCACACAAGTAGATGATGATAAGTTGCTTACAAGCAAGGCTTGTTCCCAAAAAACCGTGACAAGTTGATCGTTCTTGACGAACTTTAGCTTTTGGTGGAGGGTTGAAGTAACCGCTCCAGCCTGATGTATCCAAGGTCTTCCTAATAAACAACTGTATGTTGCCCGGATGTCCATGACCTGGAAAGTGATTTGGAAAGTGTGAGGACCAATAGTTATGGGAAGATCAACTTCGCCGATAACTGTTTTTCTGGATCCGTCAAATGCTTTGACGACGACCTCGCTGACTCTCATCGGAGGGCCCTTGAATGATAATTGCATCCAGGTGGACTTCGGAATAACATTCAGGGCTGACCCTGCGTCTACCAGTACGTTGGCTAAAGCATCGCCCTGGCAGTTAACTGTAATGTTGAGTGCCATGTTATGACGGCGACCCTCTTCGGGTAATTCCTCATCACTAAATCCCAAATTATTGCAGGAAGTGATGTTAGAGATAAAACTATCGAACTGTCTGATTGTTACATCCTGTTCCACAAAGGCTTGCTCCAAGACTTTCTGTAGAGCCTCTCTGTGTGCTTCTGAACTGAGTAACAGTGATAATACTGAGATCTTTGAAGGAGTCTGTAACAGTTGATCAACAATGTTGTATTCACTCCTTTGGATGAGCTTTAGCATCTCATCTTTGTCTTTTGAAAAGTCGGGATTACTAGATTGACCGACTGGTGGATCAGGAATTTCTGCCTGAAGTTCCTTTTCTTTGTTGGATTCTCCAACCCCTCGGTTGAAGATTCTACCACTCCGTGTTACACGACTGATGTCTGCAATATTCACGACGAAGGGTAATGGAATTTCCTTTCCATTTTTAATTGTTGTTGCACCGTATTTGTAAGGGATTGCCTTAGCTGATTTATACGGTAGTGGTCCCGGTAGATAGATGACTATGGGAACCTTTTGATCTTTCTGACCACCATAAGTAACCTTGATCCGTTCCCGGTTAGGAACTCTAGATTCGTCAAGTAGAGGGATGATGGCAAAAATATCCCTGGTCCTGTGATGACCAGAGATCGTGACAACATCCTCAACTTGCTCAGCAAGGTAGTTCGGCGACCAAATGATGGGTCCTGAACCTAGATATAGACGAATTTCTCCATGATCGACCTGACCCTGAAGAGCTGCTCTCACAAGGTAACACCCTTGGTTACTTTCCGAACAGACGCTACAACTGTCATAGTTGTGTGGTGGCACCTGGCCACGCCCACTTTGAATGCAATGTAACCTCACTAGGTTATCTTCCATTGATCGGACATCCTGACTTTGACGACGAGTAGGATTCCTGTTATTGATACTAATCTGCTGAGTATCTTCATCCATGTAGATTGGCATCCACCAGTGATTTAACAAGTGCTGAAGTGCCTCCTGGACAAGGGTACAACCTCGATCGTTTTCGCAACCCGCTTTACAGCTTTGATAATCATGTGATATTAAGAATCCAAGTCGGACCTGCTCAGCATGTAACTCTACCAGGTTGGTATTCATTACGCGGATATCAAAGATCTGAACCATGTTGATTTGATAGGAGTTCCTATCATGGTAGTCTTGGATCCATCCAAGATCCATCTGATGCTGGAGGGCCTCTTGTATGAAAGAGCATCCCTGTTTGTTTACCGAGCAAATCAGACAGGAACTGTAATTGTGCCGCGGCAGATTATGATACTGGCTTTTCCTTGAGTGCATTGCCACCAAGTTGACATTCATTGCACGGATATCGTGGTTCTGAATGATGTTGGAATTCGTGTAAACCATGTTAACTCCACGAACTCGGTGCTCTTGGATCCATCCGAGATCCATCTGTTCCTGTAGAGCTGCTTGCACTACAGAACATCCTTGGTTGTTTTTAGAGCAGATATCATACTGGTGATAATTATGAGGTGGCACATGGCCATATCCACTCTGTCTATAATGCATCTTGACCAGGTTGGTCTTTAACAAGAGTACATCGTGAATTTGATAAACATCGTTAGTCTCTCCTTCTATCAAATTGACTGCAGCCTTCTCATGTTGAGGCAGCGGGTTCGTGAGAACGTTGGGATTCGTATCTTTGAAAGATAAGAGCCCGCTCCTAACAAGCTTATGCACGTCGGATTTGAAATTGAGACAAGTCTCAATGTTATGCCCTGAACCTCCTTGATGATAAGGGCACGTTTGATCCACTTTAAACCAAAAAGGCGGATTTTCTGGAACTGTAAGAGAGGACTTAGTCTGAATGTGCCCCTTAGCCAGCAGTAATGGAAACAGCTCTGCGTACGTTACAGGTATAGGATCAAATCCTGGTGGTCGTGTTGTACGGTTGTTGTTATATGGAGGGCGAGCCTGCTGAAGAGGCTGTTGTGTCCTTTGCTGGTCAGGTTGGTTCTGCGCAACCTGAGGTTGATACGTAGGAATAGGCGTAGGGCATATAGCAGGAGTTACAACTGCTACTGGCTGATAACGTCGCCTTTGCTTTCCGAGAGAGATATTCCCAATATCTTGCTCTTTTTTCTTAGGGAGAGCACTACCGTATTTTTTAGTACCGCTCGTTGATCCAGTGTCTTTTACCAAACGTCCTTCTCAGACGGCTTCCTCAAGACGTACACCCATGCCTACCATTTCGGTTAAATCACTGGGCGCACTGGCAACCATTCGGTCATAGTAAAATGATCTTAAGGTCTTTAAGAAGATTTTTGTCATCTCTTTTTCCTCAAGAGGTGGACAAATTTGAGCGGCAATTTCACGCCACCTTTGAGCATACTCCTTAAAGGTTTCCTTGTCCTTTTGTGACATTGATCTGAGTTGATCTCTGTCAGGTGCCATGTCCAAATTGTACTTGTATTGTTGGAAGAAGGCAGTACCAAGATCTCTGAATGTACTGATCGTAGTACGGTTTAAACCCATGTACCATTTTAATACGGCACCGGTTAAACTATCCTGGAAGTAGTGAATCAGCAGGTCCTGATTCTCCGTCTGAGCTGACATCCGCCGAGCGTACATCACCAGATGGCTCTGAGGGCAAGAGTTACCCTTGTATTTTTCAAAGTCGGGCACTTGGAACTTGTGCGGGACTTTCACATTTGGGACCAAGCAGTGGTCTGCGGCGTCCTTTCCAAATAGATCCTGACCGCGAATGGCTTGCAGCTCTTTCTGCATTTCCAAGAACTGCTCCTGGAATTCATCCATTCTGTCAAACATAGTTTCCTTCTTACCAGAAGGTGTTTATGGAATCTGTCCTTCTGGGACAGTGTGCACCACAGGGGGTGGTACTGTGACTACGGCAGTAAGTCTTGGCACCTCCCGAAGTTTGTAACCTTCAGGAGTCTTGAGTATGCCCCTGGCATCTTCGCTTTCCCGAAGTTTGTAACCTTCAGGCCCAGCGGATTCTGTTGTGATTCCCTGATCTTCAGTGATCGGCAGAACATATCCTTCCGGGATATAGTTAACAGGCATGCCCCAAGGACGATCTTTCGGCATCTGATACCTAGGATCATACTTTTCTATGATGGGCGTTGAGGTGATCTCTGAGATCACAGTTCTTTGTAGCTGAGCTTCTGCCATGGCTTGCATGTCGTTACGAAGATTTCTCATATCCTCTCTCAGAGCGTCGATCTCTTCTTTCAACTCTCTGTTTTCTTCCTCAAGATCATCCATCTTTTTCTGACAATTGGCCCAAGTATTGTATGAATGAGACAGTTTGACTCTAGAATTGAGACACAAACGTGAGATTCGTAGGGAAGAAGAATACGCGATGTGAGAATGGTGAATGCAATGATTATATTAATTGTTGTTTTTTTTGTTTAATCAAAATAAACTTCGACAATTAGATTGCAAATATCAAACAGTGGGGAAACCCCTTTTTATTGAATTCCAAAGGATTACAGAAATGGAAATACAGTATATTACAAAGTGCAGAAACAGAAACCTAAACTAATGGGTCCCGAGTCCTCTTCTATGACCGAGGCGCTTGGGCCGTTGTTGGGTTGTCATTCCTTTGCCAGGTGAAAGGAGCGAGCAAATTCCTTTGGTCATCTTGATTCTCTACAGCATGCTGCTCCAAAATTTCAATCAGAGCATCTTTCTCTTTTAGTAGTTGTTGTATTTGGATACACTCTACGTCGAGGGTGTGGTACTTGTTCTTCCAAGACCTTCTTTCCTTTTGAACCTTGTTGAGAGTAACCTAAAGCTTTTCAGTTTCCGTCATGAAGTACATGACAGTTTCCCTCGGCGGAAGAATTCCATAACGAGGATAAGGCATCTTTAGCTTGAGAGCTCTAGTTTGTACCCAATGGAGATAAGGCTCCACCGAGACACAGTCCGGTTTTCCCAGAGACTCTCGTCCTTTCTTATAAACATGTTTCCAAGCTTGCACTATTTCCATCTTTAGTGCTCTGTCACTTTCTCCTTCTTTGAAGAAAAGACCTTCCAGATGAACACCCAGTGGGATGTGTCTCATCGGGTATCCAAATTGACGAAGAACCAATATCGGATGATAGTTGATTCCTCCTTTAGTTCCTATGAGGGGTACGCTGGGGAAGTTTCCACAACGGTCAATGATTCTAATTCCCTCATAAATCCTATTACACCAATCTATATCAGAGTTGGTAAGAGACATGATCTTCTGCGACCAACGTAAGACACTCTTGCAATCCCAAAAAGCAGCAGACTTAGGCAAGTGAGAGATAAACCATTTGTAAAGCAAAGGTACACAGCATGTGATCTCTCCTCCGCTGTACAAATTTCCCAAGTGTACAGAATGATACGCATCTGCGAGCAAAGTCGGCACAGGGTTTCCAATGAGAAAAACCTTAATAGCGTTGATATCGACGAAGTTATTAATGTTGGGAAACAAAAATAACCCGTAGGTGAGCAAGACAAAGATGCTTTCAAAAGCAGTCCCGTTCCCTATACTAGCGAAGTATAGAGCTTTTTTTTGTCAAGAACTGGGCTAGCAAACCTTGGATGCCACCCTTAGTGGTCATGTGAGTCCTGACCTCAGACTCGTCCAAATGAATTGCTATTGCAATAGTCTGATTCTTTGGAATTTCTTTCAGTCCAGAAAATGGAGCTCGATCAGTGATATGTAAATCAGTCAGATGAGAATACTCCTCCAGCGTTGGTGATAGCTGGTAATCCGGGAATGTGAAACAGTGGTAAACCGAATCGTAGAATTGAATGAGCGCGTCCATGATCCCCTTAATCACATGGACTCTTAACAGTGGTAGCAAACCACCGTGCTTGGCTCTGAAAGCCTCTGGGTTAACGATCATCCTTGCTAACCTTCTCAAATCCCCTAGTTTTGGAACCTTGAAGGTATACTGGTGAGTTCTCCTTCTACCGAAATCCATTAGCGTAATCCTCTTCTCTGTTATTTGCAATCACAGTCTTAGTTTAATTTGAAAAACAGAGAGACTAGAAGAGAAGTTTTTTGAATGTTTTAATGTTTTTTAGATGAATGCATGAATGCAACACACAAAAACATAGAAAAAACATGGGGTCAAAGGGTCGTTGTCATGAAGTTAAGGCTCTACCCATCCCCAAAGGTTTATACTAGGGTGATTTTTGTACCTGTACTCATTATCATCAGCTCCTCCGAGGAAAGCAAGACAACAAGCGGATCGCCAGCGAGTTGTAAAGCAATCTTAGAGTAAGTGCCATTCACCGAGAATAGATCACCAGCCTCAAATGAGGGTAGTATCGCGTAACAACTATTTCCGATAGTTTCCACACTACGAAAGGGTTTGGCTCTTCAGCTTCTCAGACTTAACAACCGGCCCATTGGCTAGAAGAGTGAATGGGTTGCGTTGGTCAGCCTCCACTGAGGTTGATGGTCGACCCCGTCGCCATCACTTATCTTAAGTGTATAGCCATTCTCACCACATGCGGCATCACACGCATTCCCATTAGCAGAAAAATAAACACGTATAGCAATTAGGAAAAGCAATATATATATATATATATATATATATATATATATATATATATATATATATATATATATATATATATATTTGTCCTAATCATCCTAGACTTATAAAGCTATGATTCCTAAGTTCCTGACAGAAATGAGTTCCCCGGCGGAAGCCCCAATCTAAGGTTCTCAGCCTAAAAGATGGACCAGCATAGGTCAATCTTTCTCCTCAGCAGAGTTGCTATTTTCCGTGGAAAATGGGGACGATGCCCTAAAGCAAAATAGAGAAGGGCCCCACGGTGGGCGCTACTTTTTCTGTAGCGAGCGATTTTGGACGCGGTTCTTAAGCGCTGGTCGCTCTCTGCGGTTTAAGCTTTGACTACAGGTCGATTCATTTTTTATCCTATTATGAGCTGAATAAGGAAGGGAAATAGATGTCTCCAATTAACCCTGCTTTGCATACTGAGTTTAAACAGCGGTCAGATAGGTTACGAATGTTATCAATGTGGGGGGCCTTTGTACTGGTTATTTGTATTTTTGCCAATACGGTTTTCTTTCTTTTTACCTGGGCAGACGATTTCTGGCGGGGAACAAGGATTAGGATGTTAGGACTGATGCTTTTGGATTACTGCTTGTGATTGATGGAGATATGGGATTTGGGTTTTTTGTTGATTGCGCTCGCTAAGATCTTTTCTTTCGATCTTATGCCTACATATTCCCGTTTACCGAAACAGGGAAATCAGAGCGTTCGTAGTTCCTCCTATTCTATGGGAAGAAATGGGTGTTTTGGTGTCTTGTTCAAAGCCCAAGACGTGAAGCGAAAGGTGGTTTGTATCTTGTTCAAAGCCCAAGATGTGAAGCTGAAAGGTCTATTTGTGTCTTGTTCAAAGCCCAAGACATGAAGCTGAAAGGACCTCGACTTTAGAGAGAATTTGTCATCTCTAAAGAGGGGAGAAGGAGAATTACTTTAACTGGGATACGCGGATCCGAGCAATGCCATAATTTCCGAAGAAGGGTTTTAACCTGAAGGAGAAGACTTTAACTCAGTGTAGAGCAATGCCATCTTTCCTTAGGAATTTCTCATGCTAAAAGAGGGACAGTGGCATAGATGTAGATGATCCAGAGGCTTGCCGCTTACAGCGATTAGACGAAGGGGAAGGAGTTGTTGATGTTTGTATGCTGTGAACGAGGCACAGCTTTGATGCTAAAAGGTTGATTGGATCAACCAGTGGTTTTCTTATACAAAGCCTAAGAGGAGGCTAATTTCCGCTAGGAAAATCATTATACAAAGCCTAAGAGGAGGCTATTTTGTGTCCCGTACAAAGCCCGAGAGAGAGGCTAAAAGTTTTTGACCCGACGATAGAGTCTTTGTGTCTCGTACGAAGCCCGAGATGGAGGCTAAAAGGGTAATTGACTCAACAGGAGAATCTTTTATACTCAACAAGAGAGTGTTTTTGTATCTCGTACGAAGCCCGAGATGGAGGCTAAAAGTTTGACTCAACAAGAGAGTTTTTGTATCTCGTACAAAGCCCGAGAGAGAGGCTAAAGGAGGTTGACTCAACAAGAGAGTCTTTTATACTCAACAAGAGAATGTTTTGTATCTCGTACAAAGCCCGAGATAGAGGCGAAAGGTTGGCTGTTTCAGTTGAGTGACAGGTCCAGTATGTTGGTTAAAAGAGAAAATCAGTTCTTATAAAGAGACTGATTAAAAGTAAGGCTATGCTTTGGCGCTTGACCAGAGGATCAGGGTTATTTCCTGTTCTTTGGGGAAACTGGAAATCCAAAGGGTGTTGAGACTGTCTAAGTCTACGGGTTTCATTCCTATTTAACGAAGGGGTCACTTGAGAATGTCTTTGAGACTCAAGGAAGTTAGACTGTCCAAGTCTAGAGTTTTATCTTTTGTACTATGCTTTGAGAAACAGTAGTAGACTCTACGAAAGGACTGTTCTATGAGGATGACTAGGTTCTGTTCCTATACCTCTAGGAGGTCGTCGGGACAATTTGTACGAACCCCAAGAGGAGGCTGGAAACTTTTAAGAAGCCGACGGGTCCTTGTACGAAGCCCAGGAGGAGGCTATCATTCCCGGAGGAAGAGATCATTATACGAAGCCTAAGAGGAGGCTGTGAATACTTCTAAGAAGCCGTAGTATCCTTGAATAATGCCCAAGAGGAAGCCGATGCTTTTAAGAAGCCCGTGGGTCTATCATCTCCTTTCCATTAGGAGAGATAACTCTTTTAAAGATAAAAACCACTGGTAAACGTGCGAGGTTTACTATCCAGCGACTTCTAGCTTTTAAAGAGGGTTCCTTAGTTAAGGTCCAAGATTATGACTGTAGTGGGTACCCAAACCCCAAGACATTCAAGGCAAGCTATCCACAAGGAATAGATCAAGTCAGGAAAGTTCGAGAATTTGGAAGAAACTCAAAGATGCCATTCACGGAGAATACATTCATCTTGGGGAGTAGAGCTTCTTGACGATTCCTAAGGAGGACAGCCGAAGAGAAGACTGTATCTGGTGCTCCTATTGGGGATCTAGGCGTCTATTTCTATAAATAAATGAAACGGCGTCACCTAGTTCTAGACGTAGTAGCCGGGGAAACTCGAAATATCTATACTATTATTACACAGTAGATATGAGTTTATGAAAGGAGACTTACAGTGAGCAGCCCCACAATACAGTTTATAATATGAAAGCAGTAAACGAAAGCGATAACCACTTACTCGGTTGTAGTGCTTCCATGTTGTTTGGTTAGTGGTTCAACAAAGAAAGATTGAAACAACAGTATATTCAAAATCAAAGGAGAAAGTGCTTTGAAAAAGAAAGATTTGGGGCTTACAGCTCAAGGAGAGGCCCAGGGTTTTATCAGTGAGCGCATTGTTTGACTTTGTACAGCGGGACTTATACAAGTGACTGGGGCCCAAAAATGGTTTTCTGTACAAAGGGATGGGTCTTACACTCTCTCAAGAGGCCCAAAAAGGTTTAAAGAAAAGAGTGGGGCTTATAACACGAGGGTAGGCCCAAATGATTTTTCGTTTAAAAATGGCGATCCCGCCGAGGTTTTCTTTTAACGCAGAGGGACTTATACAATAAGTGAGGCCCAAAATGTTTTGGTTAAAAGGGGGATTGGGTCTTACACTCTCTCAAGAGGCCCAAAGTGTTTTGAATGGGTCTTATAGCTCGAGGAGAGGCCCAGATGGTTTTTATTTTTAAACGGGCGATGATCGCGCCGTTTACTTGTACAGAGGGACTTATACAATGAGTGAGGCCCAAAAAAGTTTTTGTACAAGGGGGGATGGGTCTTACACTCTCTCAAGAGGCCCAAAGAGTTTTGAAAATGATTTATGAGGGTTGAATTAATCCAAAACCCTAATTTGTTTTCAAAATGTATTTAATTGAATAAAAATTCAATTAAAATGATCAAAAATTGTTTAACACATGGAAAACAAATTGTGATCTTGGATTAATGCTTCAAAAATTAAGTATTGACCTACAAAATAATTAGAAAGCATTAAAAGTTGCAAAATCAATGTAGAAAAAATATTTAAAATGCCAAAAACAATCAAAATATTAATTCTTTGCAAAAATATCAATTATATGAAATAAATAATATTTTTGGGATTTTTTTGATAAAATAAAATATTTTAACATTTTTGTGAATTATTAAAAAAGGAATCAACTCAAAATCATTAAAACTCAGAGAGAAATTAATTTTTGAATCAATTAAACAAAATCACAAAATTCAAATATTTGAATTTCTAAAAATGGCGCCAAGAACAAGCTGAAGAACACGCGCGTGTTCTTGGTTTCTCAGATTTGCATTTTCTATCCAATCTCCATGAATACGTAATCATATCATGCAATCCACATATCATTATGCTCGTCTCAACCTCACGATCATGTCTATGTACTTTAATTTCATTTAAATTAAACATACAACAAGAAATCACGAAGAGACCTCAAGAACCCTAATTTCTGCATGAAGGCTAGGATTTTTGATACACGATTCAAATAATGCAATTAATTGAGGGAAAACATTCCATGCATGATTATGAACATATGGCCAAATTATTGTGCGAGGAAATATGCATAGATTGAGAGATGACCAAGCATGTGCTTACCTCCAAGCCGTGACAGCAAGTTCAAAGTGATTTTTGATTTGGAGGTGTTACAGATGAGTGGTGATGATCTGAACAGCTTCCCTACACCCTATGGATTGTGTTTGGATGGTTGGACTTGATTGAAATTGGCTGGATCATTTTGTGGTACCTCAGCTGCACTTTGGTTAAAACCTTGAGCAACCAGCTGGTGATTTTGTGAAATTGATGTTTCAGAAGTAATCTAAGTGTTTGGATCACTTCTATATGATGTATGTGAGGTGTGTGAGTGATTGGTTTGATTGGAATTGCTCTCAAACTCAAAAACCGATAGTGACTTGCCTTAGAAGGCAAAATTGGAGTGAAAGAAGAGATTTTGAGGAAAGCATATGTTTGATGGCTTTGGTGTACTCAAACTGATCACAATTGAGCTCTATTTATAGTAGAGCAAGTTTGTTTTGCAAGGAATAGTGCATGGCAGCTGGTAAGTAGGTTTGGCCAATGTTGTCCAATGAAAATCCAAGTCTCCTCTAGCCATTGACTAGAGGTTAGGGCACAGAGCTTTGGTTCCCTTGGTCTTGGATAAGTCTTGACTGATTTCAGATGAGAATGGCTCAGTCCATGCCACCTTGATGGTTCCATTGAATGCCTCATTCCAAATTTGAAGTCTTGTCCCTATTTTGGCCATTCTAGGTTCAACATGCTATTTCTTGTTCCATGGACTTTGGAGGCTTGGCTCAGTGATTGTCCCCTTTAGATTCAATCCTCTGAGGTGTCCAAGTGGATAGGAGCAATTGAATTTGGCTGATTTTGGAAAATCGACCAAAGTTGCAAATTCTGCCTTGCCTTGACAGATTTCAGCAAGGCAACTTGGCAATGTTGTATCTCATGGTGTAGGTTGAATTTGGCAATGTTCTTGGCCATTTTGGAAAGCTCTTACATGATACAACAACTGTTTGAACAAGTTTGGTTTTGATCTCTTTTGATTCCAAGTGAAAAATCCCCCTACATTTGGCAAAAAGTGAGGCAAAATCTGACTTAGTGAAAATTTCACTAAGTGTTGGAAAAAGTGACTTTTTCACTTTTCAGCCACTTTGATCACTCCATAACTCAAAATCCTTAATGAATTGGAATGACTTGTAGTTGAAGTTTTTGTAGGTGATAATGAGGGCTACAAATCCATCTTTGGATGAGAAAAAATGGCCTTGTGGTTTAGGAGTTATGGTCCTTCAAAGTTGGTACCCTTGCCACTTTATTTTTAACTTAGAAAAATTTCCAAGTTTTATGGTTACCCCTTTTACAAGTTATCTCACTTTTCTTGATTTTTCTTGATGAATGATGATTCAAATCATACATTAACATCATTTTAGGGTTAAAAATCCATTTTGGTGAAAAATCTCAAAAAGTCAAAGTTGACTTTTGTGACAGTTGACTTTTTATCAGATGAATTCCAAACTGTGCAATCCTTCAGGAAATCATGTCCTTGACCTAAATGAAACTTGATGGACATGTTCCATGGGTGTCATAGGGTATGTTGAATCATGTCTTAGGGCTTGGGAGCATGTCCTGGTCAAAAGTCAAAGTTACAGTTGACTTTTCCCTTAAAACCCTAACTGTGGTGTAGATGAAATTGAGACTTGTTGCTCAAGCTTCTTGGATTAATCCATTGTTCCAAATGGATCAATATAGTTCATTAGAGACACTCAAATCATCTCTTGAGGTCTTGGTTCATGATTTGCACCAAAAGTCAACTTAGGGGTGAATTAGGTCAAGAAACCCTAATTCCTGATTTTTTATGAATGCATCCCCTGAGGCAAAATTGACTTGATGATTGGGTCCATGAGGTTCCATGGAGTATATTAGGTTATGTTTTGGATCATTGCCTTGTGCCCAGATGAAAAATTTCCATCTGGAGGCCCTGGTCGACCAAAACCCTAATTTGGTGACACTGTCGATCTTGAGACTTGATCCACCTAGAAGGGAGCAGCCTTGTGCTTAATCCTTGAAGTGGGAGTCCTTTTGATCCATTGTGGATGTTTGAGAGGTTAGACAAGTTGAAGATCATGTCATTCCTTGATTGATCCTTTGTCTAAGCACTCAGAGAGGGCTTGAAACCCTAATTTTGATTGTATTGGATGCTCACCCATCTTTGGGGAGACTGATGAAGCATGATGGTACATCCATATTGTGATGATGATTTTCACAATGATGGGAAATCTAAGTGGTCAAAATTTGGGGTATTACACATGGCAGAAGCTCAGCTACAAAGAACTGTGATCTCAGAGATCACCTCAACACCCATAGTGGAGAAGTATGATCCTAGGTATCAAACGCCGAAAGACCGTCCCTGGGGCATGCCTGTTAACTATATCCCAAAAGGATATGTTCCGCCGATCACTGAAGATCAGGGAATCACAACAGAAGCCGCTGGGCCTGAAGGTTACAAACTTCGGGAAAGCGAAGATGCCAGGGGCATACTGAAGACTCCTGAAGGTTACAAACTTCGGGAAATGCCAAGATTTACTGCCGTAGTCACGGTACCACCCCCTGTGGTGCACACTGTCTCGGAAGGACAGATTCCACAGATACCTTCTGGTAAAAAGGAAACTATGTTTGACAGAATGGAGGAATTCCAGGAGCAGTTCTTGGAAATGTAGAAGGAACGGCAAGCCATTCGCGGTTAGGATCTATTTGGAAAGGACGCCGCAGATCTCTTCTTAGTCCCAAATGTGAAAGTCCCGCATAAATTCCAAGTGCCCGACTTTGAAAAATACAAGGGTAACTCTTGCCCTCAAAGCCATCTGGTGATGTATGCTCGGCGAATGTCAGCTTAGACAGAGAATCAGGACCTACTGATTCACTACTTTCAGGATAGTTTAACCGGTGCCGCACTCAAATGGTACATGGGTTTAAACCGTGCCACGATCAGCACATTCAGAGATCTTGGCACCGCCTTCGTCCAACAATACAAATACAATTTGGACATGGCACCGGACAGAGATTAACTCAGATCAATGTCGCAAAAGGACAAGGAAACCTTTAAGGAGTATGCTCAATGGAGGCGTGAGATTGCCGCTCAAATTTGTCCACCTCTTGAGGAAAAAGAGATGACAAAGATCTTCTTAAAGACCTTAAGCTCATTTTACTATGACCGAATGGTTGCCAGTGCGCCCAGTGATTTCACCGAAATGGTTGGAATGGGCGTACGTCTTGAGGAAGCTGTCCGAGAAGGACGTTTGGTAAAAGACACTGGATCGACGAGCGGTACTAAAAAATACAGTAGTGCTCTCCCTAAGAAAAAAGAGCAGGATATTGGGAATATCTCTCTTGGAAAGCAAAGGCGACGTTATCAACTGGTAGCAGCTGTGACTCCTGCTATCAACCCTGCGTCTATTCCTACGTATCAACCTCAGGTTGCACAGAGCCAACCTGACCAGCAAAGGACACAACAGCCTCTTCAGCATGCTCGTCCTCCATATAACAACAACCATACAACACGGCCACCAGGATTTGATCCTATACCCGTGACGTACGCAGAGCTGTTTCCATTACTACTAGCTTAGGGGCACCTCCAGACTAAGTCTCCTCTTACAGTGTCAGAAAATCCGCCTTTTTGGTTTAAGGTGGATCAAACATGCCCTTATCATCAAGGAGGTTCAGGGCATAACATAGAGACTTATCTCAATTTCAAGTCTGACGTGCAAAAACTTGTTAGGAGCGGGGTCTTATCCTTCAAGGATACGAATCCTAATGTTCTCACGAACCCGCTGCCTCAACACGAGTAGGTTGCAGTCAATTTGATAGAAGGAGAGACTAACGATGTCTATCAAATTCACGATGTACTCTTGTTGAAAACCAATTTGGTCAAGATGCATTGTAGACAGGGTGGATATGGCCATATGCCACCTCATAACTATCATCAGTGTGATATCTGCTCTAAAGACAACCAAGGATGTTCTGTAGTGCAAGCAGCATTACAGGAACAAATGGATCTCGGATGGATCCAAGAGCACCGAGTTCGTAGAGTTAACATGGTTTACACGAATTCTAACGTCATTCAGAACCACGACATTTGTGCGGTGAATGTCAACTTGGTGGCAATGCACTCAAGGCAAAGCCAGTATCATAATCTACCGCGGCACGATTACAGTTCCTGTCTGAATTTCTCGGTAAACAAACAGGGATGCTCTTTCATACAAGAGGCCCTCCAGCGTCAGATGGATCTTGCATGGATCCAAGACTACCATGATAGGAACCCTTATCAGATCAACATGGTTCAGATCTTTGATATTCGCGTGATGAATACCAACCTGGTAGAGTTACTTGCTGAGCAGGTCTGCCTCGGATTCTTAATATCACACGACTATCAAAGCGGTAAGGCGGGTTGCGAAAACGATCGAGGTTGTACCCTTGTCCAGGAGGCACTTCAGCACTTGTTAAATCATTGGTGGATGCCAATCTACATGGATGAAGATACTCAGCAGATTAGTATCAGTAACAGGAATCCTACTCGTCGTCAAAGTCAGGATGTCCGATATGTGGAAGCTAACCTAGTGAGGTTACATTGTATTCAAAGTGGGCGTGGCCAGGTGCCACCACACAATTATGACCGTTGTAGCGTCTGTTCGGAAAGTAACCAAGGGTGTTACCTTGTGAGAGCAGCTCTTCAAGGTCAGGTGGATCGTGGAGAGATTCGTCCATATCCGGGTTCTGGACCCATCAACTGGACGCCGAATTACGTTGTTGATCAAGTCGAGGATGTTGTCACAATCTCTGGTCGTCACCAGACTAGGGATGTTTTTGCCATTATCCCTCTACTTGATGAATCTAAAGTTCCCAACCGGGAACGGATCGAGATTGCTTATGATGGTCAGAAAAATCAGAAGGCTCCTGTAGTCATCTATCTACCGGGACCATTACCGTATGAATTAACTAAGGCAATCCCTTACAAATACGGTGCAACAACAATTGAAAATGGAAAGGAAATTCCATTACCCTCCGTCGTGAATATTGCAGACATCAGTCGTGTGACACGGAGCGGTAGAATCTTCAACTGAGGAGTTGGAGAACCTAACAAGGAAAAGGAACTTCAGACGGAAACTCCCGATCCACCAGTCGGTCAGTCCAGTAATCCCGACCTTTCAAAAAACAACGATGAGATGCTGAAGCTCATCCAAAGGAGTGAATACAACATTGTTGATCAACTGTTACAGACTCCTTCAAAGATCTCGGTGTTATCACTGTTGCTCAGTTCAGAAGCGCATAGGGAGGCTCTACAGAAAGTCTTGGAGCAAGCCTTTGTGGAACAGGATGTAACAATCAGACAGTTCGATAGCATTGTCTCTAACATCACTTCCTGCAATAATTTGGGATTTATTGATGAGGAATTACCCGAAGAGGGTCTCCGTCATAACATGGCGCTCAATATTACAGTTAACTGCCAGGATGATGCTTTAGCCAACGTACTGGTAGACACAGGGTCAGCCCTGAATGTTATGCCGAAGTCCACTTTGATGTAATTATCATTCAAAGGCCCTCCGATGAGAGTCAGCGAGGTTGTCGTCAAAGCATTCGACGGATCCAGAAAAACGGTTATCGGCGAAGTTGAACTTCCCATAACTATTGGTCCTCACACTTTCCAGGTCACTTTACAGGTCATGGACATCCGGGCAACGTACAGTTGTTTATTAGGAAGACCTTGGATACATCAGGCTGGAGCGGTTACTTCTACCCTCCACCAAAATCTAAAGTTCGTTAAGAACGATCAACTTGTCACAGTCTGTGGAGAACAAGCCTTGCTTGTAAGCAACTTGTCATCATCTGCTGGTTTAGAACCCGAGGAGGTTATTGGAACGCAATTCCAAGCACTGTCAGTGAGCAAAGACAATCAGTTCAGAGGAGGAACCTCAATTTCTTCATACAATGATGCTATTAAAGTGGTCGAGAGTACCGATACAACCGGATGGGGACAGGTTGTCGTTCCTATTGACAATAAAACAAAGAAGGGTCTTGGTTTTTCTGCAACCTGTACCCGGACAGCTGCCAACGATGAAAGTCTTCATCCCCTTCAAAACTTCTTTCACAGTGGAGGTTTCCTTCACCCGGTGTCTCAACCAGTACATGCTATCAATGAGGAAGATCCCTCTGACACAGATGAAGAATGGAAGTCCTATCTTAACAAGGACGGTTATATGTCTCAGGACGAAACGTAAACTCCTTTTTGCATTCCCACAGAGAGTCTGAGATTTATACCAAGGTCAGACGTCGAAATGATCTACGGGGATTATGATCCGGAAGGATGCCGTGCTCCGCCAAATTCATTAGAGGAAGACACTCTGATGAAAGACAACTTTGACCACAACTATTATGGCCCAATGGATGGTCTGCCAATGTGGCAACCTTACCCAGGAGATTTGGGGCAAAAGAGTCAGCCGAATAATGAAAATCGGCTGACCGTCATTAAACAGAATACCTGTGTCCCCACCATGTCATGGGATCAACACTCAGGTCATTCAGAAACTACTCAACATGAAGATGAATTTGCAACATTTGCAGGACTTGAATTCATCAACTATGCTTTTCCCGAGGTCAACGTCATCGAGAGAGATGACTCCTCCAGTTCCAAAGAAGTTTGGGACACCTTGGGACAACCGAGTGGAAAATACGACTACATGGTCAAGTACACCGCTCCCAAAAGCTCTCGTATCAAGCTCGAAGGTATCCAGCCTACTGGATGGGGAGATACAGCTGAGGGCACAAATGCTATGCAAAATACAACTGAGGAATCCTCCTACGATAACTCTGCCTGGGAGATAGATTCCAACGATCCTGCTCCACCAGAAATCAGTATCATTTCTGAAGACAAATCAAGGAAGGTGCCAAACTTTGTGATTCACCGAGGAGTTCGCCGCCAATGGGTTGCCGTTGAGATTTCGAAGATCGTTCATCAGTCAAAGTAATTGCCATCTTTAACCTTTCACCTTGCCCAGGTGAAACGGATGTTTTGATAGGGCTCGCTTTCTGTAAATATCCCTCTTCGCTTCGCCCAAAGCGACAGAGTTTTGTTTTATAGGGTTGTAGTTTCAAGAATCGACTTGTTCATTAATAAAATAACGTCGTTCTGTAATTTCCGCATTAATTGTTGTTTTCTCTTTTTGCTTTTTCAGAAAATGGTAATCCTAAAAAACAATTCAAATAAAAACAAGCAGTAAAATAAAAACACTGCACACACTTGCATTTTCTCTATCTCTTCTAAAACACGAATCATCACGTCATGCAGATTGCTTGTTTTAAACCCCGTTGAAACATACGATCCGATGCCTTCTCCCAACTTTGAGTTCCCGGTATTCGAGGCTGAAGAAGAAAATGACGACAAAATTCCAGAAGAGATCTCTCGACTACTCAGACAAGAGGAAAAGTCCATTGAACCTCACAAAGAGCCGTTGGAAACGGTAAACTTGGGTACAGAAAAAAAGAGAAAAGAAATCAGGATTGGGGCGCTGCTCAGTCCAACTGCCAGAGAGAGTTTGATAAAGCTTCTCAAAGAATTCCCCGATGTATTCGCTTGGTCCTATCAGGATATGCCAGGGTTGGATACCAGCATCGCGGAACATCACTTACCGTTGAGATCGGAATGTTCACCAGTAAAGCAAAGGTTGAGATGCACTCACCCGGACATGGCCATCAAAATCAAAGAGGACGTGCAGAAACAGATCGACGCGGGTTTCCTCGCTACATCTGAATATCCTCAATGGTTAGCCAACATCGTACCCGTTCCCAAAAAGGACGGAAAGGTCAGAATGTGTGTTGATTACAGGGATCTGAATAAGGCAAGTCCAAAGGACGACTTTCCTTTACCACACATTGACATGCTGGTAGACAGTACAGCAAAGTTTAAAATTTTCTCCTTCATGGATGGATTCTCGGGCTATAACCAGATCAAAATGGCGCCGAAAGACATGGAGAAAACTTCGTTCATTACCCCATGGGGTACCTTTTGTTACAAGGTGATGCCGTTCGGCTTGAAGAACGCCGGGGCAACCTATCAAAGGGCCATGACTACTCTGTTTCATGACATGATACACAAATAAATCGAGGTATATGTTGATGATATGATTGCAAAATTAAAAACAGAGAATGAGCACGTTGAACATCTGTCAAAATTGTTCGAACGTCTAAGAAAATTCAAGCTCCGCTTGAATACCAACAACTGCACCTTCGGTGTCCGTTCAGGGAAACTACTCGGGTTCATCGTCAGCCAGAAAGGAATTGAGGTTGATCCTGACAAGGTCAAGGCCATTCAAGAAATGCCTTCTCCGAAAACTGAAAAACAAGTCAGAGGATTCCTGGGACGTTTGAACTACATCTCCAGATTCATATTCCTCATGACCGCCACGTGTGCGCCGATTTTCAAATTACTCAAAAAGAACCAGGATTGCGTTTGGTCAGAAGACTGCCAAACCGCCTTCGACAGTATCAAGGAATACCTGTTGAATCCACCGATTCTATCACCTCCAGTGGAAGGAAGACCATTGATCATTTACCTCACAGTCCTAGAGGACTCAATGGGATGTGTACTTGGCCAACAAGACGAAACCAAAAGGAAAGAGTATGCCATTTACTATTTGAGCAAGAAATTCACCGACTGCGAAACTCGGTACACGATGCTTGAGAAAACTTATTGCGCTTTGGCTTGGGCAGCCAAACGTCTTCGCCAATACATGATTCGTCATACTACTTGGTTAATCTCCGAAATGGATCCAATCAAGTATGTTTTCGAAAAACCTGCTCTTACGGGAAGGATTGCCCGTTGGCAGATGCTGTTATCAGAATATCACATAGAGTACCACGCTCAGAAAGCCGTTAAGGGAAGTGTTTTAGCCGGTCATTTGGCTCATCAACCAATTGACGATCAAGAATCAACCGGGTTTGACTTCCCAGACGAAGATGTCATGTATCTAAAAATGAAAGATTGCGATGAACCGTTACCCAGTGAAGGGCCGGAACCAGGTTCCCAATGGGGTCTTATCTTTGACGGAGCAGTTAATCATTATGGAAACGGAATTGAGGAAATAATTGTTACCCCTCAGGGAACCCACATTCCTTTCACTGCCAGACTTACGTTCAAATGTACGAACAACGAGGCCGAATACGAAGCTTGTATTATGGGTCTCAAAGAAGCAATTGATCTAAGGATCAAAAACTTGGATGTATATGGCGATTCAGCCCTGGTTATCAATCAGATAAAAGGAGATTGGAACACATACCAATCAGGATTGATCCCTTACAAGGATTACGCATGAAGGTTGTTACCTTTCTTCGACAGAGTTGAGTTTCATCACATCCCTCGTGATGAGAATCACATGGCTGATGCATTAGCCACTCTCTCTTCCATGATTAGTGTAGGTCAATGGAATGACATACCTAAGATCGACATAATGCGCCTTGAACGGCCTGCTTACATCTTCACGATTGAAGCAGTCATAGACGACAAACCTTGGTATCATGATATCAAATGCTTCCTTCAGAAACAAGAATACCCACCTGGGGTATCCAGGAAAGATAGAAAAACCCTCAGAAGATTGGCTGGAAACTTCTTCCTGAGCGGTGACACTCTCTATAAGAGAAATTTTGACATGGTCTTGCTCCGATGCGTAGACAGACAAGAAGCAGACATGCTTATGAAATAAATTCATGAAGGATCCTTTGGCACTCATGCCAACGGACACACAATGGCGAGAAAAATTCTGAGAGCGGGGTACTATTGGTTGACAATGGAATCCGACTGCTACAAGTACATGAGGAGGTGTCATAAATGTTAGATATACTCCGACAAAATTCATGTACCGCCATCACATCTGAAAGTTCTCTCTTCCCCATGGCCGTTTTCCATATGGGGAATCGACATGATTGGCATGATTGAGTCCAAGGCTTCAAACGGACATCGGTTCATCCTGGTAGCCATTGACTATTTCACCAAGTGGGTCGAAGCAGCGTCGTACGCTAATGTAACCTGACAAGTGGTGGTCCGATTTATCAAAAACAATATCATCTGCCATTATGGTGTTCCGAGCTAGATCATTACAGATAATGGATCTAACTTGAACAACAAGATGATGAAAGAGTTGTGCGCAGAGTTCAAGATCGAACATCATAACTCATCTCCCTACCAACCCAAGATGAACGGAGCGGTAGAAGCGGCTAACAAGAACATCAAGAAGATCGTTCAAAAGATGGTTACAACCTACAAAGATTGGCACGAGATGTTACCCTTTGCTCTTCACGGTTATCGCACATCTGTTCGCACTTCAACAGGGGCAACCCCTTTCTCTCTAGTATATGGCATGGAGGCAGTGCTCCCCATAGAAGTAGAGATCCCGTCAATCCGAGTATTGATGGAAGCTAAGCTCACCGAAGCTGAATGGTGTCAAAGCCGACACGACGAACTGAACCTGATCGAAGGAAAGAGAATCACGACACTATGCCACGGTCAGTTGTATCAACAGAGAATGAAGAGGGCATTCGACAAAAAGGTCCGACCTCGTGTTTTCAGAAAAGGAGACCTCGTGCTCAAAAGGATACAATCATTTCTCACTGATTCGCGAGGCAAGTGGACTTCGAATTATGATGGGCCCTATGTGGTCACGAAAGCTTTCTCAGGCGGCGCCTTGAGACTTGCAACCATGGACGGAGAGGAATTTGCCTACCCCACGAATGTTGATGTAGTCAAGAAATACTTCGCCTAAACTATACAAAAAAAACGTCTCGGTGGATTGAAAACCCGAAAGGGCGGTCCAGGCAAAAGTTAGAGACAAAATAAAAAAATCATCTCGGTGAATTGGAAACATCAAAGTACAATCCAGGCAAAAATTAGGGATAATGGCAAGTAACTATGTTCAACAGAGGCTAGTCACTCAGCAGCAGCAGCAGTTACACCATACATCGGAGGAAAACTCCAGTCAAGGTCATCTTCGACAGAAGCTCAGGATGTCCCGAATTCAAATTTGGTAGAAGGATAGTGGTCGTTATGTTTCAACGTAGCCCTTTTCCCTGTAAATTACCATTTTCAAACTTTGTAAATACTCAATGGAATCACGCTTTTGGCTGATCTCCATCTTATCAATAAAATTTGAGCCCTTGTGCTTTTGTTTGTAATTCTTATTTGTTTTAGCTTTACAGAACGACGTTGTTAACATGATTAACGATTCTTGAAATAAAACAAAAATGAATTTACTTATTAAAACTTTTTCTGCTTTAAAATAAAGATGGCAATTTCCTTTGACTGTTGAACATCAAAAGAATCTCAACCGCTTCTCCAGAAGTAAGCTAACTTCAAAGTGCAAAATCAAAGTACTCCTTCTAACACAGTACGCCTGAATGAAGGGATCAACTGTGTCATAGACCTTGTTTCGTCTGACACGCTTCGGCCGAGTTCTCATCTCCTAAGCCCGACCAACATAGTTCCCCGCGAGGACTACTTCTCCTAAGCAAGGTAGAATTGCTACTTTTGGACCAACGGTACTTCTTCGCCCCGCGATGGCCGAGTATCCAGTCGTGTTCACCTGTCAGTTTGTATGTCGCGTCAGTTTTGTCAGCATAAACATACACACATCATGCATTATTTGATTTGTATTCACATTTCATATTGCATCACTATCACTCTAGTCGGTCTTGTCCCCTAGTGATAGAAGTTCTCTCAATCGAGTTGTCAGTTCTTGCCTCGTCAGGAAAGGCTGCGTCTGAACAATATCTCTCTTCCAGTTTAGTTCTGGATCAGAATTGGCCCTTGACCACTTTGATAACTTGAACCTCTGAAAAACCAGAGGAACTTTCAGTTAACATCACTCTTCGCCATTGAATATGATATCCTTGTTTTCCCGGATTAAAGAAAATCCCGAGAGAAAGCCTCCTAAATCGGAGATTCGGCAGTACGGCAGTTGTTCTCCAAAAAACCCACTGATGAAAAGGTCATCGGCACCTCAAAATTGGATCACATCATATGGCATTTCTCCGAGAAGATTTCCGAGAAAAGTATGATGTAAAGACCCCAAACGAATGCAGTCTCTCAAGGGACTCGCATTCCCCGAGTAGAATCAACAAATGGCATCACCAACAGAGAAGATTTTGCAACTCTACAACTCAGACGACTGGGTTCCCCAGCAAGTCTGACATCAAAAGTTTTTCCGTCAAATGGCATCTCTCCAGGAAAATTCGGCGAGAAGTTTGAGGAAAGCCGCTACAAATAGCGTCCCTTGTCAATAAAGTTTATTGAAAAAAGAAACTAAGACCAGTTCCTTGGTAGGAAACCAGGATCGAGGGGAAGTTTATTTCAGAAACTAAGACCAGTTCCTTGGTAGGAAACCAGGATCGAGGGGAAGATTATTTCAGAAACTTAGACCAGTTCCTTGGTAGGAAATCAGGATCGAGGGGAAGTTGACAAAAGAAACTTAGACCAGTTCCTTGGTAGGAAACCAGGATCGAGGGGAAGTTTAAAAAGAAAACTAAGACCAGCTCCTTGGCTGAAGACCAGGATCGAGGGGAAGTTTACCTTTTCTAAGCATCATTGCTTAGCAAAAGAAGATGAATGCGTAAGCTGTCATTCATAGTCATCAAAATTTCGGGTATTCCGATATTTAATCCTCTTGCACCCCGAATGCCCGAATACTTTCGTCATTCATACCTTCGTGTCCAAGAAGATTAAATAGGGGCATCTGTCATACCCCAAATTTTGACCACTAAGATTTCCCATCATTGTGAGAATCATCATCACAGTATGGAGGAACCATCATGCTTCATCAGTCTACCCAAAGATGGATGAGCATCCACTACAATCAAAATTAGGGTTTCAAGCCCTTTCTGAGTGCTTGGACAAAGGATCAATCAAGGAATGACATGATATTCAACTTGTATAACCTCTCAAACATTCACAAGGGAACAAGAGGACTCCCACTTCAAGGATTAAGCACAAGGTTGCTCCCTTCTAGGTGGATCAAGCTTCAAGATCGCCAGTGTCACCAAATTAGGGTTTTGGTCGACCAGGGCCTCCAGATGAAAAATTTCATCTAGACACAAGCCAAAGATCCAAAACACAACCTAATATACTCCATGGAACCTCATGGACCCATTCATCAAGTCAATTTTGCCTCAGGGGATGCATACATCAAAAATCAGGAATTAGGGTTTCTTGACCTAATTCACCCCTAAGTTGACTTTTGGGACAAATCATGAACCAAGACCTCAATAGAGGGTTTGAGGGTCTCTAATATACCATATTGATCCATTTGGGACAATGGATTAATCCAAGAAGTTGGAGCAACAAGTATCAATTTCATCAGCACCACAATTAGGGTTTCGCGAGGAAAGTCAACTGTAACTTTGACTTTTGACCAGGACATGCTCCCAAACCCTAGGACATGCCTCAATATACCCTATGACATCCATGAAACATGTCCATCAAGTTTGATTTAGGTCAAGGACATGTTTTCATGAGGAATTGCACAGTTTGGAATTCATCTGATAAAAAGTCAACTGTACGTAAAAGTCAACTTTGACTTTTTGAGATTTTTCACCAAAATGGATTTTTAACCCTAAAATGATGTTAATGTATGATTTGAATCATCATTCATCAAGAAAAATCAAGAAAAGTTGGATAACTTGTAAAAGGGGTAACCATAAAAACTTAGAAAATTTTCTAAGTTAAAAATAAAGTGACAAGGGTACCAACTTTGGAGGATCATAACTCCTAAACCACAAGGCCATTTTTTCCCATCCAAAGATGGATTTGTAGCCCTCATTACCCTCTACAAAAACTTCAACTAGACCTAAGTCCAATTCATTAAGGATTTTGAGTTATGGAGTGATCAAAATGGCTGAAAAATGAAAATGTCACTTTTTCCAACACTTAGTGAAATTTTCACTAAGCCCAAATCTGTCCTCACTTCTTGCCAAATGTAGGGGGATTTTTCACTTGGATTCAAAAGAGATCAAAACCAAACATGTTCAAACAGTTGTTGTATCATGTAAGGGTTTTCCAAAATGGCCAAGAACATTGCCAAATTCCATTTAAGTCATGAGATATGACATTGGCAAGTTGCCTTGCTGAAATCTGCCAAAGGCAAGGCAGAATTTGAATTTTGCTCGATTTGCCAAAATCAGCCAAATTCAAATGCTCATATCCACTTGGGCACATCTGAGGATTAAATCTAAAGGGGACAATCACTGAGTCAAGCCTCCAAAGTCCATGGAACAAGAAATAGCATGTTGAACCTAGAATGGCCAAAATAGGGACAAGACTCCAAATTTGGATTGAAGCATTCAATGGAAGCATCAAGGTGGCATGGACTGAGCCATTCTCATCTGAAATCAGTCAAGACTTATCCAAGACCAAGGGGACCAAAGCTCTGTGCCCTAACCTCTAGTCAATGGCTAGAGGAGACTTGGATTTTCATTTGCCAACATTGGCCAAACCTACTTAGCAATTTCCATTCACTATTCCTTGCAAAACAAACTTTCTCTACTATAAATAGAGCTCAATTATGATCAGTTTGAGTACACCAAAGCCATCTAACAGATGCTTTCCTCAAAATCTCTTTCTCTTGGCAAAAATGCCTTTCTTAGCAAGGTAGCTATCGGGTTTTGAGTTTGAGAGCTTTTCCAATCAAACCAATCACTCACACACCTCACATACATCATATAGAAGTGATCCAAACACTCACATAACATCTGGAACACAGATTTCACAAAATCACCAACCAATTGCTCAAGTTCTTGACAGTTTTGTAGTTGAGGTGCCATCTTCAACTCCAAACCATTTCAATCCATTCCAAGCACTCAGACACATCACTTGGCACCTAGGGAAGCTATCCACATCATTGGAACCAAGCTGCAACACCTCCAACACCAAACACGATCACCAGCTGCAAGTGGTAAGCATGAGCTCTTCTAACTCTATGATCCATGCAATTTTTGCTGCACAATAATTTGGCCATATGTTCATAATCATGCATGGAATGTTTCCCCTCAATTAATTACATTGTTTGAATCGTGTATCAAAAATCCTAGCCTTCATGCAGAAATTAGGGTTCTTGAGGATTTTTCATGATTTCTTGTTATATGTTTAATTTAAATGAAATTAATGGACATAGACATGATCGTGAGGTTGAGACGAGCATAATGATATGTGGATTGCATGTTATAATCAAGTATTCAGTGAGATTAGAGAGAAAATGCAAATCTGGCCAAGCCCAGAACACGCGCGTGTTCTTGGTGTGTTCTTGGCGCCATTTTTAGAAATTTGAATAGTTGAATTTTGTGATTTTATTTAATAATTCACAAAAATGTTAAAATATTTTATTTTATCAAAAAATCCCAAAAATATTATTTATTTCATATAATTGATATTTTTGCAAAGAATTAATATTTTAATTGTTTTTGACATTTTAAATATTTTTTCCACATTGATTTTGCAACTTTTAATGCTTTCTAATTATTTTCTAGGTCAATACTTAATTTTTGAAGCATTAATCCAAGATCACAATTTGTTTTCCATATGTTAAACAATTTTGATCATTTTAATTGAATTTTTATTCAATTAAAACACATTTTGAAAACAAATTAGGGTTTTTGGATTAATTCAACCCTCATAAATCATTTTCAAAACTCTTGGGCCTCTAATAGAGTGTAAGACCCAATCTTTTTTTGACCAAATCATTTTTGGGCCTCAGTGCATTGTATAAGTCCAGATACCGTAAAAAACAAATGGCGCGATCGTCGCCTTTTAAAAATCAATTGGGCCTCTCCTTGAGCTATAAGACCCATTCAAAACTTTTGGGCCTCTAATAGAGTGTAAGACCCAACCCCCTTTTAACCAAAACACTTTTGGGCCTCACTTATTGTATAAGTCCCTCTGCGTTAAAAGAAAACCTCTGCACGATCGCCTTTTTTAAACGAAAAATCAATTGGGCCTACCCTCGTGTTATAAGCCCCACTTTTTTTCTTTAAACCTTTTGGGCCTCTTGAGAGAGTGTAAGACCCATCCCTTTGTACAGAAAACATTTTGGGCCTCAGTCACTTGTATAAGTCCCTCTGTACAAATTTAAACAGTGCGCTCACTGATAAAACCCTGGGTCTCTCCTTAAGCTGTAAGCCCCAAATCTTTCTTTTTCAAAGCACTTTCTCCTTTGATTTTGAATATACTGTTGTTTTCAATCTGTCTTTGTTGAACAACTAACCAAACAGCATGGAAGCTCTACAACCGAGTAAGTGTTTATACGCTTTCATTTACTGCTTTCATATAACTGTATTGTGGGGCTGCTCGATGTAAGTCTTCTTTCACAAACTCATATATATAACTGTATTGTGGGGCTGTTTCACTGTAAGTCTCCTTTTATAAACTCATATCAACTGTGTAATAATAGTATAGATATTTAGAGTTTCCCCGGCAACTACGTCTAGCATTAAGCTTGTTGATCACTCTTAAATAGACTAAACTAGATCCCCATAGGATTACCAGATACAGTCTTCCCTCCTCTTGGGGTTAAACAATATGGAGATATGAAAGGCAGCATTCTCAGTGAACCCTTTCATAGACTGTCACTCGTAGAAGTTGCCAAAGAAACTCTATTCCCTAGAGATGATCTCTTCTCCGTGAATTGCATCTCTTAAGTTTCTTCCAAATTCTCGAACTTTCCTGACTTTGATCTATTCTCGGTGAATAGCATTGCCTTGAATTTCTTGGGGTTTGGGGACCCATCGGCTTCCTAAAAGCAATCGGCCTCCTCTTGGGCATCGTACAAGGACCCACAGGCTTCCTAAAAGCAACCCCGCCTCCTCTTGGGTTTAGTACAAGGACCCTACGACTTCTTAGAAGTATTCACAGCCTCCTCTTAGGCTTCGTATAATGATCTCTTCCTCCGGGAATGATAGCCTCCTCTTGGGCTTAGTACAAGGACCCGTCGGCTTCTTAAAAGTTTCCAGCCTCCTCTTGGGCTTCGTACAAATTGTCCCGACGACCTCCTAGAGGTATAGGAACAGAACTTAATCATCTGCATAGAACAGTCCTATCAAAGAGTCTACTACTGTTTCTCAAAGCATAGTACCAGAGATGAAACTCTAGACTTGGACAGTCTAATATCCTTGAGTCTCAAAGACATTCTCAAGTGACCCATTCGTTAAATAGGAAGGAAACCTGCAGAATCGGACAGTCTCAATACCCTTCAGATTTCCCGCTTCCTTAAAGAACAGGAATAACCCGGATCCCTGAATTAAATCCCTGAGTACAGTGTTGCTCATATAAGAACTGATTTTCTCTTTAAAATCAGTATACTGGACCTGTCACTTAACTGAAACAGTTACCATAGCCTCCTCTTGGGCTTTGTACAAATAATTATCCCCAGCAGAGTCAAACAACGTTTAGCCTCTCTCTCGGGCTTTATACGAGATACATGAAGACTTCATCATCGAGTCAAAACCTTTTAGCCTCCATCTCGGGCTTTGTACGAGATACAAAATCTCTCTTGTTGAGTTAAACAGCCTCCATCTCGGGCTTTATACGAGATACCAAAAGATTCCCTCGTTGAGTCCAAACCTTTTAGCCTCTCTCTCGGGCTTTGTACGAGACACATAATAGCCTCCTCTTAGGCTTTGTATAAGAAAACCACTGGTTGATCCAATCAACCTTTTAGCATCAAAACTGTGCCTCGTTCACAGTACACAAACATCAACAACTCCTTCCCCTCCATCTAACTGCTGTAAGCGGCAAGCCTCTGGATCATCTACATCCATGCCACTGTCCCTCTTTTAGTATAAGAAATTCCTAAGGAAAGATGGCATTACTCTACACTGAGTTAAAGTCTTCTCCTTCAGGTTAAAATCCTCTTTAAAGGAAATTATGGCATTGACGGATTCACATATCCCGGTTAAAGTAATTCTCCTTTATAAAACAGTTGTGACATACAACCCCCTCTTTAGAGATGACAAATTCTCTCTAAGGTCAACACTTTCAGCTTCACATCTTGGGCTTTGAACAAGATACAAACTACCTTTCGCTTCACGTCTTGGGCTTTGAACAAGACACCAAAAATAACCATTTCCTCCCATAGAATAGGAGGAACTATGAACGCTCTGATTTCCCTGTTTCGGTAAACGGGAATACGTAGGCATAAGATTGAAAGAAAAATCTTAGCGAGCACACTAAACAAAAACCCAAAATCCCATACTCCCATGTATCTATCAAAAGCATCTGTCCTAACATCCTAATCCTTGTTCCCCGCCAGAAACATTCTGTCAAAATAAAAAGAAAAGAAAACCGTATTGGCGAAAATACAAATAACCAGTACAAGGGCCCCCCCACATTGATAGCATTCGTAACCTAACAGACCGCTGTTTAAACTCGGTATGCAAAGCAGGGTTAATTAAAGACGTCTATTTCCCTTCCTTCATCAGCTTTAATAGGATAAAAAATGAATCGACCTGTAGTAAACTCAACCGCAGAGAGCGATCAGCGCTTAAGAACCGCGTCCCAAAATCGCTCGCTACACCTTGCATCAAAATGAACCATGTTTTCAACCTACACCCTGCACTCTCTTTCTGCTACCTCAGATGCTGCATATCTTACTACTTCAGCCAAAACCCTTCATAAACCTGATGCCTTTGACCCTGCTATACCAAGACATTAATCTGTCTTTTTGAAAATGACACAACAATACCACAGATTGCATAAAAAAATTCATCAAAATAGGACCTGTGAAATTCTGCTCACAAACCAGACTCTGCACCATGAAATGGACTTGTCAAGACAAATTTGAAAAAAAAACTTAAACAAAAACAACAAAGTTGAATGGATGAAAAAGAAAAGGGGCAGAACAAATTTAAAAGGGGCGATCCAAAACAGGGGGAAAACAAAAAATTCTCAGCTAAAAAAATTGAAAGCGAAAAACTCACTGCGGGAACACTTCCAAAACCTTCAAAAAAACACGAACCTCTTCATCAGAAAAATACTCAAACAAACAAGACCTTCATTCTTCACATCCAAAAAAACCATTCATTAACCTTTCCCTTCTACAACAGTAAATCGTGGAAATAATCTCTCCCATTACAAACCTCACTACCAACATCTAATCAATAACCCTTACCATTTATAAAACCCAAGCGCATCTACCATTCCGCTTCCCCCATTTGACACCCTCCTTCTATTCCTTTTTTGGCGACGAAAACAAAACGCCACCACCAAGCCAGAAGAACCACCGTCGCGAAAAACCGAGCAAAAGGAATAACGAGAGTGAGGTCCTTGGAGCTGAACCGTGTTTGGAGTTCATGTTTGTTTCTCTATTCTCTGCTACAGCCGTTTCACATTTTGGTTTCTCACCTAGGTTTTGTTTCTTCTCCCTTAGCCTTATATGGTAAAGCTGGGTCAAATCCGATCCAGTTTGGTTTGCTTGTTGTTGGACCCAGCCCATTCCTTTTTCTTTAACATTTTAGGATCAGTTTTATTTAGAACCTAATAATTTTTTAGTATTTATATTTAGGCTTAAATAGTATTTTCATCCCTGTAAGTTGGCGAGTTTTTGGTTTTCGGCCCTGAATCTTTTTTTTTTCGGTTTTAGTCCCTATATCTTACTTTTTGTTTGAGTTTAGTCCCTACAGAGGTTTTCTGTGGATTTTCCTACAGATTTTCCTGCGGATTTTGGTTTTAAGGAAAATCCGCAGGAAACCTGCGGATTTTCCTGCGAATTTTGGCTTTAGGGACCAAACACCAACAAAAAGTAAGATATAGGGACTAAAACCGAAAAAAAAAAGATTCAGGGACAAAAACCAAAAACTCGCCAACTTACAGGGACGAAAACATTATTTAAGTCTTATATTTATTTAGTTATTGATATAAAAAAATCTTGAAAGAACTCTTTTATTTATTTTTGTGAATTATTTTCTCAGATAGTTTTTGAGTTTAGTTAGAAGATATAGATTTAATTAGTTTAGGTTTAGTTATTTTTTTAATTAAATTATAGTTTATGTTATAAAATAAGGAGAAATAATATAAAATAGAAGAGAGAAAGATTAGAATGATTATGTATTATTTCATTAGTCTATCGTATACAATGAGATTGGTCCTATTTATAGGACATCATATAAACATTATAATAAATACAAATTGATTAAATAAGGAAAGAAGTTATTGGGAGACAAATCATTCAATTATTCATAACACTCCCCCTTGGATGTTTGTTTTGGATATGCCTCGTTAAAACCTTACTAAAAAAACCCAGTGGGAAAAAATCTAGTGAAGGAAAAATAGTACAATATCCTGTTAAAACAAATTTATTTCTCCCGCTCAGCTGAACGATTATTTCTTCGATGATGATGACCAATCTTTTGTACTAGTTGATTAAAAGTACTACTTGAGAGTGACTTTGTGAAAAGGTCTGCAAGATTGTCACATGAATGAGTTTGTTGGATGTTTATATCACCGTTTTTCTGAAGATCATGAGTGAAAAAGAACTTTGGAGAGATATGTTTTGTTCGGTATCCTTTAATGTAACCATCTTTCAATTGAGTGATGCATGCAGTATTATCTTCATATATGATCTTCGTATTTATTTTTCCTGAAGACAAACCACAAGTATTTTGTATGTGTTGGATTAAGGATCTCAACCAAACGCATTCTCGACTTGCCTCATGTAGTGCTAAAAGTTCTACATGATTAGATGATGTTGTTGTTATGGTTTGTTTGACTTATCTCCATGAAATAGTTGTACCCCCATATGTAAACAAATAACCTGTTTGTGATCTACCATTATGAGGGTCTAACAAGTAACCTGCATCTACATAACCTGTTAATTCAAATCTGGATACTTTGCTATAAAACAAACCCATGTCTATTGTACCTCTAAGGTAACGGAGTATATGTTTGACTTCGTTCCAACGTCTTCGTGTAGGTGAAGAACTATATCTTGCTAATAGATTGACAGCAAATGATATATCAGGACGGGTATTATTTGCAAGGTAAATTAGTGCTCCAATTGCACTGAGATATGGTACTTCAAGACCAAGCAATTCTTCATCCTTTTCTTGAGGTCTGAAAGGATCTTTCTCCACATCTAATGATCTAACAACCATTGGAGTAGACAGCGGGTGACATTTGTCCATATAGAAGCGTTTTAACACCTTTTCTATATAGCCTTCTTGATGTACAAATATTCCTTTGTCCAAATGTTCAATTTGTAAACCTAGACATAATTTTGTCTTTCCTAAGTCCTTCTTCTCAAACTCTTTCTTTAAACAATTCATAGCTTTTGGAAGTTCTTCAGGAGTTCCAATAATATTTATGTCATCCACATATACAACTATTATTGCAAATTCCTTTCCTGATCTTTTTATAAAAATACAAGGACAAATGGAGTTATTTGTATATCCTTCTCTAAGCAAATATTCACTGAGACGGTTATACCACATTCGTCTAGATTATTTCAGCCCATAGAGAGACTTGTTAAATCTTATGGAGTAGCTTTCTCAAGATTCAGAGTTGTGTGCATCTGGTATATTGAACCCTTCAGGGAGTTTCATATAAATTTTACTATCAAGTGAACCATACAGATAAGCTGTTACAACATCCATCATGTGCAAATTGAGCCCTTCATGTGCTACAAACCTACTTAAATATCAAAAATTGAATTGCATCCACTACAGGTGGATATATTTCATCGAAATAAATTTTAGGTTTTTGTGAAAATTCTTGAGCAACAAATCAAGCTTTATACCATTCTTATTTTGTTTTATCACAAAAACTCATTTATATTCAATTGGTTTCACATCTTGAGGTGTTCAAACTACAGGTCTAAAATCGAGTCACTTGTAAAGTGAGTTTAATTTTTCTTCAAATGTTCATATTGGCCAATTCTCACTTTGTCTACAATCTTTGATAGACTTTGACTCATGATCCTCGTTATCATTTATCTTCTTTAGCGTTATATTATACACAAAGAGATTGTCAATATTGACTTTATTTTGGTTCCATCATATTCCATTCATGACATAATTTATCGAGATCTCTTAATTTTCATAAATTTCAGGTACCTGGTTAGTTCTTCAGGAACTCAAAATTAAATCATGTCAAAGTGCTCTTAGAGTTTTCATATCCTCATTTGGGTCATTTTTAACTTTAGTTTCTTTTCTTAGTAGAGAACTTTTAACATAGGCACCTACTTTTCTACCATGTTTGAGGCGCGGCTATAACTCATTTGCAATATTATATTGTCCAATATGAGAATCCATTTTGAGTGGAATATTAGCAGCTAATAATTTGTTTCATAAACTTTGCAAATGAATTCTGTTTTGAACTTCGAGGATCAAAATGATATAATAATATTTTATTTCAAATTGTTCATTTGAACTTCTGGTTTACACTTTGTGCTGCTTGTTCTCTCCCCCTAGTATTGAGAAAATTAATTTATAAATTGATAATCAGCCTACTGGACTTCAAGTAAGTATCCAATTATTGGACCAAGATAACACCTCAAATACAAGATTCATATAAAATGCATTTTCTCAACATTCTTTCAAAATTCATCTTAGTGTACTATATTGGAGCAATTGAATAATCATAACACATCCAAAAGTTTACTAAGATGAGAAGTATTAGATTATGAACCTAACATAATTTGTAAGTTAAGGGGAGAATTATCATGTACTAACTTGTTGGCTTAATGCGAATAAATATCTTAATACCCTACTTTGTGTGTTTCAAATATCCAATTTAGAATTGATGATCTCACAAGTACCAACTATATAACTAACTTTAGACGTCTAAAGAATGGATCTTCAAGTCCATTTTTTTTATGAACATGTCCTTCAAGATATTCAATATTAATTTTAGTAATATATGTGATACTTATCAAGAAATTTCTGAAAAATCCAGAAATTAAGATCTTAGTCTAATTAGTTGAGAAAATAATTTCACAAACTTCTAGTTGTGAATAGACATATGCACGATCTTTTAGTCGATGCAACAATTAATGTTATAAAAACTCAATTTCTCAAATTGTCCTTTAGGAACGCACAAATTTTATTGTATTGAAGAAACTTTTGGTTCTTCAAAACTAGTTCTCACATCATAATACATCTGAGATGACCCAACCAATTTTGCCAACAACACACTTAAGTGTGATTTGTAAACATCTGGTTTACCATAATACATATGATTCTATTCTTCTAATTTGTTTCAATCTATAGTAAATATAAAATAATTTGTATAAAATATATATTTTTCGATCTTAATAAATTTACAATTATTAATATTATTCATGCAATCATTCTGTGATTGTCAATTTTTCTAAGATCCATGAAAATTGTCATTGATACTTTTATGATCAATTGAGACAGAATAATCATTTTCTTATCAATCATCAAGGGATAACCCTTCTTTGATGAATGAATAAAAGTAATTCATCTTTTGAACAATCCGCTAGGAATCCTTTATAATATATATAATTTTTTTCGAGAGAAAGATCATAGATCTTCAAACAAAAATAAAGATAAACACTTTCCGTGCAATCCTCCGGGGATGCAATATAATTTCTTCAAGAACTATATAAATTATTGCTTTTCTATCATTATGGGATTTTGATTAGTTCTTCAATAACTCTATAATAAATTATTATTTTGCTATCCTTCATCGATGCTTGATACGTTCTTCATTAACTATATAATAAATTATTAAGTCGCTCTCCTTCAGGGATGCTTGATAAGTTCTTCAGGAACTATATAATAAATTATTATTTTTCTATCCTTCAAGGATATTTGCTAAGTTCTTCAAGAACTATATAACAAACACATTATTTTATAGTTTTTCAGAGATATTTTAACATTATTCATTCAATCCTTCTGGGATTCATGAAAATCATTGTTGATTTTTTTTCTTCTAATCAATATATCAATGTATAATAGGTAGAATTAGAAATATATATTACGAAACAAAAAATAATAATGTTACCTTCTAAATCTTGGAGCTTCATATAGTCAGGCCTTCATTATTAAATTATTTGTATCACTTCTTAGACAATTAGTTAATATTCATATGGTAGAGTTTCGTGCTAATAACGTGTTATAAAATAAGGAGAAAGAATATATAATAGAAGAGAGAAAGATTATAATGATTATGTATTATTTCATTAGTCTATCGTATACAATGAGATTTGTCCTATTTATAGGACATCATATAAACATTATAATAAATACAAATTGATTAAATAAGGAAAGAAGTTATTGCGAGACAAATCATCCTTTTATTCATAATAGTTTAGTTAAATTACTTAGTTGACTAGTTTTTATTTAGAATGGATTATTTAGATTTGTTAGTTAGTTTTTGTTCTGGACTGGGTCAGGGCATGCTCATCAGTCGAGCAGGTCCAACCCACAAGGCCAAGGACGTCCCAATAAGGGCTCCTAACAAGATCACTGCCGAGCACAGGCTCACCTCCACAGGTCGGGCATACGCCTAACCTCGGATGTGTACGGCACCCTCGGTTGGCCATCGGGTGCAGGCCCTAAGCTCCCGGGCTCGCCTATCCTTGACGCCCATATGCTCCTCCCCGGGAGGAGCCATCTTCACCCGCAAGTCAGTCCTCCCCGCGAGGACACGTCTCTCCCTGACACGCAAGACTCCTCCCCGCGAGGACACGTTCTCATGTAACCTCCCACTCCCGATGTAATCGGTCTGCCCTAATTCCGGAGATCTAGGAACGGTTACCCCATGGCGAAGACCACGTGATGGTCTTCACTACGCCATGTAAGCCCTGGCAGTTACTTGAATTGTGCCTGGAAATCCAGCCCAATGCAAGTAACCGTTGGCCCCCGCGCTGAGAGCTCTCTATAAATACCCTCTCACTTGAGAGGGTCAGGTTACACACTCTTTTACTCTCATCTCTGTACTTGCTATTCTCTGACAGTTACCTTACTTGAGCGTCGGAGTACCTTGCAGGTACACCCCCCCCCCCCCCCCCGCCGTCTTTCAACCGCGCAGAAGCTGAAGCCCAGACGACGTTGTTGGCCACAGAAACTATCTGATCCAGGTACGATCAGTGGCGCCATCTGTGGGAACCCTTTGCTTCCCCGTTTTTCCTCCATTAAACCAAAGCAACTCTCATTCATCACCGTCATGGCCGGCAATCCGTCCGCTACCAAAGCTCTGGACACCGTTCTCGCGTAACTCGAGAACGGGAACCACCGCGAAGACGCTGCTGCCCTCCACGTCGAAGAAGGCGACGTGAGAGACAGGCAAACCGCCTCCCCAGACTCCCAAGACGTGGCTTACAACGCCGCCCACCAAGACGATTAGCAGGCCATTTTTTAGCCAGTTGCTCCTCCACCCAACACAGACGCGAGCACCGTGGCCCTGTTCGCCTTGATCAATCAGACCAATCAGCTGATCGCATACCAGAATACCAGAATTGAAGCGCTGGAGCAAGGGCGGGCACAACGATCTTCCCCGCGAAGACATCGTCGTCCACCGTCGCCTCGCCGTTCCCCTTCCCTTCGAAGGACTCCTTCAGACGAATCTCGGACCCCCTCGCCGGTACGCGAGGTTCGTCGACCACGTCTCGAGCGCTCCCAGCTGACGATCTCCCAGAAATGCCCTCGTTCCCCGCCTTGGAAGGAACCCAGGGCCTCCACCACTACCAAGAAGTCCAAGCATATAGAAGAGAGGCTGAGGCACCGCTCGAGGAATTCCCCTCCACGACATCAACGATCCTCTTCGGTATCCCCGACAGGAAGTGACGACGACGACCAGAGGACCCCGCTGTCGTGGGAGATCATGAATGCCCCAATCCCCGCGGGCATGGAGAAACCTCCACCGCTGGGGACCTACGACGGTCTCACTGACCCCGATGATCACATCGAGAGTTTTGAAGCAATGCTCGACTTTCGAAACGTCAGAGGAGCCATCAGGTGCAGGCTTTTCCCCACCACCTTGCGGAAGGGCGCGATGACTTGGTACAAGGGTTTGGAACCTGGGTCGATCATGTCCTGGAAGCAGCTAAGACGACGCTTCACCAAACACTTTACTGCGTCTCGGCGACACCCGAAGACGGAAGCTGCCTTAGAAAGCATCTTCCAGGGGAAGAACAAACCTCTCCGAAATTACATCGAGAGATTCAACAGAGAAGCTGTCGAGGTCCATCCGACCGACGACATGAAGAAGTATTTAATCATCCATGGACTACATTTCGAATCTGATTTTTCCAAGTCCGTAGGCCTCCGTAGACCCCGCCGTCTCAGGACCTCCTCCAACGAGTTCAGTCGTATATCGAGCTCGAGGAACCCGAGCCAGCGCAGATCGCCCTTGAGTCGGGGCGCAAAGAAGGCCCCCGCGGCCACAAAGATGAAGAGTCTCCCTCCCGGCGGGGAGGAGAAAGAAAGAAAGAAAATCGCCCCCGTGATCCTCGTGAACCGCGCGGACCAGCTGGCCGGTTCACCGAGTACACCCCACTCAACTCTCCTCGCGCGCGTATCCTCTCCGAGTGCCAGAACTCAGAATTTATGAAAGGAGGAGTCCGCTTTCAGAAGCCCACTGACCCCAAATCAAACGTCGACAAGTCAAAATACTGTAGATTCCATCGGAGTCACAGGCATGTGACGGAAGACTGCATCCATCTCAAAGATGCGATTAAAATTCTGATCAAGGAGGGGCACTTGAAGAAATATGCCCAGAAGAACGATACTCCTCGTCCCAGCTCTCGGGCAGCCCAGAATGTCGAGGAGACAACGCCTCCTCTCGACGAGAGTCGCCTTCAAGTCGCCCTCAGTGTCACCCAACCTGAAGACTTCTTTGTCCCCCCAATCATTGAAGGACAAGAAGCAATTCGCAACATGTGGGCGACATTCCCCCACGAGGACCCCGTTACTGCCCGTAGCACCTGGGAAAGCTTCCCCAGGGCGATGGTCATCTCCGGGGAAGGTCTAGAGAAGTTGTCCATCGGATCGATCAAGAGGAAATTTGACGAGCTGGAATCCGCAACGTCGGCGAAGGCAACCACCCTCAAGAAAGTACGGGGAAACTCCAACCCCATCACCTTCTACCTCGAGAGGACCATGGGGTTACGTGGAGCTAATGGTTACATTCGGGGCCGAAGACACTGCCCGACAGATGAAGATCCATTTCCTAGTGGTCCAATGTCCATCCCTTTACAACTGCATCCTCAAGAGGACCGCCCTGGCTGAACTTACGGCGGTACCATCAATGGTCCACCTCAAAATGAATTACTACACGACCAGGGGACGAGTAGTGATGATGCACGGGGACATCGACGCAGCCAGAAGGTGCTTCGACGCCGCCATCAAAGGCCTGAGTTCCATCGGCCCCAAACCCAAGACCGTGGCCAAGCCACCCCAGGACGCCGAACAGGTACCTCTCCCGCGCGTCAACGCGGTCGAACTCGACAGCAGGTTTCCGGGCGAACCCGATGACGACGGGACAGAGGACCTTGACCCCCAGGCGGAGAACGGGTGGCCTCTCTACCCAACGCGCCCCATCCCAGACAGAGACTTTGATCTCATGGTACTCGGGGACGATCCAGATCGTAACGTGAAGATTGGCACCGGGATCCCTGACTTGGCAAAGGAGCAGCTGAAGACATGTCTGAGGGAGAACGTTGATCTCTTCGCGTGGAGCGCATCCGAGATGCCTGGCCTCGACCCCGAGGAGGCTTGCCATCAGCTCGCAGTAGACCCGGCCGCTAGGGCCATAGCACAACGTAGGCGTAAGCAGTCTCCCGAAAAACCGGAGGCTGCTGAAAAAGCTGTAAAAGACCTCCCAGAGGCAAATTTTACTTCGGAGGCCAAATACACGACCTGGTTGTCCAACGTTGTACTTGTTAAAAAGAATAATGGAAAATGGAGAATGTGCGTTGATTATACTGATCTCAATCGGGCTTGCTCGAAAGACTGTTATCCCTTGCCTAACATCGACCAACTGGTCGACAATTCTGCAGGTTACAAACTACTATCCTTCATGGACGCTTACTCGGGATACAATCAAATTCCCATGGACAAGGTCGACAAATAACACACGGCCTTCATGACCGCGTCAGGCAACTACTACTACAACGTAATGCCCTTCTGTCTGAAGAACGCCGGTGCGACCTACCAATGGATGATGAACAAGGTTTTTCGGGCTGAAATCGGTGACATGCTCGAGATCTACATGGACGACATGATCTTCAAATCCGCATAAGAATTTGATCACGCCGCGCACCTCAAGAAGGTGTTCGACACGGCGAGTAGATGTTGTACGAGGTTTAACCTCGACAAGTGCACCTTCGGCGTTCGGGCAGGTACGTTCCTCGGATTTTACCTCACAGAACGAGGATTCGAGGCCAACCCCGACAAGTGTAGGGCTTTCTCCGAGCTCCCTACTCTGGACTCAAAGAAGTCGATACAATCATTGAACGGGATGCTCACCGCCCTCTCTCGCTTCGTCGCCAAATCCGCACAGTACGCACTCCCATTTTCAAACTTCTTCGGCAAAAAGCGGAGTTTGAGTGGAGCAAGGAATGCGAATAGGCGCTCGTCCACTTAAAACAAGTCCTATCAGAACCCCCGGTCCTCTCACGGCCTGAGAACGGGGAGAGACTCTTCTTGTATCTTGCAATCACGAGTGAAGCAGTCAGCGCCGTCCTCATTCGGGAAACCCCGGACGGGCAGAAGCCAGTTTACTTCACGAGCAAAGCCCTCCAAGGCTCTGAGCTCAGATATCAGCAGATTGAGAAAGTCGCCCTGGGCCTCGTCACCGCAGCCAGGAGGCTACGCCACTACTTCCTCGCCCACACCATCGTCGTAAGAATCGAACAGCCTATAAGGCAGCTCCTCGGAAGACCGGACATGGCGGGGAGGATGCTCAGGTGGTCACTCGAGCTCGCCGAGTTCGACATCCAATACGAATGGAGGAAAGCCCTGAAGGCACAGGTATTGGCCGACTTTGTAGCAGAGATGACCGTCCCAGAACCTTCAACCAACGGATCACAGAAATGGACGATCTATGTCGACGGAGCATCCAGCCCGAAGGGAAGCGGAGCGGGCATCATCCTCGAAAATAAGGAAGGCATCCTGATCGAGGTATCCCTCAAACTATCCTTCCCGACATCGAACAACCAAGCCGAATATGAGGCCTCCTCGCGGGACTCCGGCTGGCCGAGGACCTCGGCGCCAAGGAGGTCAAACTCTTTACCGACTCCCAGCTCGTGGCCTCGCAAGTCCGAGGAGAGTACCAAGCGAAGAACGACAGCCTCATAGAATACTTGGCCTTGGTAAAAGAAAAGATGAAAAAGTTCACCTCCGCGGAAGTAACTCACATCCCCCACGAGCACAATGCCCGAGCAGATGTCTTGTCCAAATTAGCGAGCACAAAGAAGAAAGGCGGGAACAAATCCGTCATACAAGAGGTACTTTCCCGCGCGAGCATCGATAAACCGGCCATGGTTTTGGAAATCAACGCCATCGGGGACAGCAATTGCTGGATGACCCCAGTATACGAATACCTCACGACGGGCAAACTGCCCGAAGATCCCAAAGAAGCAGGAATGGTCAAGAGGCGGGCATGCTCGTACACTATAGTCGAGGATAAGCTATACCGGCGAGGGTTCTATATTCCCCTCCTCAGATGTCTCGAGGAGACCAAGGTCCTCGGCATACTCCAGGAGATCCATGAGGGAATCAATGCGCAGCACCTCGGCGGGCGATCGTTAGCCCGTAAGGCGCTTCGAGCAGGGTATTACTGGCCCACCATGCAACAGGACGCCAAGGAACACGTCAAGAAGTGCGACAGATGCCAACGACACGGGGACATGCACCTTGCTCCTCCATACGAGCTCAGTCCATTGTCCTCCCCGTGGTCGTTTGCGTGGTGGGGAATGGATATCCTCAGACCTTTCGTCCAGGGGTCGTATCAAAACAAATACCTCATCGTCGGGGTGGACTACTTCACGAATTTGATTGAGGCGGAAGCATTGACCAAAATCACAGCCTTCAACATACTGCGTTTCTACAAAAGAAACATCCTCGCCCGGTTCTGTAACGCCCCTGTTTTAGTATTTTTGTTTAATTGAATCGTTTTTTATTATTTTATTATTATATTATTTTATTTTCGACTTTTATGTGAAAATATGTTATTTTTCAATGTTGTGATATTTTATCGCGTTTTGGGAACATTTGCGAGATATTTGAGTGTAGGGGTATTTTGGGCATTTTGATTTATTTTGTAAGTTAAGAATAAATAGAAATAGAAAGAGAGAAAAAGAAAAAAAATAGTAAGAATAGAAAGAGAAGAAGGAAGAAAAGAGAAGAGAAGGAGAAGAAGAAAAAGAGGAAAAACTTGTGATTTAGGAACCGATTCAACCGACTTTTCAAACGCAAATTTATCGGGTAAGGGTGCGAAACTCGATTATACTATTTTTGCATATGATTATGTATGTTTGTGTGGAAGTTTTGTTGGTTTTTCAAATATAGGTCGAAATGAGATAATCGATTAGAAATCGAGGTTTTCACGGTCGGAAATCGACATAAACTGTGTTGTATGATCACATTGTGTGTATGAATAATCGTTGATGTTTGTTTTGCTGTTAGAATTGAATTTGGGTGAAAAATGGGATTTTTGGGGTGGATTTGCGAAGAGGAATTTTTCTGAAAATCGCAGAGCCCGATCAGCGCGCTTTTGAAAAAATGTAACCTCACCAGGCAGTAGCAAGCCCGCTCAGCGCGCTCGAGAGGCCGCTCAGCGCGGTCTGGGACTTCAAAATTTTATCTGTTTTCTAAATTCCGTAACTTTTGATCCGTAACTCGGATCGGGACGTTCTTTATATCGTTGGAAAGCTTATAAGATGTACTTTATTATGATGATAATTTTGAAATTGTTAGCCGATTAAATAAAGTCGAGAATTTGGGAATAGTGTCATTTACTGACTTTTGTCGTTTTAAATGTGTATATTGGTTGTGTAACATACAATGCGGCATTGATATTAATGTGTATGCCTTGTATGATGTGGTGTAATGATAGTGCATGTGATGACATGTTGTGAAGATAAAGTGTGGCCGAAAGGCAAATGAATATGATATGTTGTAATTGGTTTCATATGCATGTTTATGATTACATGTATGTGTGAAATGCATTGTTTGAATTGTTTTGCAATGCATGAATGTGATGATGTCGAATCATGTGACAAGTTGTTGAATTGTGGCCTAAGGGCAAGAATAAATGCAATGTGTTGTATTTGATTATATATCCGTGTTTATGGTTGCATATATGTGGGAAGATGCATTGGTTGTCATGAGTTCTTGTATGCTGAGCATCATGATATGCATCGTTGTGACATCTTGAGGGACAGTTCGATTCCAAAGGGAATCTGCTATAACGTCGTGTGCCTAGGTGGGGACCTAAAGCGATGGTTATAGATGATCGTGTGCCTAAGGTGAGGACCTAAAGTGATCCATAAACGTCGTGTGCCTAAGTGAGGACCTAAAGCGACGGGTGAACATCGTAGGCCCGACGGGGTGTTACTTGAGTTATCCTCAGTAACGAGCGATGGTTCCAGCAGAGTTCCTGAGTGAACTAGTATTGAGATTTGATGGAGTCGGTACCCGCATTTGCATTTGCATAGAGAGTCATTGTGTCGGTCTCTTTGCATCTGCATGAATTATGATTGCATTGATTATATGTGGAAAATCATGATTTGGTTATTATGTGTGAGATATTGTGATATGCATTTGTGATAAATGTATTGGCATGATTAATATGCAATTGGGGGATGGAGATATTGTGTGTTTGAGCTGTGATAGCATTTGTGTATTGATGTGCATTAGTGTTAAATGCATGGGATTATGAATGATATGTTTTGTGTATAAACATATGCATGATGTGTGAATATGGGATTATGTGAATATAATTTGTATATGCTTTAGATGAAGGCATGTGATGATGGCGGTGAGAATATTAGATATGTGTATTTTTATGTTGGTATATAATTATATGCATTTATATTATGGTTGTTTTTCTCACCCTTCTGCTCGTTTTATAATGCTCTATGAGGCATTGCAGATTAGAGTTGCTGGAGGTCTTTGGTGAAGCTTTGTGTCTCACCCTTTTTGTCGGTCGGCTCTGATATGTGACACCGGGTAGCTAGGGTGGCCGCTTGTGTTTATTGTGTACTATGTATATTTTGTTTTGTACATGTATAACTTGGTGTATAACAAACTCTTTACATGATATATGTATTTATGTTAATCAGATTTTAGATTTTCCGCTTTAATTCTAATTTCTGAAAATGTGGGTGTAAGGAACGAAGTTTCCTCTGTTGATTGCTACCCCACTGTTGCATATCTGTATGGGCAGGTGTTGTATGAATTGTTTGGTTTTCAAATTGATGTGATTCTCCCGTCTATGCCATGTTTTTAAATATACTCTGATCAAATTTTGAATTTTCTTTTATTGCTTTAAATGCATGTTTATTTGGGGTGTAGATTGGGGGCGTCACATTAAATGGTATCAGAGCCAGTCCGTGTCAGTTTGTGTCAGTCCTTGTTGGTCTTTGTGGTTCGGTGAGCTATCTGTTTAACCATAGTTGCTGTTATTGGAAATGAACAGAATATGGCTCGGGCTGTGCAGGGTGTACCGAAGGTTGCGGGTAATAATGAGTTCGGGATGAGCGAACCGCTTATCTTCAAAGGAAGATATAATCCTGATGGTGCACAATTTTGGTTTGAGGAAGTTGAAAGAATCTTCCAGGTGATGGATTGTGCTGAAGAGGACAAGGTGAGACTGGGTACTCACATGCTGGAGGAAGAAGCAGCTGATTGGTGGGTTAGTTTATGCCAAGTGTTGGGAGTGGATGAGGAAGGAATTACTTGGGATTTATTTAGCCGAGAGTTTCAGAGGAAGTATTATCCGGAGGGTGTGAAGGAAAAGAAAGAGATCGAGTTTTTGGAGTTGAAACAAGGCAATATGTCTGTGGTTGACTACACTGCAAGGTTTGTGGAACTTGTGCAGTTCTATCCTCATTATTCGGAAGCGACTGCTGAATTTTCTAAGTGTGTGAAGTATGAGAACGGATTGCGTCCGGAGATTAAACGGGCAATCGGTTATCAGAGGATTAGAAGGTTTTCTGAATTGGTGGACAGTTGTAGGATTTACGAAGAGGATCGTAAGGTGCGTGCTACTCCCTATGAGAATGTGAATGACAGGAAAGGGAAACAACAGTCTCGTAATGGAGGAGGAATGTCTGGTCCTCCGAGGTGTTTCATTAAGTGTCACAAGTGTGGGGAAGTAGGACATCGTAAGTTGGATTGTAGGGGGAATAAACTGAAATGTTCTAATTGTGGAGGTTCGGGGCATGTCGCAGCTGATTGCAAGAGAATTAGGATGAAGTGTTTCAACTGTGGTGAAACAGGTCATATCAGTACGAGGTGTACGGAACCGAAGGGAGCTCAGACTGATGGGAAGGTTGTCGCATTGGCAGGAGATGAGACTACTAGTGCGGATCGTTTGACTCAAGGTACTTGGTTATTAATAGTATGCCTTTAATTGCTATTATTGATATTGGGACGACTCATTCGTTTATTTCGTGTGAGTGCGTGAAGTGTTTGAATTTGTTGTGGTCTTCTTGGAGTAGTAAGATGGTTCTCGATATTTCTGCTTAGGGATCGGTAATTTCTTCTCTGGTTTGTTTAAATTATTCTTTGAGCATTTGTGGTAAAGGCTTGGGATGGAATAAGTGTGTTTACCGTGGGAAGGATTAGAATGAGATAAGTGGGGGAGAAGCTGGTACTTCTCCATGTTGTTTCAGGTGTAAAGCACTGGCGCAGTGTGTTATGAATTACAAGATTATAAGTGTAGTTTCTGGTTCAAGAAGGAATGCAGAAGTAAGGTTTACGTCAACTAAGGATTTGTGCCTTAGGTAGTTTTGTGCATAGGATCTAGTGGATGCTATTATAGTTTGGTGGAGACGGTTTATGCCTCATCATGATTGTCGGCTGTCTATTGACAAATTGAGGAACTGATCACCCTTAATCTCTTGTTGATAGCAGACGGGAATTATGTTGGATCGGATGGACGTGTCTTTCCGGCGTTGATAGTGGTGCGGAATGGATTACTTGAAATTTAAGGAAATAATTGCGGATTATTTTGTCAAGTTGAGGAAGGTTTTTATCTGACGGTGATGCGGGATCAAGATTTTTATTTGATGGTTACAGATTGCGTTGTTGAGTCGATGAGAATTCTTATATCAGAAGATGAGACGGATTAGAGGTTTGTGTATGTGGATTAAGTTGGAATGTCTCTGAGGGATGATGAGTGGGTATTACTAAGGGTTGTTCTCAGAGAGTAGAGTGTGAACTTAGTTGGACAACAGTGAACGGTCGAGGCTATAGCTGCTAAGTGAGTAGTATGGGAACTTGCGGTTGTGTTTTGCATAGCTTAAGTTTTGAATTGTGACGAATTGCAAATGATTTGAAATTCTTTGATAGTTCCTTTTTGGTTGGCTGTTGCAATAGGATGGAATTTGGATTGTCAAGAGCAGGAATTGTGTGTGGAGTACGGATATCGGTATATGGTGACAATTGAGAATAAGTGTTTACTTTCGGGATTAATTAAAGGGTATGGTATTGGTTGAGTTTGATTAAAATTACAATTGTTGGAATGTTTGATAAGCGTAGTGATGGTTTGACTAGAGGCTTCGAAGTTAGTTAAAGGTAATTAGAAATTTGTTGGATTTTGTTGGTTAATATCGAAGGGTATGGAAGGCTTTTCCAAGGTTAGTGTTTTCATTACTTCAGTTGACTTGCAAAGGCGAAGTCGATTGTTTGAGAGGTATCTTGATGAGTATAGTTGGGGTGTTAATATAAGAGAGTAAAGTCGTGGCTTGTGTTCTTCGACAATTGGGAAGTCGAGGGAGGATCTGTATTATTGTGGAAATGGGGATTCTTGGAAGTTGTATTATGTTGGAATACTAGAAGTATTAACTTTATGGTGTTAGATTCAAAGTATTTGGTAAGTACAAGAATATTGAGTACTGGTTTGGTCCGAAGGAAAGGAGATGACGAGAATGGTTAGAATTCGTGATGAGTTATGAATTTGACTTGGATTATCATGTGTGAAGAGTTATTGTTGTATCAGAGGAGTTAAGTCGGAAATTTCTAAGTATATCTGTTTTGGTGATCTGGGAATTAGAATTGTTTGAGCAATTCAGAGGCTTGTGTCGGGTGTGTAAGATAACACGAAAGAATGTGAACAGTAGTTGTTGGGAAGTATGTGAAAAGTTAGACTTGGGACGTGATATTGGTGGTTTTGATGGTTACGAGTCATCAGAGTGTGCAGCGAAAGCGTGATGTAGCACATTTCATATATGTGTGTGCGACTTGAAAGAGTTCTTAGGTGGAATATTGGAAGTCTGTAGGAATGTTGAGACCCTTGGATGTTTCAGAGTGGAAGTGTTAGGGGAGAGGTTTGAATAATGTCCATGGGTTACTAAGTAGATGGATATTTTGGTTATATGTTCGATTGGTGAATCGTAGCATTGATGTGGTAAGGTTGTGTGACAAGGAGGTTGGTGTTCTTGTTTGTGTAGTTGCCTCGTTTCCATTGTGTTGGTTCGAGTGCGAGTAGCTAATTCCTGTGTGGGGGATTAGGGGAGTGTTACCTAAGGTGAGGGTAATGATCCTGTTGTGTTCGGTTCGAGAGTGAACCTGTGAGTTGTGTTTTGTGTATTCTTTGAGTTGTGTGTTAGTCGTCAAGTGCATTGTATGGGCTTTGCATCTTGTCGTTGTTGTGTCTGCGGTTAGCAAGGTGGTTTGTCAGTTGTGTTATTTGTGGTGTGCTTTTAGTTGGTGTAATGTTTGATTGGTCGGTTGCGAAGGCCGTGTCTGGAGTTGTTGGGATCGGTTATATTTTCGAGGACGAAAATTTCTAAGTGGGGGAGAGTTGTAACGCCCCAGTTTTAGTATTTTTGTTTAATTGAATCGTTTTTTATTATTTTATTATTATATTATTTTATTTTCGACTTTTATGTGAAAATATGTTATTTTTCAATGTTGTGATATTTTATCGCGTTTTGGGAACATTTGCGAGATATTTGAGTGTAGGGGTATTTTGGGCATTTTTATTTATTTTGTAAGTTAAGAATAAATAGAAATAGAAAGAGAGAAAAAGAAAAAAAAATAGTAAGAATAGAAAGAGAAGAAGGAAGAAAAGAGAAGAGAAGGAGAAGAAGAAAAAGAGGAAAAACTTGTGATTTAGGAACCGATTCAACCGACTTTTCAAACGCAAATTTATCGGGTAAGGGTGTGAAAATTGATTATACTATTTTTGCGTATGATTATGTATGTTTGTGTGGAAGTTTTGTTGGTTTTTCAAATATAGGTCGAAATGAGATAATCGATAAGAAATCAAGGTTTTCACGGTCGGAAATCGACATAAACTGTGTTGTATGATCACAGTGTGTGTATGAATAATCGTTGATGTTTGTTTTGCTGTTAGAATTGAATTTGGGTGAAAAATGGGATTTTTGGGGTGGATTTGCGAAGAGGAATTTTTCTGAAAATCGCAGAGCCCGCTCAGCGCGCTTTTGAAAAAATGTAACTTCACCAGGCAGTAGCGAGCCCGCTCAGCGCGCTCGAGAGGCCGCTCAGCGCGGTCTGGGACTTCAAAATTTTATCTGTTTTCTAAATTCCGTAACTTTTGATCCGTAACTCGGATCGGGACGTTCTTTATATCGTTGGAAAGCTTATAAGATGTACTTTCTTATGATGATAATTTTGAAATTGTTAGCCGATTAAATAAAGTCGAGAATTTGGGAATAGTGTCATTTACTGACTTTTGTCGTTTTAAATGTGTATATTGGTTGTGTAACATACAATGCGGCATTGATATTAATGTGTATGCCTTGTATGATGTGGTGTAATGATAGTGCATGTGATGACATGTTGTGAAGATAAAGTGCGGCCGAAAGGCAAATGAATATGATATGTTGTAATTGGTTTCATATGCATGTTTATGATTACATGTATGTGTGAAATGCATTGTTTGAATTGTTTTGCAATGCATGAATGTGATGATGTCGAATCATGTGACAAGTTGTTGAATTGTGGCCTAAGGGCAAGAATAAATGCAATGTGTCGTATTTGATTATATATGCGTGTTTATGGTTGCATATATGTGGGAAGATGCATTGGTTGTCATGAGTTCTTGTATGCTGAGCATCATGATATGCATCGTTGTGACGTCTTGAGGGACGGTTCGATTCCAAAGGGAATCTGCTATAACGTCGTGTGCCTAGGTGGGGACCTAAAGCGATGGTTATAGACGATCGTGTGCCTAAGGTGAGGACCTAAAGCGATCGGATCGTGTGCCTAAGGTGAGGACCTAAAGCGATCCATAAACGTCGTGTGCCTAAGTGAGGACCTAAAGCGACGGGTGAACATCGTAGGCCCGACGGGGTGTTACTTGAGTGATCCTCAGTAACGAGCGATGGTTCCAGCAGAGTTCCTGAGTGAACTAGTATTGAGATTTGATGGAGTCGGTACCGCATTTGCATTTGCATAGAGAGTCGTTGTGTCGGTCTCTTTGCATCTGCATGAATTATGATTGCATTGATTATATGTGGAAAATCATGATTTGGTTATTATGTGTGAGATATTGTGATATGCATTTGTGATAAATGTATTGGCATGATTAATATGCAATTGGGGGATGGAGATATTGTGTGTTTGAGCTGTGATAGCATTTGTGTATTGATGTGCATTAGTGTTAAATGCATGGGATTATGAATGATATGTTTTGTGTATAAACATATGCATGATGTGTGAATATGGGATTATGTGAATATAATTTGTATGTGCTTTAGATGAAGGCATGTGATGATGGCGGTGAGAATATTAGATATGTGTATTTTTATGTTGGTATATAATTATATGCATTTATATTATGGTTGTTTTTCTCACCCTTCTGCTCGTTTTATAATGCTCTATGAGGCATTGCAGATTAGAGTTGCTGGAGGTCTTTGGTGAAGCTTTGTGTCTCACCCTTTTTGTCGGTCGGCTCTGATATGTGACACCGGGTAGCTAGGGTGGCCGTTTGTGTTTATTGTGTACTATGTATATTTTGTTTTGTACATGTACAACTTGGTGTATAACAAACTCTTTACATGATATATGTATTTATGTTAATCAGATTTTAGATTTTCCGCTTTAATTCTAATTTCTGAAAATGTGGGTGTAAGGAACGAAGTTTCCTCTGTTGATTGCTACCCCACTGTTGCATATCTGTATGGGCAGGTGTTGTATGAATTGTTTGGTTTTCAAATTGATGTGATTCTCCCGTCTATGCCATGTTTTTAAATATACTCTGATCAAATTTTGAATTTTCTTTTATTGCTTTAAATGCATGTTTATTTGGGGGTGTAGATTGGGGGCGTCACAGGTTCGGCGTGCCTCAAGCCATTGTCACCGACAACGGAACACAGTTCACCGACAAGAACTTCCAAGACTTCGTCACAAAACTAGACACGAAGCAACACTTAACGTCGGTCGAGCACCCTCAAACGAACGGACAGGCTGAGGTGGAGAACAGAGTGATCCTCCGAGGATTAAGACGTCGACTAGGTGACACCAAACAACGGTGGGTCGAGGAGCTGCACAGCGTCCTCTGGGCCTATCGGACGACCCCACACTCCACAACCGGGGAGACCCCCTTCCGTCTGACCTACGGAACCAAAGTGGTGATCCCCATGGAGATCAGGGAACCCTCGAGGAGGACAGAAGCCCCCCTCGACAAGGACGCGAACGACGAAGCCTTGAGGGAAGAGCTCGATTTTGTCGAGGAGATACGTTCGGACGCTTCTCTCTGAGAAGCTTCGCTTAAGCAAAAAATAACACTACGTTATAACAACAAAGTTATTAAACGTGATTTTCAGGTGGGCACCCTCGTCCTACGAAGGAACCAGAAAGACTCGCGAGAAGGCAAACTCGCCGCGAATTGGAAGGGCCCGTACCGGGGAAGAACTTGCTCGACCATGGAACGCTGAAAAGCTAAAACAATATTATAGTTAAGCACTGCCCTCGACGCACTAGCACCGCGACTACGGGGACGCGCTAAGGTATGAGTGCGACACCCCTAGATAGAACACGATGATCGAAGACTGCGTTATATGTGCGCGAGGACTTTGATCCGACGGGGATACCTCGACCGAGCTCCGCCGTCGTTGTACCAATTAGGCAGAACACCCAGCTAGCGATGGGAAGTTCACGCCATGAAGCTAAGACCTCGACCGAGCTCTTAGCCTCATTGAAGGTCGGAATACATCTCTGACCACCCGACCAGCTCTCCACGCGGTCAGGGACTATCAAGGTTGAGCAATCCCAAAGTCTTTGTTACTTAGACAGAAAAACAAAGTATAGAAGTCTTTAACACTTAGACAAAAAACAGTATATCAAATGTATTAACATCACACACAATTAAAACCATGCAAACAATACTACCAGATAAACAAAGGTACATTAAAACGGGCAGAAACCCAGTGTACAAATATTACAAGCAAAGGTCAAAAAGCCCCTGGCACGCAGGTCGGGCAGAAATATCATAATAGATAAAAATGGCTCGAAGGCCGAATAAAACAGGAAAGAAAATCCTACTCAGCTGCGGTCCCTTCAGGCTGCTCAGGATCATGGACCTCGTCGTCTCTCATCGGTTGCACGATCTGACCGTCGACCACCTCGTAGTCGGGGTTAATCCCCTCGGTCAAAAGATCGGGGTTGAGGACCCGAAGCTGCTCCACCGCGTTCCTGAAACCTATGCCCGCGACTGCGAGGTTGTCTTCCTCGACTTCGCAGAGCTTCGCTATCAGCGCTGCCCGCGAAGTCAGCAACCTGTCCTCCTCGGTTTCCTCTTCAGCGGGGCGGATAGCCTCCTCCAATTCAGTGTTCCTCCCCAGGAGTCGATCCCTCTCCTCCTCAACACCGGCAAGACGTTTCCTCTTCTCTTCGGCACTCTTCAGCTTTTCCTCCAATTTCTGTTGAAGCTCGAGCTGGGCCTGGTTCTGGCTTTTGCAGTCGGCTAGCTCCTTACCCACCTTCTCCATTTCGACCGAGATGGATTGAAAACTTTCTCGCAACCTGTTCAGCTCGCTTGCGGGGCACACCTCGTCGTTCAGAACCAAGGAGGCCGCGCAAACCCGTATCACGGCAGACACGTCATCCACCAGCATCCTTCGCCGAGAACCCTTGTCGACGCTTAAGATGGCCTGAGTTTCGGAGCAACCCACGCAGAGCGAATTATTCCCCACGAAGAAGTTCGGCCTTGTATGACAAGGCGGTAGTACAAATTTCACGGCAGGGGGGCTCTCGTGCTCGGTAAGGTCGATATCCACTGTAGCTGCAAGCCGTTGCCTCTTCGGAGGGCTCTGGGGGCTGGGAGAATCACTACCCTGGTGAGAGCCAGAGGAACCCTCGGGTGTCGGGGCGAGAACGGACATCTGCACTCGGAGCTGGTCGACACGACTCTTGCCTCCTTTCTTCGCAGCATGGTTGGCCTTCAGCTTCTTGAAGCGCTCCTCAGCATTCGACATCTTATCTGCAAAGAAAACAAAGAGGTTAGTAGTTCGAAAAGAAAGGTAAAAGGAAGGACATGTCGGGGAGACCACCCCCACCTAACAACTCGAGGGCCTCCTCGTCAGAAAAAGTCTCGAGGAGAGCCCTAGTATTGATCACGCGACGCCTCGTCAAGACCTGCCCGTCATCACCCCGAATGAAGTCCCCGTTTGGCGTCCGAGCTTTGCTTTGTTAAAACCACTGACGAACGTAACAATGGCCTCGTGAGCCAAGCGATCCCCTTCACAAAGTTTGTCGGGGCTGATGATATAGCTATCCGTCCCCCTCTTAAAGTGTTCTTCAGTCCAGAACAACGGGAACTTAGGCACAAGGGTCTCCTCCCGCAGTCCGCCCACCTGTTTGACGACCCGAGTGTACATAGTATTCACGGCCTCATGTGTGAGCGGCCTCACGAGGTAATACCGGTACTTAAAATTTTGCACGGAGTCCATATACGTGTGAAACAGGCTGTTCACCTATTTGAAGGACACCCAACCGTGCCTACCATCCCCGACCTGCCGCTGGAGGTGGAAAATGCAGAAAAACAAGGGCACAGTTGCCCCGATCTTCAGATACTTGCATACCAGCTCGAAGGCCCTAATAAATGCAAGAGAGTTGGGGTGGAGTTGAGAGGGGGCCAAACGCAGCCAGGTAAATACGGCCTGCTGAAAGTCCGTGAAAGGCAGACGCCACCCCGCCTCGTCGAACATAAACTCGTAGACGGGGAACCGCATCTCACTGTACGTCGAGCAGATCTGATGGTGTGGCAGGGGCCTAAACACGTTTCACGACTTTGGGGAGCCGATAAGGCGGTGCTCGACAGTGCAAAATATTCCCTCTTCATCCAGGTCGACGAACTCGGACATCATGTTCACGACCTCCTCGCAGGCCCAATCGTCGGGCATCCTCTCCCCGGCGCTGGATGTCTCCGCCATAGGTGAACTAGGCCCATCGTAGATATCCAAAGACCCCACAGCCACTTGCAACACGTCCATTTACCTGAAAAGTAGAAGGAAATGGTGAATTCGATGACCCATATCAAATCCACCCCTTCCACCGCTGATCAAGTGAAAGGGCGAGGAGGCAACGTCGGGGAACGCGACCCCGCGACCGTCCTAGGGTCCGCGGGAGCACCCCAAGATATTCGACCCACGTCCCCGTGACATTCTGCGTTTCCCCGGGGATTTCACCGGAGATTCAACAAAAAGAACTGAGATACGTTCATCCCACGACCCCGGGACATTCTTCATGTCCTCGGGGATTTCATCGTCTCTCCCCGCGAGATTCAACAAATAAACTATGAAATTCTGCCGTTTTCGCCGGATATTTCGTGATTTCCATGGGAACTTCATCAGTTCACCTTAAAAATCACCCTACAAATGCAAACAAAAGAAACAAAAGAGGGAAAAGAGAGAACTTACTTCAAAAAGTACTTTCGGTAGGGTTCCGGTGCGGCTATGTGCGGCGGCGAACGGAGGCGATCGGAGGTTAAAGGGAGAGCGAAGGAAGAGAAAATTAGAGAAAAGGGAGAGTGAAAAACGTGCAAATGGCACTGGCTTCCCCTATTTATGGGGCTCTCACGAGTCTCGAGGGCTCCTAGGCAATCGATTGTGCTACCCTAGGGTAGCCGCCCTAGGGAATGATGAGTTGTGACGCGTGGCACACGTTTCCCCACTCGCATCTTTTCATTTCCCAACGGGCGCCTTCCCATTCACCTCGCTTCAGACTTCTCACCTCCCCGCAGCGTCACTCAGATTCGGTCAGCCCATCCCGAGGGTCGATTTGTCTCTCCCCTCTTGACCTACAGCTCCTCGTCAGCATTCATTCCTCGATGCTTCCTCGACATGGCTAGCCCTTAAGTCATCACTCTGATGCTCAGATCAACGACTTGGGGGGCTCCTGTTCTGGACTGGGCCAGGGCATGCTCATAGGTCGAGCAGGCCCAACCCACAAGGCCAGGGACGGCCCAATAAGGGCTCCTAACAAGATCACTGCCGAGCATAGGCTTACCTCCACAGGTCGGGCATACGCCTAACCTCGGATGTGTACGACACCCTTGGTTGGCCGTCGGGTGCAGGCCCTAAGCTCCCGGGCTCGCCTTTCCTCGACGCCCATATGCTCCTCCCCGGGAGGAGCCATCTTCACCCGCAAGTCAGTCCTCCCCGCGAGGACACGTCTCTCCCCAACACGCAAGACTCCTCCCCGCGAGGACACGTTCTCATGTAACCACCCACACACGATGGAATCGGTCTGCCCTAATTCCGGAGATCTAGGAACGGTTACCCCAGGGCGAAGACCACGTGTTGGTCTTCACTACGCCACATAAGTCCTGGCAGTTACTTAGATTGGGCCTGGCAATCCAGCCCAATGCAAGTAACCTTGGCCCCGCGCTGGGGGCTCTCTATAAATACCCTATCACTTGAGAGGGTCAGGTTACACACTCTTTTACTCTCATCTCTGTACTTGCTATTCTCTGACAGTTACCTTACTTGAGCGTCGGAATACCTTGCAGGTACACCCCCTTACCGTCTTTCAACCGCGCCGGAGCTGAAGCCCAGACGACGTTGTTGGCCACAGAAACTGTCTGATCCAGGTACGATCAGTTTTAAATTAGAATTCTATTTTAATTAGATTAATTAGAATTTAGTCAATTAGTTTTTCAACTAATCAGTTTATTTATTTAACTAGCTTTTAAGTAGAAATTTTGTTTAATTAGAATTTTAATTTAATTAGATTTTAGTCTTTTTAGTTTTAGTTTTAATTATATTTAGCTTATTTAAATTTAATTAGAGGTTAGTTTAGATAATTTTTAATTAGAATTAGTTTTTTTTTAATTTTAATTATTTAGTTTCTAGAATTTATTAATTAGTTTTGGAATAGGTTAGTTTTGTTATTAGATTTTGACTTTAGTTAATCAATTAGCTTTTTTAACTTAATTAATTTATTTAGTTTTTCAGCTTTTAATTAGATTTTAATCTTTTTAGTTTTAATTAGGTTTTGGTTTGTTTAGACTTTATTTAATTTCTAATTTAATCTTGACTATCCTCATTTTCACTTTAATTAATTCCCGATATTCATTTTCAATTTAATTCTTTTTGCTCTTGACTGTGTTTAATCCCTGATTCTTGATATCCATTTTTTGCTGGTTCCTCTATTTTATACCTCATTCCAAAGAAAAAGGTTGTTCCAGTTGACTGCCATGTCATTTAGGATAGCCTAGTCCATCATTCCCTTATCTCACGCAGCCGCGCGATCGAGACTTGCCTTCCCTTTTAACCTAACCTTAGGTTTAGAGTCTCCGTGCTCTATTTATATGTTCCACCGCAGACACTTCTTTCCCCGGTTTACCTAACCTTAGGTTTGGAGTCGCCGCACTCCACGTAGGTGTCTTGCCGTCAGACCCTACTTTCCCTTGGAACCTTGACCACAGTCAAGAGTTCCTCACCCCCGTTGAGGGGAACTACGGACGCTCTGATTTCTCAAAGTACCTTTTGAGAATACGTAGGCATAGGATTGCGAGATCCTAGCGAGCTATCTTTTTCTTTTTCCACCTTTTCCTTTTATCCCTGCTTACCTTATTGAGGGGAACTACGAATGCTCTGATTCCAATCCCGTCAGGATACGTAGGAATGAGATCCGATGTCTTGGCGAGCATACTTAGTGTATATACCCCTAGGTCTTCACCTTAGCACTTTTCTTTAGCAAGCAAACTTTAACTTAACACAAATACTAACAAGAGGTTCCTGTAGAGTACTACAAATACTTAGGATGCTAACACCTTCCCTAGGTATAACCAACCCCCGAACCTTAGATCTCTAGTTGTGTCCCTACATAGTGCACTTAGGGTTTCTTGATCTTTACCCTTTCCTCTGGATAAATCAAAGCTCGGTGGTGAACTTCATGATTTGTGATTCAAGTTAATCAATAGCTTGATATCTGATTCTCACCGCGACATTTGCCCCACTTGCGTCTCAAGATTCTTTATAGCCGCATCGGTGTTCTTTTGATTAGACATTAACATTTGCATGAATTGAGTAAAAGTGTCTTCCATCTTTGTATTTCCACTTGGAGCTTGTGGAGGTTGAGTGTAGTTTTGATATTGTTGTTGACGATTTGAAGGTTCGGCATCTTAAGGCCTCCATTGTTGTTGATAACCTTGATTTCCTCTTGGTTGGTAACCTAGGTTGCCTTGTTGGTAAGGTGGTCGAAGTTGATATCCTTGGTTTTGATTTCCCGCATAATTCGCCTCTTCCACAACCGGAGGACAATACCCGGTAGGGTGATCTCCCTTACAAAGCTCACAACTCGCCACTAGTTGGTTGGGAACTTCTTGCATTTCTTTAATTTGTTGTAGAAGTTTTGACATTTGTTGAGTCAACAACTCCACTTGTTGTGAAAGTAATTTGTTTTGAGCAAGAATCACATCATTTGTTCCCAACTCGATCATTCCCGGTTTCCTTTGTGTTGCACCACGATTATGATTTCCTTGGTGATCATTGAGTGCCATCTTATCAATAGTAGCAATTGCTTCTTCGGCGCTCTTTGACATTAACGAACCACCCGAAGTAGCATCCAACAAAGTCTTGTGAATCGGTTGGAGACCATTTCGGGAGATGTGCACTTGAGTAAGTTCATCAAAACCGTGAACCTTACATTTTCTTAACATGGATTTGAACCACTCCCAAGCTTCATTGAGAGATTCATTTCCGCCTTGAGAGAAAACCACTATCGCCGTCTTTGCTTCCATGAAACGATTATGTGGAAAAAATCGTTCAAGGAACTTTTCTTCTAAATCATTCCAATCTGTCATAACTAAAGTTGATTGATCAAGATACCATTCCTTTGCCTTCCCAATTAAGGAATGTGGAAATAGTCTCTTGAACAACGATTCTTCTTCAGCTTCCGGTGCTCCCGTTGCACCCGCAATTTCATAAAATTTTGTGAGATGAGTGAAAGGATCCTCATGATCCATACCAGTGAATGGATTTTGGTATAGAAGTGCAAGAATTCTGGTCTTCATCTCAGAATGCCTCCCATTGTAGGCGTTACACGCAAACTAAGCATTATGTCTCGGACTGTAGGTACATGGAACTGAAGCAGGTGGTGGTGGTAGAGGTGGTGCTGCCATGATTGACGTGACAATAGGTGCGGATGAAGAAGATTCTCCTCGCTCTTGTCTTTCTCTAACAAGTTGTCGTCTCCGACTTGTTCTGCTATTGAGTCTACGAGTAGTTCTTTCAATCTCAAGATCAAAAAGAAGTTCTTTTACAGGTACTCTCCCTCGCATAAACAGATTCTGCACACTAGCCAAACAAATTAAAAAGCACAAGAGAATTACAGAGGTAAAAGATTCATAATACAAATATATTAAAATCACCAAACTATTGCAATGCTTGCAATATCCTACTTAACAATCCCCGACAACGGCGCCATTTTGTTAAAAGTATTTTTGGTGGGTGTTTTATTGTATCCATAGGGATTGTACGTAAGATATATAGATGCTCGTCGTTCAATAGTTTACCGTTTTAAGTAAAGAGTTTTCAAATGATTTCTTGTTGTGTAACATAAGTTTGTTGCAAAGAAGTAAATTAGGGCAAAGATGTTTTAGTTTTGAGAAAAGCATGTCAAGATTAGATTTCGTTAATCCTTTTCATACGTATCTGATTAATCACGCATATGAACTTAGTTTCGATCAATACAATTGCATATCCTCGCGAATCCATTTATGTCTAAAGCCATTTCGTGGGTATTATTGTTTAAATCGTTAGATGATGTCTCACCCCAACAATCGAAACAATAAACATTAACACCAATACAAAGCAAATATTAAATCCCAAATCTATGTCTAGAGTTTAGTTTTTAATAGATGAAGACATTAGATCAAGATTTGGAAAATCTATGTATAGAGTGATTCAAACCATAAATACAACATTAAAAGCAAACAACTTTATCATATATTGATCATCAACCTTGTTCATATACAAAAGATCAAAAGAAATAGATACAAGCAAGATTAACTACCTCTAATCTTGACACAAAAGTGTTTAGCTACCCATCACCATGGTAGCTTGATCAACAAGTAAGAAAAGAAGCTTTGATAGCATCAAAGTCGAAGAATCAAGGATTGATGCTCCAAAGATTTGATTATCACTTCTCCTTGAAATCCTAAGGTTTTTGACCTAGAAAACTCTTTTTTCCCTCTTAGAAATGCTGAAAAGTATAAAGTACAAGTTAAGAGAAAATATTTCCAAGAGAATATATTTATAGCAAGTGCATAAAGTGCAGTAAGTGGCACCGCGCTAAGCGCCATCAGAAGTGCGCTAAGCGCGGTCAGTAAAAATGTAGACAATTGCCCAAAAAATGTGTTAAGCGCGGTATCATCCCGCTTAGCGTGGTTGGTGACTTTAGCTACTGGAAGTTGCTGAAAAAGCGCGTTGAAAAGCTCGCTTAGCATGGTCTTAGACCTTTTGCTACTGGAATTACAGAATGAGTGCGCTGATAGCGCGCTGAAAATCTCACTTAGCGCGCTTTGTCGACACGAACTCTTCGAAAATCATCTTTCAGGCCTTCTTTCCTTCACCAATTGTTCCTAACATCCAATATAAGCAAGAAGACATGGTAAAGAGCATAAAAATGATCATAATATGCAATATGTACAATAAAATCGAAAATTAGCATAAATATACTAAAACTACTAGATATTCTACAAAATTATCAAGGAAACCAATTGAAAGGACCATAAAATATAGGCAAAAGTATGCACAATTTGGCCCTTAACAGAGTCTCGAGATGATGCAAAAAAATGCTTCATCTATAATCGTGTGAGTTGAGATAAGTGACATTTTCCCGTGAATGTTGATATGTAGAAATCTATTCAATGTGATGCACACGCCCGCTCCTCACTAATTTTGGGCAGCAAGCAATGTTTTTCCGCAATTGAAACAAAATAGCTTTCGCTAAAATCGACCAACAAAGAAAAATTTTCTACCCAGAACTACGTAAGCCTTGAATTCTCCATCGGACCCGGAGATACGTAGTAGTAGGATTTTGAAATCTTGTCTGACACATTAATAAAAAAATATCAAAAACATTTCCCTTTTCTTTTTTCTCTCTCAAATAGTAGAAGATTGTAAACTACCATCACACTAACATTCATTCGACACTAATTAAATGGTTCTCGTTGATTAAAATGGACGTGAGGGGTGCTAATACCTTCCCCTTGCGTAATCAACTCTCGAACCTTGATTTGATTGCGACTGTAACAACCCGTAATATATATCTTGAATAATAACATACAAGTGTTGGTTTTTTTTGGTACCGTCACAACATAAGTGCCTAACGACATCTTTATATACATGTCCATAAAAAAATACAACATATGGCACATGTCATACAATAGTACCTAAATAAAATTCTAAGAACTAGTTACAATATTTAAAATTGTACAAAATCCACAGTGGAAGATCACAACAATCAAAAGCCTTCGAAACACCATCTAACAATTCTCTTGAATTCAACCTGCAAGGAATTCCTAAAAAATAACAACAGTATTGGGATGATATAATAATCTCAGCGAATTCCCCTATCCTATGGGTCTACTCGCCTCAATAGGGTTTTCTAATCAAATCCTAACTCAAGTCTTCATCTCTCGTTACTTGTGTATCATTCACACAAGTTAAATAAGACTTAAATGTCTAAGGGATATTCGCAACGTATGGAAATATGTCACTGAGTTCCCGCAACTCAAACAATCATTATCCATATTCATGAAACATCAATCCCCGAACGGACCTACGTCTAAGCCAGTCTAGGTTCACGCATACTCGTATGATTCGGCTTTCGTGGTGGATATCGGGTCCTCTATGAGACTCAAACTCAGTTCAATCGACTGTCACTTGTATGGGACTCGAACCCACTTGGAGTATCTTTCACCGTATGGGACTCTAACCCACTTTGGTGTCCACCTTTCCCCCATGTCTGCCATGGTTGGGACTCAAACCCAATTGACACATGAATCATTGGTGCCACATCCCACTTACCGCTTTACTTAAGCCTTTGAAGTAGTATGTGCACAATCACATCTAAATACGTGATTAGGTCTCAGCAACAAATAAGACTTTCGGAGCTAAGCTCCTCACTAAACACCAAACAAATCTCATGGTGTTCAACAAATGCTAGGTGTTCATATTCACCCATTCACATGATAATCCACATGTTCCATACAAAGCATATTGATTCATTAATAAAGCGAATACTCGTCTGCGATACACACCAAGGTACCTTTACGTCCAAGCATCACCACAAAAATCATTTCCATAACCTAATTTATCTTTCTAAGTCATTAATCAAGTTACTCCTAAGATTTCCTCACTCATTATCATAAGCTTTTAGTCATATTTTATATATATATATATATATATATATATATATATATATATATATATATATATATATATATATATATATATATATATATATATATATATATATTTCTCCCATGCCCTATGGAAAGAACCCAAGACTAGACTATGTAAAGAGCTTACCGAATGAGCAACCAAGAATCCAAAGTATACAATTAATCTACATTGAGGAATACAATATTAAAATCATGTTATTAGGGATGTTAATAAACCCTAACAAAACTAAAGAATACTAAGAAAGATAAATAAAACTAATTAATAAAATAAAGACAATTTTCATTCATTTGATTGATGATCCTTCATCTCTTAATGAGAGTACATATATAGTATCAATAGTGGATGGTGAGATAAAAAGGCCTAAAACTCAAATAAGCAACAAAAGCCCAAATAAAACAATACCCTAATAACAATACTAATAACTAATAATATAGATTCTAAATTATATTTTTCTCCTCTATCATTACTCACCCCTTCAAGATCAACCTTGTCCTTAAGGTTGTAAAAATAATGTCAAAATAGGAACTTTTCCAGGATCCCACTGTTTAAAGCAATTAAGATAACGGTTGTCATTGACATTAGTACCATTCTCATCCAAAAAGTGGATATCTGATGAATCTAGAACCAAGTGATTTGCATAGGATTTTCCATCCTCTATAATCTTTTGTGACTCATTGATAACACAAAACTCTTCTTGTCCAAAAGAGCGTGTCTCAAAAAATTCCATCTTTAAAGGCAAAGCAAAGTCAACAGAACAGCAAACCAGGACTCTGGACCCTCTAGAACCAGGATTCGGACAAAGGTAACAACCAGCGGCAGTAATCGAGTTCTTGCATGAAAAAGTACGTATGTAGTCCATTAGCAATTTCAAAACACTACCTCTTATTTGCCTCTGTCTTTGTGATATAAACTGCAAGATCAAGGAAAGAAATTTCATCAAGCATATGTCCTCAATTTTTGAAGGACCAAGAATCTGTAAATCAATAGCGGCGTATCCATGATCATTGATAACCACAGCATGATGTATCAAGCTATGGCAAACTTGATCGACATATGCACATGTTTTTCAACATGCAGAAGTCACTCTTTGGAGTTCATGCTTGAATGCTGAAGATGACAAGTGATTCAGTGTCATTCTTATTCTATTACGGGTGAACAACGTGCTTTGATTTGTTGGGTCTTCTACCCACTCTTCAGTACCACTTTGACATATCTTGTACATATCTTCCTTTGAAAAATCCAGAAGCGACCGAACAAGAAGCATGCCTTGATTTGCCGGAACTTCACCATACAAATGCGTATGCATAGGGAAAATCTGGGAGGTGAAAGGTGTGCCTGCAAGTCCAAGCACACCACTATTTTGAGAAAGCCTTAAAATAAATAACTCTGCTTGGTCATCAGCATGATGTGCAATAAGCAACACTCCAATCTGGTGTTTGGCACAAACATCATGAAAGACTTGGTACCTCATTTCACGAGCAGCTTCTTGCAACTGACCCTGTTTTGGTTTGCAACTTGGTCAATCACAATCGTCTTTGCTCTCGATGCGTAGTCCATGATCAACAATTATCACCAACAGTCCGTGAATGAAACCACTATGATCAGTGCCAACAGAACTAACACCAGCAGTTTTCCATCCGGCAGTTAACACACAGAGTGTTATACTGTCAGGGCCACCAGAGACACCCAAAGCTCTCAAATCAACCCCAAACTCACTCATAATCAATGTATATCCTTGATCCACCAAGTAACCAAACGTGTTCTTCAAATTTTAAGTTACTCGCAATTCAAAGATGGTCGTATCCAAGGCTGTGGCACCGTGCCTCTCAAAAACTTCTTCTATTACTGAAAATGCTTTCTTTCTAATTGTCATTTGTTCTTTAGCAAAATCACGTGTCCCCTTAGGAATCTTGGGCAATCTTCTGCTTTCATTGCTTTCTACAATATCCTTTACTTTCAATAAAAATCCATTGAATTCAGTTCTTGCCAAATCCAAAAACAATAGAAAATCAGCAACCCAACTCTCCAGTAGCCGTGATTTCTCTACCTCACTCTTTTTTTCACTCTGCAACATATCCTTAATCAACTGCATAATCGAACTAGTTCCTTTTCCCAAAACAGCTTTTTTCTTCTTCTTTTCTACTTTAAAATTCTCTCCATTTTCGGTAGCATCTCAGATCTTTTCATTCAACTCAGCAGCCTCAAGTACAACATAAGCAGTCACGAGTTCCCATGCCACAATTTTCCACACAAGGCCAAATAACACATTGATTTCATGTACAAACTTATCATACACCTTTCCAGTATACAAACTAAAAGATTCATTAAAACTACTAACCAAACTAGCATCAGTTGGACATTCTTTCCCAAAGATTTCACCAATTTTTTATTTCAAATCATCACCACCAATAGGCAACAAGTTACTTTGCGCACGAGCAAAACTACACTCACCCAATTCCCTCAATGCCATTGCCAAAGGCAACAACACATTACACACAATATGCTCACTCCCAAGCTCAATTTTCCCCAATTTATGACCAGAATTCAACTCAACCCACGTCCTAGAATGCACTGATTTCATCAAATTCATCGCAAGCATAGATGGGGCAAACACTTCTTCGGAAAGGTTACTCAGTTTCTCATTTACAACCTCTTCTTTAATATCACTCATTTCAGAATCAGAAAAGAGATCCTGAGTATCATCAAGAGGAGCTCGAAATAACAGGTTCTGAAACCACAGGCACAGGAGAAGGAATCTTTTCAACACTCAATTTATCAAAGGCATTGTTAGATCCACCATTATCGGGGTTCACTTAAATTATTCTCTGTGACTGCAGGGCAAGTAGCTGGTGTTTCTTCAAGCTCAACTTCTTCAATCTTATTAGTCGTCTCCTCCCTCGGACAAGGAGGCTCATAATCATCCACGGCAAAGCCATCATTATCATCAAAAGAAACATTAGATTTCTTTAAGAAATCTAATTTTCTCTTTTGAGTTTTATCCAGTATAGATGAAATTGGCTTCTGACCCAGTGGAACAAGTTTAAACGCAACATCTCTTCTTTCTCGAAGAAGTCTCTGAGACTCTGCTCGAAGCTGTCTTTCCTTCTCAGCTTTTCTTTTACTAGAGATAGATTATTTCTGCGGCTTCTTCTCATTCCGATCACTGTCCTCAATTTTCTTCTTCTTTTTCTTCTTACTTTCTTTTTTCTCAGAAACATCTTCTACAGTCTGTTGCTTTTTTTCTATCTCGTCAGTATTTTCCTCAGCCGTCTTCTCGGCAAACTTTCCGTCAAGTTCATCGTCGACATAATCAAACTTCAAAACCCTCCTAGCATCCAAACCTTCTTCCATGATAGTTTCAGTGACATTGTTATCAACCAAAGCTTTAATTTCGTCAATTGATTCTCCATTTGACTCCTCCAATCTTGAATTGTTTTCGAATTCAGGCCGTTTGATATGGGAAGATGAAGGTAGAGGGTTTTCGAAAACCCTAGGTGGAGATGAAGGTGTAGGATTTTCGGAAACCCTAGGTGGTGTAGAATCAGGTGGTTTTGGTGGAATGGAAGGGGATTGGACCGGCTGATGCTTGAAATTTGGATAATGCTTTAGACCCTTTTCACCAACGAATGGACTGTCTGGTTCGACAACAAAGTCTTCACGAAGGGAGGGTTTCTCAATGAATTTCACCGATTCTAGATCTGGCTCCTCCTCTTCTTCTATTGGTAAAATTTCTCTCCATTTCGGTTTAAATATCCACAACAAAGTTGTTGTAAATGTATCCCAACTATATCTGCGATGAACACAAGACCACCATATCCACCATTTGAGAGCAGAACCTCTCAAAGCTCCTACAGCTTTCAACACCTTCAATGACTCATGTGTTCCATGCTCTTTAAAAAAATTCTCAAAACAAATAATCCACCAATAGGCATCTTCTTCTCCATCAAACAATAATAATATTGTCATGGTTTAAAGCAGAAAGTGAGATCTCTCAATGAAAGTACCAATTGTCAGGATGTTAATAAACCTTAACAAAACTAGAGAATACTAAGAAAGATAAATAAAACTAATTAATAAAATAAAGACAATTTTCATTCATTTGATTGATAATCCTTCATCTCTTAATGAGAGTACATATATAGCACCAATAGTGGATGGTGAGATAAAAATGCCTAAAACTCAAATAAGCAACAAAAGCTCAAATAAAACAATACCCTAATAACAATATTAATAACTAATAATATAGATTCTAAATTATATTTTTCTCCTCTATCAGATGGCTTATGGGAATCAATCACAACCAAATTAAATAAATTATAACTTTAGTATTGTATTCAATAGTATTAGCAGAGTTGTAATTTATAAGCTTGTGAGTTTCGATAATGCGACTGTACATTGATGATTATATGGAAGCACTACTACAGCCACACATTTAAGGTTTGATAATGTGATAGAATTTTGAGTTGATTAATATATAAATCTTACTATATTAATGCCATGTACTCTTTAAAAACATTGAAATTGAATTAGAAATTATTTTTTATATATGCATCAATGTTATACAGTAAGCGTAAGACTATTGATTTTATTTAAGAAAAAGAAATGCTATTCCATTTGTTTAGTAAGAAATTCATGATTTATGTTTCTGTTAAGTAGATAATTAAATAATTTTTGTATTTGAATATGCAGTGTGTGACTTATATCTCATAAATGTCTTTGCTTCTATAAATGAATGCATAGTATCTGTTTCTCATGATTTACAATTTTCTGAAACTATATATTTTTCGTTCTACCTCACTTATGACGTAAATGACTAAAGTAGTTTAGTCTCACACTAAATCTATTTCCAATCTAATTTTCTACTAGTGACAATATATTTTATTTATATACAAAACGAAACATCAATGACAATATTATCTTTTATATGTAGTCACATATGATCCAATATAGTTTACTGTTTCACAATGATTGTCAAACACAAAATATATTCGCATGTGTAATATTCATTTTCACTTTCATCATCGGTATGAATTATGAAGATTTATTGAAATTATATATTAAAGTACAAATTTATTAATCATAAATTCGGATCAAATTTATTGATATTTATGATTTCAAAATTATGTTATTGAATTATGACTGATATGATATGTAAATAACATGTTTGTATTCAATGAGACTCATTACTATAAGATATATAAAGATTATCTAAAGATGAATCATGATTATGTAGATGTCTAAATTTAAATTTTAATGTAACTATTGAATACCGAGACGTGAAATTTTGAGATTTCTTATCACGGAGGATAAGAAATTCAAGATTTCAACAACTCAAGAACCTCGTGAGGAAGGTCTTACACAGAGTGTTAAAATACAAATCAAAAGTTTGTCACTAATTAAGAATCTCGTGAAGAAGATTCTTCATGGATTGTTGAAATTCAAACCACAAATCGTATTTTTAGATATGATGCTCTAATCATGAAATTCAAAAAATTTCTTGAGAAATGAATGGACAAAAGAAATGAGTAAAAAAGAATCACCAAGAAGGAAGACTACTTGTTTTGAATGCGGAGAAATAGGACATGTTAAAAATGAATGTCATACACTTCAAAAGAAGAATAAATTCAAGAGTAAGAAGAACAAAAGGCGTGCAAACTTGTCAAATCCTTGTATAGATTAAAACATGCACCAAATCTGTAACATCAAAATGTTTGACTCTATCATTGTAAGATTCACCAATTAAGAGGAGACACATAACTTAAAGGGAAGGGAAACTTTTCAATTATTATCAATAAACAAAGTCAAAGAGTTTGTCATCATCAAAAAGGGGAGATTGTGAAGAATATATCCTATATCGAGTTCAGTTTTGATGAAGATAAAGATTATCAAAAAAGAAAAGGTTCAAAAGGGTCATTCACTTTAATGATGAAGTCGATCAAGAAGGTTCAATATAGAAATTCAAGTGAAGATTTGAGACAAGTGAACATAAATAAGGTGCTCATTGTAATTTATACTATACTACTTTAAATTACTCATAATTTCTTCTGATTCTTGTTACAAGTATTTGTACACAAAGTTGTGTGGGAATACTATGATATTTAGTTGTCTCCATGTTAATTATATGATTGATCATTAGCAATGAGATTAATAGAATTTTAGAAACAATGAGGTTTCTAACTTTCGCATTTAAGATGAATGATCTTGGGCTAGTTGACACACTTTTGGGATCAAAGTAAAGCGAAATAGTGGGGGTTATGAACTTAGTCAAACACATTATGTTGAGAAAATGCTTGATAAGTTCAAACACTTACGCTTTAAAGAAGTGACCACTCCATTTGATCTTAGTGTCAAACTTCAAAGAATGATGGAAGAGTTGTGACTCAATTGGAATATGCAAGTGCATAGCATTTGAAATTGGGAAAATGAGTAGATTTTAGTAGCAATCCAAATAGTAAGCACTAGAAGGCCATCATTAGAAAATCTTGAAAACCAAAAATTTTGGGCTCTATTATGGTAGATTTCCCGCCATATAAGAGGATATATCGATGCGAGTTGGATATCGAGTATTGAATATCAAAAATATGCATTTAGGTGGATATTTACACTAGTAGAGGGTGCAATTTCTTGGAAGAGTAAGAAATAAATGTTGATCACTCTCTCAACCATAGAATCGGAGTTCGAGACTCTTGCTTTCGCTTATGAAGAAGTTGAATTGTTGAGAGACCTTCTGTTAGAAGCTCCATTGGCAAAAGAAAATGTTTCAAAAGTGTTGATACATTGTGATAGCCAAGCCACCCTAGCAAGAGCATTCAGTGAAGTATATAATGGAAAGTCTAAGCATATTGGTCTTAGACATACTTTCGTGAGAAAATTGATTAAAGATGGAATCGTTTCACTCACATATACTCAAACGAGCTATAATTTGGCTGATCCATTTACTAAGCTACTGGCCAGAGACTTAGTAAAAACAACCTCGAGAGGCATGGGGTTGAAACGCGGCAACCCAATCTTACGTTAGTAGAACATTAACCTCAAGATTCAATGGGTAACAACAAGTCGTTGATTTGGATGTTTGTCGAACATTTGGTGATAATGTTGACCTTTAAAATGAGGGTTGAGTTTTTATTTAAACTCTTAATGAAGTTCAATACCGAGGGTACGTATCTCATGGAAAAGATACAATATGAACTTCACCTATGTGATTTTTGAGATGGTTTCGTCTCAAAGTGAGAGTTTGAGTTTCTCTCATGAAAAATTCATGAAATAGGAAAGCATATGGCCATAAATAAGTGCTAGGCGAGAAATATAGGTGAAGAACCTTAAAGAATGTGTGTGAGGTAACGTCGGTCTATTCATATGGATTAATGGTTTAAAAGCATTGTTACATAACATTCAGATTAGACTTTGCATTGTCTTTACTAAGGTTAAGTTTTAAATCAAAAGATACTTAACTGTATTAACATTCTTTTGTTTCCTTTTATTTCTGGAATTGATCTTGTCATTATTAGAACAAGTGGGGGATTGTTATAAGTTATTAATAATAATAATTATTATGGGCGTGTTCCAAAATGACAAGAAAATATTCAAGTGGATATTAATTTTTGAATTCAAAAAGAAGCAACATTTCGTGAAAGGTTGCTGCAGAATGAACATAGGTAATGGTTGGAAACATGACAACTTTTGGTTAAAAGGTGTTTCATCAAGGGTCGCAACCTTGTGAAACAACACATGCATGACCTATAAATACCTCATTTGGGAATTCAAAAAGCCACATTACAAACCAAATATCCTCTTGTACAAAAGTTCGGACACTCTTCGCTGCATAATCGAGTTTTCATCGGTCTTGCGCAAATTTGATAAAGGTTGAATTATCCCTGGGTATTCCCGCGTTCCAACTCTAAGACATATTTGAGAGTTCTTGAAATACTTTTAAGAAAAGTGATTTCGTTCACGATTCTAGCCTCGATCCATTTGATTTATATTAAATTTCCAACACTAAACTCATAGAAGCATGTAACACATTATGTAAACATAGTATAATAACTATTATGTAAACATGTTACTTTAGCACACAACACTGAACCCACAATCTTTCTTTATGTTTCTACATTTATTAACATCTCTAACACAATAACACGACATCATATCATCAATATGACATAGTATGAACAATAACAACAATATAAAACATGGTAAGGCTTTACATCAAGTTTCATGAAAAAACAATGAAATCAACACCGGTCCTAACTTCCCCCAAGCTAAAATCTAACTAGAAATTCACCTTAATTCAAGAAGATGATGAAGAAATTGAGATGATTAGGTGGTGATGATGATGATCCTTCCTCCATCAGCTTTCTTCTTCCAAACTTTTCCTCTTCTGTATCTCTTCATTTCGTTCTTTTCTTTCCTCTTATTCTTATTCACTTCTCCTTTTTCTTATGTTTCCTTTCCTTTATGTTATTTGTGTTACTGATAGATAACAAGATAAGAAAAAAATATGTAGTATATATGTGGTGGAGGAAAAAGTAGTAGAGAAAAGAGATAAAATTGAGTGGTTGTAATGAAAAGGTACTAAAAAAATATCTTTAAGTAGATATTTTATCTACCGGAACAATTGACCAATTTATTAATGCTACCAAAATGTTTCTTCTTGTACTTATTAATAAATGTCAATCTCTTTTAATAAGAATTAATTTCTTCTGAGTCCACTGATTACTCTATTTGTCCCAACTGACAACAAATGGAGCACATAAAAGCTCAATATGTCTCAACTGACAACAAATAGAGCACATAGGAGCTCAATTTGTGTCTACTGATAACAGTTAAAGCACTTTAGAGAATATGGGATGTTAAAGCAACGACCAATATCATTGTCATTCTTTCTTGGGTTTTATAGATATTCCCCCTTTCCTTTTTAGGAATAAATAAAGTTTGGTGGCGACTCTATTAAGTCCATCGTTTTCATGAGCGTGCGATTGCGCTTCGCGAGGCCGTGCTTTTTCCGAGGTACGACAGATGGCGACTCTGCTAGGGAACCTCTCCTAAGTGAGCCCACCCTATTTTAGTTACACTTTTCGTTTGTGTGTTAGGTTTTTCCGTTTCCTCTTCTTTGGTTATATGTTTCCTTTATTTTTTTCTTTATAACATTTTTATATTTGTGTATATTTATATGTGGGCTTTGGGATTTGTTATATGAGTAAAGCTCTACACCCAAGCTCGGGAAAAAGAAGAGAGAACACATAGTTTAGATTGGAAGTTATGTAGTGATAGTCTCCAAGGACCACTCCTTGAGCGCCTAACATGAAGACTCCCCCTATAGTAGACCTTTTTGTAGATCTCGTTATAAGATGGCTAGCCCATCGCATAACATTGATTCATGAAGGATCCATGAATCTAGGAACCCCTCTTAGAGCTAGTTCCTATTTTGGTTGTTGTGTAGTTTTAGTCCCTAAGGACCACTCCTTGTGTGCCTAACACGAAGACCCTTCCCATAATAGACCTTTTCGTCACTCTCGTCATAAAACGGCTAGCCTGCTGCAGGATGTTAATACGATTAAGATCTGTGACTTTTATAACCTTATCCATCAACCTAGAAATTATCTTGTGAGTGGTCTATAGGTAGAGAGTCTAAAACCTTCACGTTGTAGGGAGATCTCCTACAAAGTTGGTTTTGTTACTCATATCATCCTGAATCTGCATGTGACATTGCATCGCAAACTTTCATAACATAGCATTACATTTTTCCATATCAAAACAAAAATTTCATGCATCTGCATTCATAAGCATGCATTGCATATCATTTTCCGAATAGAAAAAAAATCATTCCACCTTTTGTCCATAACCTGCCAACTGATTTCCCGTTACCTATTTTAAACATGTGGTAGCTATTGAAGGACAATGAAGCACTTGAAGTGAAATTAAGAGGAGACAAGAGGGAATATAGACGTCTTAAAAGGCCAGGTAGACCAAATGTTGGAAGTTGTGTTAGCTATGTCAAGGAACAATCTTCTGCTTGCTGTTGCGGAGAATGTCGGTCCCCCATCAGGCTTAGCCCTGGTGACTATATTGAGGTACGATCTTCCCCCTAACTATACTCCTCAACAAGTTCCTACTTAACCTCAGTCGGTGCATATCCCGATATGTAATGAAGTCCCCATAGTGCAGAGGAACCCCACTATTCATATTGATGAAAAGGATCCTCAATTTACAAGGAACGTGCCAAATTCTAAAAGGGTCCACCGGATGACAAAAATGGAGCGTTCTCAAGTGACTAAAGTCGCAGAAATAGGTTGTGATCTTGAGAAACGATTGAGGCTTGTGGAAGGCTTTAGCACAATGAGACTTGATGACATATGTTTAGTGTTGTTCTGGACTGGGCCGAGGCTGCCCAACAGTCGAGCAGGCCCAACCCATACAGCCAGGGGAGGCCCAGTAAGGTCCTTCTGCAGGACACGCGACTGCCACGTGCTAGCCACAGTTTTGCCGGGCACTCAGGCAGTGTCAGGCACTTGGGACAATAGGGGAGAAGGACATCACACCCTGCCGAGATGTATCTCCCCAACAGACTAGCTTCTCCCCGCGAGAAGGCTACACATCACTCCTCGACGAACATGGATCCTCCCTGCGAGGCCATGTCCGTTCCACGGGCATCATCTCTCCTCGACGCATAAGGCTCCTCCCCGCAAGGAGTATACAGGATTCACATCTCCCCGACCACAGAAGGCTCCTCCCCCGCGAGGAGCACCCAACGGTCTATCCCGAGTGGACACGTTCCAAGTAACCTCCCACGTCCAAAAGATTCGGTCTGCCCTACTTCCGGAAATCTAGGAGCAGTTACTCTAGGGCGAAGACCACGTGCTGGTCTTCACTACTACACGTAAGCCCTAGCAGTTACTTGGAGTGGGCATAGTTGATCCAGCCCATTACAGGTAACCGTTGGCCCCGCGCTGGGGGCTCTCTATAAATACCCTCTCATTTGAGAGGGTCAGGTTAGACATTTTCTTCCTACCATTCACACTTTCTGTATTTGCTGATATTCTGTACACTCTTTCACTTGAGCGTCGGAGTACCTTACAGGTACACCCCCCGCCGTCTCTCATCATCATCGGAGCTATCGTTCCAGACGTCGTTGGCCATTATCACTGTCTGATCCAGGTACGATCAGTGGCGCCGTCTGTGGGAACCTAGAGGCTTCCCCGTTTTTCTGTTCGATAAACCAAAGCTTTCTCCGTTCAACAACCATCATGGCCAACCCGTCGGCGAATCAAGCTCTAGACAACTTTATTGCGCAGCTTAGCACTGGCAACCACGTCGACAACAACTCTGCCCGACCTGTCACGGAGAACGATGTCAGAGACGGACTCACCACTTCTCCATCTTCCGAAGAAGTGGAGTACGAGACAGCTCACCAAGACGGACAGGAAACCGTCCTCCAGCCCGTTTTCCAGCCCGTGGACCCGCCGTCAAATGCGGATCCGAGCACTGCTGCCCTGTTTGCGTTGGTCAATCAGACCAACCAGATGATCTTCAACCAGAACATCCGGATCGAGGGGCTGGAGAAAAGTCGTGGTCGGTCTTCCCCGCGAAGGCACCGACCACCACCATTTCCAAGACGTTTGCTGTCCCCTGAGGCATCTCGCAGCCCCTCCCCGGTTCCCAGGGGTCGCAGACCACGCTTGGAGCGTACTCAGCCGGAGCATCCTCAGAAACGCCACCGCTCTCCGCCACCAAAGGGACCAGTTCGCTCCTCGAAAAATAAAAGGAGCAGGCCGGACGCCGAGGAGCCCAGGGGCCGCCCGAAGGACCACTCCCCGAGACGTCACTATGTTCATGGACAACACTCCCCCTCTGTGTCTCCGGGAGCCAGCGAGGATGACGATTACCAGACCCCTCTGGCCAGGCACATCATGGACGCCCCTATTCCTAAGGGCCTGGAGAGGCCCCCATCCTTAGGGACATATGACGGGACATCTGATCCTGATGACCATGTCGAGAGTTTTGAGGCTCTGCTCGATTTCAGGAATGTCTCCGACGCTATCAAATGCCGATTATTCCCTACGACTCTTCGGAAAGGGGCCATGGCTTGGTACAAAAACCTAGCATCTGAGTCAATCACGTCGTGGAGAGTCCTGAGGGAGCGTTTCAGAAAACATTTTACGGCTTCTCATCGACATCCGAAGGTGATAGCCTCCCTGGAAGCCATCTTTCAGGGGAAGGACGAACCTCTCCGGAGCTACATAGAGAGGTTCAACAAAGAAGCGGTCGAAATCCACGTGACCAATCACATCAAAATGTATCTCATCATCAAGGGTTTGAGGATAGGATCTAAGTTCGCAGAATCCGTCGGGCTGCACCGTCCCCGCAGCTTTGAAGGCCTCCTCGAGAGGGCTCAGTCGCATATTGAGTTCGAGGAAGCTGAAGCTGCACAAATTGCCCTCGATTCGAGGCGCAGATAAGGCCCCCGTGGCAACAAGGAAGAAGACTCCCCTCCACCCAGGTGAGGTGGAGACAGGAGAAGAGAAGACTCCCATCCACCCAGGCGAGGCGGGGAAAGAAAGAAAGAAGCCCGGACTAAAGATCCCCGTGAATCACGGGGACTGTCTGGCCTTTTCAAAGACTACACACCACTGAACGCGTCCCGCGAGCGCATTTTTAGCGACTGTGCCAATTCGGAGTTCGTCAAAGGGGGAATCCGCTTCCCGAAACCGGCGGCTTCCAAACCAAATGCTGACAAGTCCAAGTATTGTCGGTTCCATCGCAGTCACGGGCACGTTACTGAAGATTGCGTCCACCTTAAGGACGCAATCGAGACGCTGATTAAAGAAGGGTACCTGAAGAAGTACGCCAAGCAGCAAGAGGCCCCCCGCCCCAGCGGCCAGGAGGCCCAGAATGTCGAGGAGTCAACTCCCTCTCCCAACAACGGATCGCTGCAAGTCGCGTTGAGCATCACGCGACCTGAAGACTTCGGTTTTTCAGGAGAACTCGACAACCCTGAAGCTATTCGAAACATGTGGAAGAACTTCCCAGCAGAAGACTCGATATGTGCCCGCAACACCTGGGAGTCTTTCCCCCAAGCCCTGGTCATATCTGGCGGAGCCCCTGACCGTTTGACCGTGGGGTCAATAAAGAGGAAGTTCGACGAACTGAAAGCAACAACTCCTCGAGCCCCTACCCTCGATAGAGTTAAAGGAAGATTAAATCCGATCACCTTCTACCTCGAGGAACTTCCCGGTGGGGCACCGAACGCCAACATCCCCCTCCTGATCCGGGCACAGATGGCCAACTTTGACGTCCACAGAATTCTGGTCGACCAGGGGAGCTCGGTGGACATCATGTACGTCCACCTCTTCGAGACCCTCCAGCTGACCAAGCAACACTTGTCCCCGTACGTAGGATCAGACCTACAAGCCTTCAACGGCGCGACCACCAGACCATGGGGCTTCGTGGAGTTGATGGTCACCTTCGGGATGGAGGAAACTGCCCGAAAAGTGAAGACGCGTTTCTTGGTGGTGGACTGCTCGTCCCTCTACAACTGCATAATGGGGAGGACCACGTTGGCAGAGCTAACGGCCGTACCATCAACGGTCCACCTGAAGATGAAATACTACACGAAGCGCGGACGTGTGGTCACTCTCCACGGGGACATCACCGCGGCCAGAAGATGTTTCGACGCAGCAATCAGGGGTCTAAGTGTCGTTGGCGGCATCAAATCTAAGACTCAGGCCGAGACACCTCCAGACGTCATGCAGGTTCCACTCCCGCCGGTCAGCACGGTCGACCTTGACAGCAGGTTTCCCAGGGAGCAGGAAGAAGCTACGGGCGAGGACCTCCCAGTTGAAATCAACGGGCAGCCTCTCCACCCAATGCGCCCCGTCCCAGATGGAGATTTCGAGCTGGTTCCTCTCGGCGACAGCCCAGACCGAAGCGTGAAGATTGGCTATGGACTCCCCGACCTGGCGAAGAGGCAGCTTAAGGCATGCCTCCGAGAGAATGCGGATTTGTTCGTCTGGAGTGCTGCAGAGATGCCCGGACTGGACCCTGAAGTAGCTTGTCATCAGCTGACTATAGATCCGACCGCTAGGGCTGTAGCTCAACGTAGGCGTAGGCAGTCTCCGGAAAAAATGGAGGCTGCTGAAAAAGCTGTAAAAGACCTCCTAGAGGCAAACTTTATTTCCGAGGCCAAGTACACAACTTGGCTCTCAAATGTTGTACTCGTTAAGAAAAATAATGGAAAATGGAGGATGTGCGTTGACTACACGGATCTTAACCGGGCATGCCCGAAAGACTCTTATCCCTTACCTAACATTGACCAACTGGTCGATAATTCTGCAGGATTCAAATTACTATCCTTTATGGATGCCTATTCGGGGTACAACCAAATCCCCATAGACGAGACCGACAAGCAGCATACCGCTTTCATGACCGAGTCGGGCAACTACTAGTATAACGTAATGCCCTTCGGCTTGAAAAATGCTGGCGCCACCTACCAACGGATGATGAACAAGGTCTTCCGGGCAGATATCAGCGACGTGCTCGAGGTTTACATGGACGACATGATCGTCAAATCCGCAGAAGAAGTCGACCATGCCGCTCATCTCAAGAAAGTGTTCGACACGACGAGGAAATCTCGCATGAGGTTCAACCCCGACAAGTGCACCTTCGGTGTTCGCGCAGGGAAGTTCCTCGGCTTCTACCTCACGGAGAGGGGCATCGAGGCGAACCCAGACAAATGTAGGGCATTCTCGGAAATCCCTACCCCGAACTCGAAGAAGTCGATCCAGTCACTCAACGGAATGCTGACTGCTCTCTCCCATTTCGTAGCCAAATCTGCTCAGTGCGCACTCCCCTTTTTCAAGCTTCTCCGACAGAAGGCGACTTTTGAATGGAGTGAAGAATGCTAACAAGCCCTCCTCCATCTAAAACAAGTCTTGTCACAACCCCCGGTCTTGTCCCGACCAGATACCGGGGAAACACTTTTCTTATACCTGGCCGTCACCGGCGAAGCAGTGAGTGCTGTCCTTATACGGGAGACCCCCGACGGACAGAAACCAATTTATTTCACGAGCAGAGCTCTTCAGGGCCCCGAGCTCAGATACCAACAGATTGAAAAGGTCGCCTTGGCCCTCGTATCTGCAGCCAGAAGATTACGTCATTACTTTCTGGCCCACACAATCGTGGTAAGGACAAAGCAGCCCATCAGACAGCTCCTCAGTCGGCCAGATATGGCGGGGAGAATGCTCCGGTGGTCTCTCGAGTTATCTGAGTTCGACCTTCGATACGAAGGAAGAAAAGCCTTGAAAGCCCAAGTATTGGCCGACTTCATAGAGGAAATGACCATCCCTGAATCCTCGACCAGTGGCTCCCAGAAATGGACAATTTACGTCGACGGGGCCTCCAGTGCAAAAGGTAGCGGAGCGGGCATTATCCTCGAAAACGAGCAGGGCATCCTGATAGAGGTCTCCCTCGAACTGTCCTTCAAGATATCGAATAACCAAGCCGAATACGAGGCCTTCCTCGCGGGACTTCGACTTGTGGAAGACCTTGGCGCAAAAGAAGTCAAAATCTTTACAGACTCCCAGCTCGTGGCATCACAGGTTCGGGGAGAATTCCAGGCCAAAAACGATAGTCTCATCGAGTGCCTAACCTTGGTGCAAGAAAAGTGAAGAAATTTGTCTCCGCGGAGGTGGCTCACATCCTGCGCGAGCACAACACTCGAGCAGACGTGCTCTCCAAGCTTGCGAGCACTAAGAAAAAAGGAGGGAACAAATCAGTTATCCAGGAGATACTGACCCAGCCGAGCATAAACAAAACCGCACCGACCACAGAGGTCAACGCAATCGGGGACGCAGACTGTTGGATGACCCCAGTTTACGAATACTTGACGATGGGCAAACTGCCCGACGATCCTAAAGAAGCGGGGATAGTCAAGAGGCGGGCATGTGTGTATACTGTCGTAGAAGGTAAGCTATACCGTCGAGGATTCTCCATTCCCTTACTCTGGTGTGTCGAAGAAGGCAAAGTTTCAGGGATCCTCCAAGAAATCCACGAAGGGATCAACGCCCAGCACCTCGGCGGAAGGTCCCTAGCCCGAAAAGCACTCTGAGCGGGGTACTATTGGCCCACTATGCAACATGATGCAAAGGAACACGTTAAGAAATGTGACCGTTGCCAAAGACACGGGGACATGCACCTCGCTCCTCCAAACGAGCTTAAGTCATTATCGTCACCGTGGCCGTTTGCGTGGTGGGGAATGGATATCCTCGGACCCTTCGTCATAGGGTCGTACCAAAACAAGTACCTCATCGTCGGGGTGGATTACTTCACGAAATGGATTGAGGCCGAGGTGCTGGCCAAAATCACTGCTTTCAACATACTCCATTTCTACAAGAGAAACATCCTCGCCGATTCGGTGTGCCCCAAGCCATTGTCACGGAAAACGGGACACAGTTCACCGACAGGAACTTCAAAGACTTCGTCGCCAAACTGGGCACAAAACAGCACTTCACGTCGGTCGAGCACCCTCAAACCAACGGGCAGGCCAAAGCAGTGAACAGAGTGATACTCCGGGGATTGAAACGACGACTCGGCGAGGCCAAACAACGGTGGGTCGAGGAGTTGCACAACGTCCTCTAGGCGTATCGAACAACCCCACATTCCACGACCGGGGAGACCCTGTTTCGCCTAACGTACGGGACCGAGGCAGTTATCCCCGTGGAGATCAGGGAACCCTCGAGGAGGACAGAAGCTCCCCTCGACGAAGAAATAAACAACGAAGCCCTGCGAGAGGAACTCGACCTTGTCGAAGAGATAAGGACCGGCGCTTCCCTCCAAGAAGCCTCTTTAAAACAAAAAAAAATAACTTTGTGTTATAATGACAAAGTTATCAAACGAGACTTCCAAGTAGGCAGTCTTGTCCTACGGAGGAATAAAAAAGATTCACGCGAAGGAAAGCTGGCCGCAAACTGGGAGGGCCCATACCGCGTCACCGCAAAGACGGGGACGGGTGCCTATTACCTCGAGAACCTCCACAGTGAACAACTTGCTCGACCATGGAATGCTGAGAAGCTCAAGCAATACTACAGTTAGACACTGCCCGGGACAGTACAACGTCACGACCACGGGGGCGTGCAACAGTACATGCGCGACACCTCTATATAACACATGGCGGCCAAAAACCACGAAGTGTGTGCGTGAGACTTTTTGGCCCGACGAGGAGACCTCAACCGAGCTCCGTCGTCGACGTACCAAATAGGCAGAACACCCAGCTCGCAATGGGAAGTTCACGCCATGAAGCTAAGACCTCGACCGACTTCTTAGCCTCGTTGAAGGTCAGAGTACAACCCCCGACCACTCGACTAGCTCTCTTCACAATCGAGGATCATCAGAGTCGAGCAAACACCAAGGCGCCGGTGATCTCAACTACTTAGGAAAAATTAAGTAATATATAAAGTATCACACACAAGCAAAATTAATAAAGAGGCATAGCGAAGTATTAAAATCGGGGCAAAGCCCATTGTGCAAATATTACATCAATAAGCCCACAAGCCGGGCAACAACAACAAAATGGCACGTAGGCCAAGCAAACTATGTTCCTACTCTGCAGCGGTCTCAGCGGCGTCTGGCCCACCTCCCTCGTTGGAATTTCCTTCTTGCCCGGGCAGCACTATCCGGCCATCGACCACCTCGCAGTCAGTATCCACCCCGTCGGTCACCAGGTCGGGATTTAGGATCCGAAGCTGCGCCACTGCATTTCGGAACCCTATGCCCGCAGTTTCAAGAGCATCGTCCTCGGCTAGACGGAGATCCTGCTCGAGTCTCCTGAGTTGGGCCACCAGCGCCGCTCGGGTGGTTAGGAGCTTATCCTCTTCAGTTTCTCCTTCAGTTGGCCGAACAGCATCCTTTAACTCGGCAACCCCTCCCTGAGCCGCTTCTCCTCTGCCTCCAGCTCGGTGATCTGGGCAAGATGGCCTTTCTCTGCTTCCTCGGCTTCCTTTAGCTTGGTCTCAGCCCGCTGCTGCTGCTCGCTCTGTTCTTTATTCAGGTCCCTGCATTCCTTCAACTCTTTGTGCAGGTCGAGCATCTCAGCGTCCAAGGTCTCTAGTCTTTCTTGCAGTCGAGAAAGTTCAGCGGCGGGGCGAGTTTCATCGTTCAGGACAATAGCAGTCGAGCAAAGCCGCATGACCGCAGACATATATTCAAAGATCGTTTTCCTCCTCGCTTCCGCAGCGGCCCCCGGCACAACTTAGATTTCAGAGGGAGGGACGCGAGGATAGATGACTTCGGAGAAGAAGCGGGGCTTGAGATGGCATGGTGGGAGTTCGAAGCTTGAAGGAGGTGGGGGAATGTCTTCGTGGGCCAGGTCGACGATCTGCGCGTTCGAAACCCGTTGTCGTTTCGGCGTCCCTTGAGTACCCAGAGACTGGCTCCCAGCAGGAGGTGTCCGCCTATCTGAAATCCTCGACACAGTCGCAGCAGGCTGGGATTGGCTGGAACCTTCGGGCATCGCAACAGAGGAAACACCCTCAGGCATGACCCCAGAAGGAGCAACATCTTGACCCTTTGAACGAGATGCCTCTCCCCAGGCCTGCTCTTCCCGAGCCCTCTTCGCCTTCAACTTCTTGAGTCTCTCCTCAGCTCCGGCCATTTTTCCTGCAAAAAGAAAGAAAACATTAGTAAGGCAAGGTATACAGACACGAGGAAGGCTTAGATTGAGGATATTTTCACCACCTAACAACTCGTCTGCTTCTTCATCGGAGAAGGTCTCGAGCAACACACGGGTATTGATCAAGCGACGTTGCTTCATCACCTGCCTGTCTGCTCCCGTTATAGGCTCGCCACCCAGCATTTCGTGTCGGGCTTCATTGAAGCTCTCGACGAAAGCGACAATTTTATCGTAAGCTGCCCGGTCGTCGACATCCAACTGATTATGTTTCACCTTGTATTTGTCAACTCCCTTCTTGATGTGTTCCTCCGTCCAGTACAGGTGGAACTTCGGCTCCAGAACCTCCTCGGAGCGACCGTCGACTTTACGGGTGACTCTCTGGTACAGCGAGTTGATAGCCTCAAGGGTGACCGGCTTCACGAAATAGTAGCAGAACTTGAAGTCCCGAACAGAATCTAAATACGTATGAAACAGAGCTTTGCTTTGCTTGAAGGACACCCATCCGTGTCGTCCACCGGCCGACGACCTTTGAAGATGGAATATCCGAAAGAAGATGGACACTGTCGGAACGATTTTTAAGTGCTTACAAACGAGCTCGAAGGCCCGGATGAAGGCCAACGAGTTCGGGTGAATCTGCGAGGGGGCCAGCTTCAACCAGGAGAAGATCCCCTCTTGTAAGTTCGTGAAGGGCAGCCTCCACCCCGCCTTGTCGAACATGAATTCATATAACGGGATGCACATTCCTCGGTAAGGCGAACATATCCGATGATGCTCCTCTGGGCAGAAAACCTTCTAGGATTTGTCAGACCCGATGAGCCTATGCTCGACGGTGCAGAACGCGTCGTCCACATCTTTGTAGACAAAAATGGACGACATCTCCAGGGCTTCATCGCAGACCCACTCCTCGAGCGGGCGCTCCTGGGCAAAAGCCATATGAGCCATAGGAGATTCGGGTTAGTCATCTTCTTCGAAGGATCCTACGGCCACCTTCGCAGCCAAATCGTCCATTTACCTGAAAAGCAGAAGGAAACGGTGAATTCGATGGGTCATATCAAATTTACCCCTCCACCGCTGTTCAAGCGAACGGGCGAGGAAGGGGCAAGGCTCTCTCGGTTCCCCGACATAACCGGTCGAGGATCAACATGTTCACCCGGGGAGCTCACCGCCTCCCCGGAAAATTCTGCCCCCTTTTATCCCCGTAATGCTAACGAAAAGAGTAAACGCTTGGGTCCCCGAGACATTCAACGCGTCCTCGAGATGTTCATCCCTGGTCCCCGAGACATTCAACGAAAGCGAGAAAAGTTCTTAACACTTCCCCTCTAAACAACAAGGGATTCCCGCCGTATTCGCCAGGAACCCTTTCATTTCTCATGGGAACTTCATCAGTTCACCAAGGAAGTGTTGTACGCTAGTTAAAATCAAAGAGAAACGCAAGAAAAAGGTCAGTTTTTGAGCAAATACCTTATAGGCGGCGGTTTAGGTTTCCGGCGCGGAGTTTCCGGCGGTCGATGGCGGTGAACGGCTGCTGTGGAAGATAGAGAGAGAAGGAGAAAGAGTGTTGAGAGAGAAACAGAAAAGTGGGAAATGAACGAGGGGAGGAGTTTTTATAGTGGCTCTCGCTCGAGGGACATAGGGCACTTGAGTGCGCTACCCTAGCCAGCCTCCCTAGGTAATAATGACAGACGACACGTGGCACACATTCAGCCGTTCATCCTCCCACGCGTGTCGTTTCAGTTCTCCCCAACGTTTCGAATCTGAAACCCCTCATCTCCCCGACGTGGCAACCAGACACAACTGATCGATGCCCGACTTATGTGCGACTGTAGGAATGTCGAGCACGAGAATGGCCTCCTCGGATCCTCTCTTGGCGAATTCCCGACATGCCAATAACCCTTAAGTCATTGCTCTGACATCTCGGAGCAACGACTTGGGGGGCTCCTGTTCTGGACTGGGCCGAGGCTGCCCAACAGTCGAGCAGACCCAACCCATACAGCCAGGGGAGGCCCAGTAAGGTCCTTCTGCAGGACACACGACTGCCACGTGCTAGCCACAGTTTCGCCGGGTACTCAGGCAGTGTCGGGCACTTGGGACAATAGGGGAGGAGGACATCACACCCTGCCGAGATGTATCTCCCCAACATACTAGCTTCTCCCCGCGAGAAGGCTACACATCACTCCTCGATGAACATGGCTCCTCCCCGCGAGGCCATGTCCGTTCCACGGGCATCATCTCTCCTCGACGCATAAGGCTCCTCCCCGTGAGGAGTATACAGGATTCACATCTCCCTGACCACAGAAGGCTCCTCCCCCGCGAGGAGCACCCAACGGTCCATCCCGCGTGGACACGTTCCAAGTAACCTCCCAAGTCCGAAAGAGTCGGTCTGCCCTACTTCCGGAAATCTAGGAGCAGTTACTCTAGGGCGAAGACCACGTGTTGGTCTTCACTACTACACGTAAGCCCTAGCAGTTACTTGGAGTGGGCCTAGTTGATCCAGCCCATTGCAGGTAACCGTTGGCCCCGCGCTGGGGGCTCTCTATAAATACCCTCTCATTTGAGAGGGTCAGGTTAGACACTTTCTTCCTACCATTCACACTTTCTGTATTTGCTGATATTCTGCACACTCTCTCACTTGAGCGTCGGAGTACCTTGCAGGTACACCCCCCTCCCCCCCCCCCCCCCCCGGCCGTCTCTCATCACCATCGGAGCTGCCGTTCCAGAAGCCGTTGGCCACTATCACTGTCTGATCCAGGTACGATCAAGTGTCATATTTGGTCATACCACTATTAAAAAGGATGGTAATCATGGCAGTTAAAAAAAGTGCTATAATGGCGGTTACAGCCGCCACAATTTACAAACACGGCGATTTATTATAAGACCATATTTTTGGTTACCACTAGGAAAAAAACGGCTGTTTCACGATGCCCTCCATAATTCACTTATGTAAAAAATCACGGCTTAAAATGTCACAAACTTTTCGTAGATCTTGTTATAAGATGGCTAGTCCGTCGCATAACATTTATTCACGAAGGGTCCACGACTCTAGGAACCCCTCTTAGAACTAGTTTCTATTTTGGTAGTTGTGTATTGTTAGTCCCTAAGGACCACTCCTTGTGTGCCTAACATGAAGACCCTTCCCATAATAGAAATTTTTGTCACTCTCGTCATAAAACGGCTAGCCTGCTGCAGGACTTGAAACGATTAAAATCTGTGACTTTGGGAACCTTATCCATCAACCTAGAAATTATCCTGTGAGTGGTCTATGGGTAGAAAGCCTAAAACCTTCGCGTTGTAGGAGATCTCCTAAATAGTTGGTTATGTTGCTTCTATTACTCATATCATCTTGAATCTGCATGTGCCATTGCATCACAAACTTTCATAACATGGCATTACATTTTTGGCATATCAAAACAAAAATTTCATGCATCTACATTCATTAGCATGCATTGCAGATCATTTTCCGAAAAGAAAAAAAACTCATTCCATCTTTTGTCCATAATTTGCCAGCTGATTTCTCGTTACCTATTTTGAATCTGTCGTAGCTATTGAAGGACAACGAAGCATTTGAAGCGAAATCAAGAGACTAGAGGGAATATAGACGTCTTAAAAGGTCAGGTAGACCATATGTTGGAAGTTGTGCTAGCTATGTCAAGGAACAATCTTTTGCATGATGTTGCGGAGAATATCGGTCCCCTATTAGGCTTTACTGTGGTGACTATATTGACGTACGATCTTCCCCCTGACTATGCTCCTTAACAAGTTCCTACATAACCTCAGTCGGTGCATATCCTGATATGTAATGAAGTCCCCATGGTGCATCGGAACCCTAATATTCATATTGATGAAAAGGATCCTCAATTTACAAGAAACGTGCCAAATTCTAAAAGGGCCCACCGGAAGACAAAAATGGAGCGTTCTCAAGTGGTTAAAGTCGTAGAAATAGGTAGTGATCTTGAGAAACAATTGAGGATTACGGAAGGCTTTAGCATGTTGAGACTTGATGACATGTGTTTAGTGCCATATCCGGTCATACACTACTAAAAAAGAGGGTAATCGTGGCGGTTAAAAAGTGATATAATGGCGGTTTCAGTAGCCATAATTTACAAACACGTTGGTTTATTATAACACCTTATTTTTGGCTGCCACTAGGAAAAAAACGGCGGTTTCACGATGCCTTCCATACAAACCGCCATAATTCGCTTATGTAAAAAATCACGGTTTAAAACGTCACAAACTTACTATTTTTCTAAAAAACAATAGCATGTTAAGGCAGTTATAACCGCCACAACTTCCACATTTTTCTAAAAAAAAAATCTTATTATGACAAAGATTCTTCTAATGCCAGGTTGAAAGAATGAAAAGTGATAACCACAAAGAATATGCTTATTAAATAACTAGCCTTTCTGTAAATTTCAGTCTTGTTCTATTTTGAACTTTGACATTAGTCTTCTTTGAAGCATGTCCATAATTAGTTTTACTGTTGTTAGTAGTTTCTTCTGGCAAACCAATAAAGTTCAGCTAGTTTCGGTGTAAAAGCGCCACATTTTTTAAACGAATCTAATAGAACAAAATGTGAATCACCCCGTTACAAGTCCACACAATATGTTTGACAAAATCAGTATGTTAATATTTAGATTGCGGTTTGACTGAATTATATTTGCATTAAAGTTAGATACGATAATGTAATAGAAACTTAACCTTGCCTAGGTGTTTCGACGGAATTGAGAATGGTGATGGTAGAAGGAATATTCCTTCCATAACATAAAACTTAAAAAGCAAACATCAGTGATGGCTCAAGAAAAGGAAGAAAACAAATGCAACATTTTCAACCAAAGGACAATATTTAGTACAAGAATTTGAGGCACACCAGTATGATTTGAAATGTTTATATAGGGTCAGATCTTAAAAGGATGTCTATGAAGCCGGAATCCGCTAAGCATGCACCTGCATAAAATATTATGTCAGCACGTGAAAACTGAAGATCAAAGTAATGGTTTCACCAGGACATACTTGCGGGGAGCTGGACACTCTATTAAAGCTTTAAGAATAGTAGAAGTCATTTTCCAGCAATACGTCTTCTCTGATTACAGAGCTTCTAAAATACACACAAATACATAGATACATTACATTGATAAAAGAAAACAAATTGATATTAATTGCATTCTCTCTCTATAATTTAAACTTAAAACCAATGCAGTGGCATTTAGATATTAACAAACAATGAATATAACCTTGAGTCGAAGGTGTATGTATGTGTGTGTAGGAGTGTGACGAGTGTCATCATCCGATGCCATGGAATATGAATATATACTTTTGTTTTCTTTTGAACATTTCATCATGCATGGCTGGTTGAGGATAAATTAAAGAGTAAACTGACCAAAGCACCTTAGTAACCAAAATTACACAAATTTCCACTGTATCTTGAAAAGCAACACAATACTCCCATGAATTTTCTCTATTTTACAAAAACCTCACTAAAATTGAATCCCCTATAGTCGTGATATTTCCACATTCACGCTGTCAGGGAGTCATCTTGATCGCATAGTTTAAAAAAACAGATTTGATTTTATAAAAATTATCTATTTTAAATTAGAACCGTCTGATTTGGTTATGTAAGATTGAATGCGTGAATGCATTGATTTCCTACTTCAGGGAATCAGGGTCCCATTGTCGTAAAGATTCTATAAAATGAACATGAACTGCAGACTAAAACACCAACTATTAAACAATAAACAAAAACACTTGGCTTAAATAAACTGCCAAAAAATCCCAGACCAAGGTATATTGTCTCCAAAACACTTTAGTGATTTCAAAATCTTCTTAACCCATTTTGTGAAAAGACACTAATAGTAAGTAAATAAGACAAAAAAACAACACAGGGGCAACACTGAATCAAAAACAATGGGCCAACTACATTCAAAAGCCGCGACAACATGAAATACCAACTCACAAGCCCTCAAAAATAGACCTCCTACCAGCTATCTAATACACATGCATTTGTACAATAAAAGTATTTTGGTGTTTTACAAAATCAAACACAAGAAAAGGAGACCATTCATTTTTTTATAAAAAATATAAAAATGAAAGAGAAACCTTAATTTTACCTTTAGTAATTGGCTTGTGTGTACTTTCGAGTTTCAATCTCCTCTTGTGTTCTAGTCTTCTTTTATGGCACGGTGCATCATGAAGTCGATGAATGGCGGAGAAAAAGAAAGGCAGAGCAATAAGCAAATGAGTGAAGATTAAAGAAAATGAAGCGTTTTTCATTAGGTTAATTAGGGAACTGAAAAGGGTATACCAGCGTGAAACAAGGAAAGAAAGAGAAACAGAATGGTCTAGGTTTCGCAGGGAAAATAGGAATACTTTTTTATTGGCTTATTTAGTCCTAAAGTCCCTTAAATTAATTTTAGTTTTCAGTTTGGTCCCTTATGTAATAAACGTTACGATGAAGTCCCTCAAGAATCGTTCCGTTCAACAACTTGATCCATTCCGTTAGTTTTGTTGTAAAAACGTTAAGTTTGCTGATGTGGCATGCCAGCAAGGATTTTAGTTCCTTTGTGAGTCAGCAATTAGCAATTTATAAACGAAAAGGTTGATGAATGTTTAGGGTTCTTCATTCTTCCTCCTTCCTTCATTATTTCACGATACTATTCATCATCTTCTTCCTTCATCTTCATTCTTCATCCTATTTCCTGCATATGTGAAAATGTCAATAAACTCCAGCAAGAAATCGAAATCAAACCCCCAAAGTTATGGGTCATTTGGATCTGTTATGATAAGAAAGAAAAAGATTGAGTGTTGGTGATGCGTACTGTTACGGATTTGCATAGTATTAATGTTGGGAAAAAGTTTTGGGGTTGTAGAAATTACATAAATCAAGTGGATAAGGGATGTAATTTTTTCAAGTGGGTAGGAGATGAAGTTGTTGATGGAAGGGATTTGAAGATTGATAGGCACAGGAAGAAGATATTCAAGTTGAAGAAAGAGGTTTTGAGCACAAGAGGAATGTTGAAAAATGCAATTTTGTTTTGCATTATTAGTTTAGGGTTTAACATAGTTTTTGTAACAAGCTATTTGAAATAGCTCAGTTGGCAAATGTAATAATGTGTTTAAGTTATGAATGTAATGAAGTGTTTAAGTTATGAATGTAAGAATTGTTATCAAATGTTTATTGAATTGTGTTATGTAATTGTGTTATGTAGTGGTCTGTAATCTTGTTTTGATATTGTTTTGTCTAGGACATGATGAATCAATTTATTGTTTACAATATTGCTGAGTCAAAATTGTTTAGAATATCTTGATAATGCATTACAGAATCAATTACATGTTGACAAAATGATATAGATATTGGTATAACAAAAACATTAAAGCATTTGTTCTTGAAAGTGCTACAAAAAAACATTTGTTCTTAGCACTGATACAAAAAGAGAGCACTGATACAAAAGTTAAGTGGTACATCAGTGAATTTGTTCTTAGCCATCAATACAACAATGCCTAAATTAGGTTTTCACAAAAGCCTAAATAAAGTGTTCATATGACTCTGAGTTACAGAAACATGAAAATAAAGTGGATCAAGTTGCTTCAGGTTGAGTTGATGCTGTTTGACTTGCTTCAGGAACACTTACTGCAGGCTGAGTTGTTGCAGGAAGAGTTGCTTCAAGTTGAGTTGATGTTGGCTGACTTGGTTCAGGTTGAGTTGTCTGAGTTAGACCTGGATGTTTGCAGGTTGCCTTGTTGTGCCCCATCATGTGGCATCTACTGCACATGATGCCAAAGTTTGCCCTCTTTAGCTGAGTGTCATCCCTTATGCTCTCTGAAGCATCTCTAGTCCTCTTCTTCTTTGGCCGTCCTGGTTGTCTTTTGATTGGTGGTGGTTGCAACTCAACATAACCTTTCTTCTCCCAAAGTAATTCCCCATTCACTGGAAATATGACAGATGCATAGCATTCTTCATACTTTTGTTTTCTGTAGCAGTCAGGGATGTAGCTTTCAATCTCTAATTTCTGAGATTTCATGCAAGATATAGCATGACAGCAAGGTAAACCTGTCAGCATCCATTTTCTGCAAGAACATACTTTGGTTGACAGATTGACAGTGTAATTTTCTCCATTGTATGAGATGTGTCTAACCTCATAGTCATGCTCTCCTACACGTCTGTTAAATGGACAACAAACATTTAAAAACTGGGTTGGGTGAAACAAATGTAAAACAATCATTTAGATATTGTCATACCTCACAATCCAAATTTTTGTTTTTTCAGACTCCTTTGTAATCCTTTTCTTGATGTTAGGTAGAATGTCACCTTCAAACTTGGAAATTTGCTGTCTGTTTGACTCCCATCTTTGCATGAGATACACTCTAATCTCTTCAATCATTGTTATGATTGGTTTGGACCTAGCTGTCACAAAAACTGAGTTGAAGGCCTCTGACATGTTGTTTACTAGGGTATCACACAAAGGGTTTGTTTTGAAGAAAGCCTTGGTCCAAAACCTAGCAGGTAACTTTATTAGGTGTTTGAATGCCTCTACATTAACAGCTTTCATTTCCAACATTGCTTTTTCAAAAGCATTTGTGTAAGTGGCTATTGTAGCTTTCCACATTAATTCCTTGAGTTTAAGTCCAGGGAATTTCTTCCTGAAATTGCTGTATAGATGCCTTCATTCACAACAGAAATACATAAGTGTGTATTAGTTACCTAATGAGTCAATATACCAACAGAAAGACATATAAATATGTAGCAGAAGTATACCTGACACAAAATCTTTGGTCCACTTGTGGCAGCAATTCATCTAAAGCAGGCAACAGTCCTTATATATAAGTTTGCAACAGTTCTCCACTCAACACAGCAATAATATGCATCCTCCTTGTCCCATTATCATCTTTTAACTCAACCATGCTGTTACACTCCATTTCATCGTAATACCATAGGCTCTCTATACTTGGATAACCTAACTCCTTTAAACCACCTAACACTTCGAAGTAACTCCAAAAATCAGGGTCCACATCCCAAGTTTCCTCTAAGCCATTGTAACGTACTTTCGTTAACTCAAAAAATGCACCCCTATGATGAACAAAGCATCTAAAACGGTTCTCCATGGCCTAGATAAAGCAGGAAAAAACCCTAACTAAGCAGATGAAAATCCCTAACTGAGAACAAAAAGAAACGAAGGATAAGTCGTACCTGAAAACAGATGCTTGAACTTGTTCCTCTTTCACGCCGTATCAAATAATCCACGAACCCTAAAATGGAGAAGAAAAGGTGCGAATGAAACTAAACTGAAGACGAACGTGGATGAACAAAATCATATGATTACCAATACCTTGAGACGAACGAAGATAATAGCCAGACGAACGATGATGAACGGGGATAATGCCCAAGCGAATGAAGAAGACGATGGATGCAGTTGTTGTTTCGTTAGGGTTTCAGGTTTTTAGACATGAACAGACAATACAATGAACTGAAATGAAATCAAATGAAACGAAAATAGGAGAAATATGAAACGTTGAAAAATAATGAGTTTTTTTAATCAGAATGTCAAACGTTTCTTTCATGTCAACTTATAAAAGCCAGCTGGAATGCCACCCTATCAAAAACTAACAGAAAACTCACAATTTAACAGAATGGACCACATTCGTTAACGGAATCACAATTAAAGGATCTTACACTAACGTTTATTAACTAAGGGACCAAACTGAAAACTTAAATTAAGTTAAGGGACCAAAGCATGCATTAAGCCTTTTTTATTTAATTAAAGAAGAAAATTTGGGAAAATGAAAAAGGTAAAACATAAAAAATTAAAAATTAAAAAGAAACATAAGATGAGAATGAGTTGAACATGAATTTTATTTATTCAAAAAAATAAGGTTAATGTTCTGGACTTGACCAATGGCTAGATATGGCCCAATCTGCTTCTGCTCCAGAGCGGCCCAAATTGCCTAAGCCCAATCCACAAAGGGGCAGAAGTTACCTTTCTGCCCCTCCAATCGGGCAAGGAATGCAACGTTCCTCCCCGGAATTATTGCCCGTCACGCACGGCTTCATTGCTCCCCGAACAGCTATGGGCAGGTGCCCGGAACTATGCTTATGCCCGACATAACGGCTAGTTTTGGTCACCCTACCCGACATAACGGCTAGTTTGGGTAGTTACCTATTCTTTGGGGAAAGCGGTTATTTCGCCCTGAAAATAGGACCGTTGGCCACGCGCTGGGGGCTCTATATAAACCCTCTCGCTTGAGAGGGTCAGGTATCTAATATTCACCCTAAGAATTCATACTTTGTACTTTCCCCTTTTCTCTGACCCTTTCTTACTTGAGCGTCGGAGTACCTTGCAGGTACACCCCCTCTTCTTCATACGACCAGCATCCCTGACGCACTTAGCGGCCCAATTCTACAGGATTTGATCCAGCCTTCACGATCAGTGGCGCCGTCTGTGGGAATCATTGTTCTCCCCATCTTTCTTTCCTCAGAAATCGAAGATCAAAATAATTCTCAAACATCATCACGATCATGGCCTCCCAAGATCGCACCAAGGATGCTCTCCAAACCACCATTCTCCCCGTCAACAAATCTGACGTTGACGACCAGTCATCTCTCCTCCGAGATACCCGTTTCCTCAGGGACGGAGCCACTGCTTCTCCTTCCCCTACCCCTGCTAATCGCAACAACGATCAACCTTCACTTGACGTCCAGCCCGTTCCTGTTCCGCCCAACGCCGACCCGACCGTGGCAGCCCTCCTGGAGGTGATCAACAAAACCAACACCCTGATCCTGCAGCAAAACGAGAGGATCAGGGCGTTAGAAGAGTCCAACCGTCCAAGATCCCCTCCCACACGGAGGAACCAAAGACGATCAAGGAGTCCGCATCCCCGAAGAGACATCGACCGAAGACTGCGCCAAGAGCCTGATCCTCGCGCAGCCCGGAAGCGCGACCAAATCTCCCCACGTGACCAGCCCGCTCACGACCGCAAGAGGACTCGAAGGAACGAGCAATCCCCGCCGGTCAAGTCTAAAGGATGGGCCCGCTCTCCTTCTCATCGAAGGAACCGCTCACCTTCCCCTCGAAGGAACCGATCGCCTTCTCCTCGAAGGAACTTCTCACCTTCTCTGCGAAGGAACCGCTCCCCTTCTCCCCTGAGGAACCGCCGCCGCGAGCATCCCATTCGGTCCCCATCATACACCAGTTCTAGTAGCGACGATGAGCTTCGTGGCCCGTTGTCCCAGGAGATCTTGGATACTCGTCTCCCAAAAGGCTTGGAGAAACCCCCCTTCACTTGGCACATATGACGGAACCACTGACCCCGACGAGCACATCGAGAACATCGATGCGCTGTTAGACTATCGCAGTGTACGAGGCGCCATCAAATGCAGATTGTTCCCGACCACGCTCCGCAAGGGAGCGATGACATGGTACAAGCAACTGCCCGAGGAGTCCATTACCTCGTGGAGACAACTGGGCAGGATGTTCTCACGGCATTTCACAGTATCTCGCCGCCACCCCAAAACTGAGGCCTCCCTTGGAGCCATAATCCAAGGAAAAGATGAACCTCTCTGCGCATATATCGAGAGGTTCAACAAGGAAGTTGTACAAGTCCCTACAACGGACGAAATAAAGAAGTTTCTGCTCGAGCAAGGGCTCCGCCCAGGTTCCTAGTTTTCTAAAGCCATTGGCCTCGCACCACCGAGGAACTTAGACGCCCTCCTCCTCAAAGCCCAATCACACACTCAGTACGAAGCGAAGGTTGCAGCCAGCAACGTCCGAGCATCACGCCATCAGGAGAATGCTCGGGCATCCAGAGGAGAGGAAGCCTCGATATCTCGTCGGGGCGAACGGAGGCGCGAGGATCGTCCTCGTGACTCCCGTGACAACAAGGGGCCCTCCGGGCGGTTCCATGACTACACTCCCCTGACCGTCTCCAGGGAAAAGATCTTGTCCGAATGTGCCATTTCGGAGTTTCAGCAGGCAGGGGTCCGCTTCCCTAAGCAGCTGCCGAACAGGCCAAACGTAGACAAATCAAAATACTGTCGTTTCCACAAGAGTCACGGCCACACTACGAAGGACTGCATCCTTCTGAAGGATGCCATTGAGATACTGATCAGGGACGGGCACCTGAAATAATTCGCGAAGAAGAAGGACACTCCTCGGCAGGACGCCCAGGAGTCCAAGAAGATAGAGGAGGAAGTGCCCTCCTCGGAAGACGCCAACATACAGGTCGCAATGTCCATATCGCGACCGGAGGACTTCTACGTCCCGGACGGGCTCAACGCCCCTGCTTATTTCGTGGCCCACATCCCGTGGGAGACTTTTCCCTCCGTCATAGTCATCTCTGGCGGGGGCTTCAACAAAGTCATTGTGGGCTCCGTGAAACGCAAGTTCGAGCATCTGATCAACAAGAGCTCCAATAAAGTGACCACGCTCGATCAGGTCCAGAAAGGCTCCGTACCCATCTCCTTCTACCAGGAAGAACTCCTCAGCGGATCCCCGAACTCGAACATACCTTTGCTCGTCAGAGCACGAATGGCGAACTTCGACGTTCATAGAATCCTAGTCGACCAGGGCAGCTCGGTCGACATCATGTACTCCCAACTGTTCTTAACGCTTCAGCTGGACGAATCGCACCTTACCCCCTATGTAGGGTCTGATTTACAGGGATTCAACGGATCAGTGACCAAGCCGTGGGGCTACGTCGAACTGATTGTGACATTCAGATCAGCTGAGACGGCCAGATCCATCAAGGTGCAATTCCTGGTGATCGACTGCCCGTCGCTATACCAATGCATTTTCGGAAGGCCAACTCTGGCCGAGTTGGTAGCAGTACCCTCAACAGTCCACCTGAAGATGAAGTATTACACTTTAAAAGGAATGGTCGCCACCCTACACGGCGATATCGAAGCTGTACGTAGGTGTTTCAAGGCAGCTACAAAGGGGCTCAACGCTATTGCGTCCAAGCCGAAAGCATCGGGCAAGCCAGCATTGCCAAGCAGCTCCGAGAAAGCCAAGCCTCTTCCCCAAGTCGACTTCATCGACCTCGACAGTCGCTTCCAGGAAGAAGACCAGCAGGAGGAACGAGCAGCTTCAGCCAACCCGTCCACATAGTCCAGCAGCGGCTCCCATCCGATGTGCCCAATACCAGATGGTAACTTCGAGATCATTCTGTTCGGCGATGACCCTCAGCGGGGAGTGAAGATTGGAGCAGAAATGCCCGACATCGCGAGGAAGCAGCTCAAGGCATGCCTCCACGAGAATGCCGACCTCTTCGCATGGAGCGCCGCCGAAATGCCCGGCTTGGATTCATCCGTCGCATGCCACCAGCTGACGATTGACCCGGCCGTCAAGGTCGTAGCACAACGTAGGAGAAAGCAGTCTCCAGAGAAGACGGAGGCTGCAGAAAAAGTTGTAAAGGACCTCCTCGAGGCCAAATTTATTTCGGAAGCCAAGTACACCACTTGGCTGTCCAACGTTGTATTAGTTAAAAAATCTAATGGAAAATGGCGCATGTGCATTGATTACACCGATCTCAATAAGGCATTGCCCGAAGGATGCCTACCCCCTCCCCAATATTGATAAACTTGTTGATAATTCTGTTGGTTTTAAACTTTTATCGTTCATGAACGCCTACTCGGGCTATAATCAAATTCCGATGGCAATGTCCGACAAAAAATATACGGCCTTCATGACCGAATCGGGCAACTATTACTACAACGTAATGACCTTCGGCCTGAAGAACACTAGAGCAACATACCAACGAATGATGAACAAGGTATTCCGGGGAGAAATAGGCGACATGGTCGAAGTCTACATGGACGACATGATCGTAAAGTCCCACGAGGAAACCGATCATACTGCCCATTTGAGAAAGGTCTTCGAACAGGCCAGAAAACACAAAATGTGTTTTAACCCGGAGAAGTGCACGTTCGGTGTCCGAGCAGGCAAATTCCTCGGCTTCTACTTAATGGAACGAGGAATCGAAGCCAATCCCAACAAATGCCGAGCATTCTCCGAGTTTCCTATGCCCAAGTTCAAAAAATCCATCCAGTCCCTCAACGGGATGCTCGCGTCACTATCTCGTTTCGTGGCCAAGTCCGCCCAGCACGCCCTACCATTCTTCAAACTCCTCCGCAAAGAGGCAGCATTCGAATGGACCGAGGAGTGTGACGAGGCCCTTCTCCATCTGAAACAAGCACTCTCAGAGCCACCGGTCCTCTCTCACCCGGACAATGGCGAAACGTTGTACCTGTACCTCGCCGTAGCAACTGAAGCAGTGAGCGCCGCTCTCATCCGCGAGACACCTGACGAGCAGAAGCCCATATATTTCACGAGCAAAGCGCTGCAAGGCCCAGAGTTAAGATACCAACAGTTAGAAAAGGTGGTGCTGGCCCTCATCAACATAGCCAGGAGATTAAGACACTACTTCCTGGCTCACACGATCGTGGTTCGAACAGATCAACCCATAAAGCAGCTGCTCGGACGACCAGACATGGCCAGTCGGATGCTCAAATGGTCGTTGGAATTGTCCGAATTCGACGTCCAATACGAAAGCAGGAAAGCTCTCAAAGCCCAGGCTCTGGACGACTTCGTCGCAGAAATGACATTCGCAGACTCCCCCGCAAGCAAAGCACGCAAATGGACCATTTTTGTGGACGGTGCCTCCAGCTCGGCAGGAAGCGGTGCGGGCATCATACTGGAAAGCAACGAAGGTATTATCGTTGAAGTATCACTCACCCTGTCCTTCCCAACCTCCAACAACCAGGCTGAATACGAAGCCTTCCTCGCTGGGCTACGCCTGGCCGAGGACCTGGGCGCAGAGGAAGTCGTCATCTGCACAGACTCACAACTCGTGGCCCTCCAGGTCCGGGGAGAATATCATGCCAAAAACGACAACCTGACCGAATACTTGGCCCTGGTCAAGAAGGAGATGGTGAAGTTCACAATAGTGGAAGTGAAACATATCCCCCGCGAACATAACGTGCGAGCAGACGTGTTATCCAAACTAGCCAGCACAAAGAAGAAATGCGAAAACAAATCCTTCATACAGGAAGTACTTCCTCGACCCAGCATCGAGAAGGCCTCCCCGACACTCGACGTGCAGGTGATCGGCGACAACAACTGCTGGATGACCCTTGTCTACAACTATCTCGCCAAAGACGAACTTCCGTCTGACCCAAAGGAGGTCAGCACAGTCAGGCAAAGAGCCTGCTCTTACGTCTTGGTCGAAGATAAACTCTACAGGCGGGGATTCTTCATTCCGCTGCTCAAGTGTGTCGAGGAAGAAATGGTCGTGCACATCCTGCGCGAAATCCATGAAGGAATCAACGCCCAACATCTCGGTGGAAGGTCGCTTGCCCGAAAGGCCCTCCGAGCAGGGTACTATTGGCCGACCATGCAGCACGGCGCGAAAGAACACTTGAAGAAATGCGATAAATGCCAACGACACGGGGACATGCACCTAGCCCCACCTAACGAGCTCAAGGCTATGTCCTCCCCGTGGCCATTCTCCTGGTGGGGCCTAGACATGCTAGGACCCTTTGTGATTGGATCAAGCCAGAACAAGTACCTAATAGTGGGCGTAGACTATTTCACGGAATGGATAGAAGCGGAAGCTCTAGCCAAAATAACTGCCCTCAACATCCTGCGTTTCTACAAATGAAACATCCTTGCACGTTTCGGTATCCCCCAAGCGATAGTAACGGACAACGGGATGCAATTCATGGACTGGAAGTTCCAAGACTTCGTCTCCCAACTAGGCACGAAGCAGCACTTCGCATCCGTCGAGCACCCTCAAACAAACGGGCAAGCTGAAGCAGCCAACCAAGTCATACTTCGAGGCCTCAAGCGAAGGCTGGACGAAACAAAGAAGGCATGGGTCGAGGAACTGCACAGCGTACTATGGGCATACCGCACAACTCCACACTCAACGACCGGGGAAACACCTTTCCGTCTAGCATACGGGACAAAGGCTGTAATTCCCGTCGAAGTTCACGTGCCCTCCAGGTGGACAGAGTCGCCCCTAGACGAGGAGATGAACGACGAGTCACTACGAGAAAAACTCGACCTCGTCGAGGAAATCCGAACCGGGGCAGCCCTCCGCGAAGCCTCACTAAAACAAAAAAATTTATTTCCTTGGATTTCTTTGAATGATGTTTTTCAAAGTATGTTATGATGATTGATGTTCTGCTGCGAATAACTGATATTGAACGAATAATATTCGATTGTTTTGTTGAAGTGACATCCTAATTATGAATTAACTTTAAAAATTGAGCTTGGGGTTTTAGGGTGTTACATAGTGGTATTAGAGCAGCTTCGTCTGTCCGACCAGGTTTAGAAAATTCCTTAGTGCACGACAAGTGTATTAACAATGTCGATACAATGTTTTTTCTAACGGTTGTTTGTTGATATTAAGAAAAATGGCTGGAAGAAACGACCATGCTATTGCTGATGCTTTGGAGGCCTTGGCCAATGTGATGGGACAAGTGCAGCAGAATCAGCAAGCTGAAGGTGGATTATAATGGGCTTTGGTCAATTGGATCTTTTGGTCAGTCCAGAATAGTTGCCCCCAAGGCTTTGTCGGACACTAAAAGAGTTAGGTGATACCTTAAGTAATTCAGACTGACTTTTAAGACGAGGTCCATATTGAAATAGAACTAGGATACTTTGGAATTTGTTAAAAGAGTATTGGGTAGTCAAGCTCTCTCCTAGTATAATTTTATACTCCAAACAAATCTTTATATCTGAATTCCTAATAAGGAAGTAATCTATTTGAGAACATTATGTCACCTCACTCTTATATATAATAAGATGCTCAACTCTTTTCTTAAAGAAGGTATTAATTATAGTAAGATCAAAAGCCGGCAAAAAATTTAGGATGGATTTAGCGTTTGCGTTTACTCTTGGACAAGTGACTTCAAGCACAAGATGGGGTGAATTTTAGTATTCAAATTTTGTTATTAATTTTATCTTTTCTTGATCAAGATTGTATTAGTCATTTTTAGGTGAGTAATCACATCAGAAATAAAATATTGAAAAGTAAATTTCAAAAACTAAAAGGATATGCCTAAAAAGATTGCACCAGAGATTTATACAGGTTTGGCTGAACGTTGGCATAGTCATGTCCCCAAGAGGTCCTCTTGAGAGTTTCACTATAGACTTTGAGCTTTTGAAGGCTATGCCCATGAACCTTAATACAACCTGATCTTGAAATTTTAACACACGTATCCCTAACCCAAACTAAACTATTAAACCATTTATAGATATATGACTGATCTCAATAACCAAAACAAAGATTTTTCCAGCAAAGCTTAAGAAACCAAGAACATAGATTTATGACAGGTTTATCTCAAGAACCAAACTCAATCTCTTAAAGGTATCACACCCTTAATAATATTAACGACCATCACTACGACTTTCAAAAATATCTTCTTCACAAGTAGAGCTTCACTTAGTAGCATTAAGGCAATTAAAAGTGAATAAGAATATTTTCTAAAGAGATGGAGATATATAAATTCTAACGAAATATGAAAACGATGTAAAGTGGCGCGATTTGAAGTGAGAGCGTGCCTCCTTTATATAGTAGTTAGAAAAACCAAGAATGGAAATAATTCATGGGCTGAATTGATTATTAAATTGATTAGCAAAAAGCTCTAATTGATTAGATAACTCATTTACAATCGATTGGCAAGCCCAAATATGAAGGTTTGTATGTATATGTATATATATATATATATATATATATATATATATATATATATATATATATATGCGTGTGTGTGTGTGTGTGTGTGTTTGTGTGTGTTTGTGTGTGTGTGTGTGTGTGTGTGTGTGTTACAAGTCACTAATGTGTTATCGTTATTGATTTTGTAATCAAATGACACTCTTCTAATCGTTTAATATTGTGTTTCAATCGATTGGATGGTTAGAAAAAATTTGTCAATCGATTGACACATTTTCTAATTGATTAGATAATTAAAAAATAGTTTGAAAAAGGTTTTGGACAACTTTTTAATCACTTGGTTCTGGCTTAGAAAATCTTTTTTAGGATATAAGCATTTTGAAAGATGTTTTAAGTGTGTCTGTTTGTGCGTGTGTGTGTGTGTGTGCGTGTATGCGCGTGCGTGCGTGAGTGTGCACGTGCGCGCGCATGTGTGTTTGTTGGCTTAGTACTCCTAAGCTACTATCTTACCTTTTCAATACTCGGTTCACTCAATAAGGCCGCAGACATGACCTGGAGAGCTTTCACACATTTCTCTAAAGAGCTTCAAGACTTTTTATAGATAGTTTCTGATTGTACAAACGCTTTGGTTTTTAGTCATTTTGTTGATGAGTCACAAGATGCTTTCGTTATTCTATCATCATCAAGGTTGAAAGCTATTACCATGCGTTGTCATCATCAAAACTTCATATGCATATCTTTATCACCTACAAGCACATAGATCCACATTTACCTCCTTGAGACCTTACCCTTCATGCATACCCTCAAAACCTATTGATACACTCCATACATGTTTAATTAGATCCTCTCCTGTAAAAATATCCTTTCCTTGGGAGCATATCTTGAAATAAGCCTTCTAAATCTTCCTAAAATTTTACTTTAAGGTGTTATGCTAATCCAACCTGAGTTGCGTAAGCACTAATAGTATTAAACGTGTATTGTTCCACTACAAAATTTAGGGTTATGGTTCAATCTTCTACTCTTTTCACATCCACAATATCCTTCTTCCACTTATTATATTCGATAATCTCCATCTCATTTCTCGATCTAAGTTTGTCGGTGTAACAAAGCTTAAAACCTGAGTTGTCTAATTCTTTCGCCTTTCACTCGTCCATTTAGTTTTTTTGTAGGCACATGAAATTGATCTTCATCATAACCATAACATCCACTATTTCCATAGATTTCTAATTTGTTCATATATTCCAAGTTTCAAAATGAATCTTACTCTCATGAGCTAACTTTTTACCCCATACCAACTCACAAAATTGTGGGAACCCTTGCTCATTTTTCATTGCATCCAAACACCGATGCAACAACTCTTGCTCTTTTGACACTGTACTCGAGCCTTACACGTGTTGCCTCTAGGAAACGATCAACATTCACATTATTACGTAATTAATTCATGTCATGGAGATTCAACAAAATTTTACATTGATTGTCGACTATTAAACATAACATTCTCATTTTATTTAGACTTGAGATCAACTATGCATAGCAATGCTAACACAAACAAGATTATAACGAATATAATATATTATTTAAATTTATTTAGCATTTTATAATTAAAAAACCCATATTAATTATATTTAAAATATGTATCAAATTTATAATCTAAATTTATACAATATTTTAAAGGGTTTAATGGTGATGCACTGACAGTGTTAAAAAGTTTTACACTGTCATCGAATAGGAATAAATCATCCTGCCCTGTCATTTAATTAGTTTTAAATTTTCAGTCTGACTTAACGGGATGCATGGTCGTCATTGGTTGACAGTGTAAAAAAATTTTATACTGTCGGTGCATCACCCTTTTTTTTTCCTATTTTAAAACATACAAAATTATATATATTTTTTATTGCAAGGATAATTTATCTAATTTTAAAATAACAAAAAATCAATAAAACCAATTTGTTTGTGATTATACTACTACCTCCGTTCCTTTTTAAGTGTCATTTTTTCATTTTTTACACATACCAATAAAACTAATTATTATGGTTACTTTTTAAATCATAACTCTCCTTTTACCTATAATACCCCTACTTATTTATTACATTTATTTTATTTGTTCTCTCTCTATAATATAGACATAGGGGTAATTTTGACAAAAGTGCAATTAATACTTTCTTGAACTTTGCAAGTGACAATTAAAAAGAAACAAAAAATTATTCTAAAAGTGACACTTAAAAAGAAACGGAGGGAGTAATATCTAAGCTTTTCACCGTTTGGGATTCTAATGGAATTGGTTTCTCCATATGCATTAAACCCTAACCAAACCATTCCTTTCATCTCTCAATTTTTTGTTTCCTTTTCACAGTTTCTACATCTACCTGCGAATCAAGAGATCGATCAAAATCAAGAATTTATCGTCGACAAGGTAAAAACCTAACATCTCTTTTCTTGTTTTTGTTTTTTAGTAATCTTTCCGTTTATGTAACTTGAAATTTTTATGATATTTAGGTTTAAGAAATTTTTATGATTGTGAAAAGGTTTAAGAAATTTCTATGATATTTCCGTTTCTGGACTTTGAATATCTGGTTGAGTTAAAGAAATTATTTTGTGGTGAATGGAAAACAATCCCTTCAAAGAATTTGCATATAAGGGAAATAGTGAAGTGGAGAATCCAAAGAGGCTGTTTTTGTCTCCGTATTTTCCGTATAAGGGAAATAGAAGGAACAATTTTTATGATTCTTGCTCTTCAAGGAAGGTGTCCAAGTATTTTCCGAAAGTTCAAGAGTCTAAAGTGGATGGTGATTCTTGTCGGTCTAGGAAGGTGTCGAAACATTTTCGCCAAGTTGGAGAGTCTAAAGCGGACGATTCTTGTAGTTATAGGAGGGTGTCGAAACATTTTTGGGATGTTGAAGAGCCTAAAGTGGACGATTCTTGTCGGTCTAGTAAGGTGTTGAAACATTTTCGGGAAGTTGGAGAGTCTAAAGTGGGCAAATCCCGTCGTTCGTCAAAACATTTTCGGGAAGTTGAAGAGTCTAAAGGGGGCGAGTCTTGTCCATCAAGGAAGGTGTCAAAGTATTTTCTAAAATTTGAAGATTCTAAAGCAGACGATGCTTGTCGTTCTAGGAAGGTATCGAAACATTTGCGGGAAGTTGAAGATTCTAAAGCGGACGATTCTTGTCGTCCTAGCAAGGTGTCGAAACATTTTCAGGATGTTGAAGAGTCTAAAGTGGGTGATTCTTGTCGTTCTAGGAAGGTGTTGAAACATTTTCGGGAAGTTGAAGAGTCTAAAGTGGGTGGTGATTCTTGTCGTTCAAGGAAGGTGTCGAAATATTTTGTGAAAGTTGAAGATTATAAAGCGGACGATTCTTGTCGTTCTAGGAAGGTGTCAAAACATTTTCGGGATGTTGAAGAGTCTAATGTTGGTGATTCTTGTCGTTCTAGGAAGGTGTCGAAACATTTTCGGGAAGTTGAAGAGTCTAAAGTGGGTGATTCTTGTCCTTCAAGGAAGGTGTCGAAGTATTTTGTGAAAGTTGAAGATTCTATAGTGGACAATTCTTGTCCTTCTAGGAATGTGTTGGAGGAAGTTGAAGAATCTAAAGTGAATTATCAAAAGAGTGTGTCTCCTTGTCCTTCTAGAAAGGTTAAGAACAATTGTACGAAGAAGAGTGTGACAGGTTTCAGAAAGTGTGTTAAGAAGAGGAAATGTGAAGGAACTGGATTAACTGAAAATTTGAAAGGCAAAGATTTGGCAAAGATCTATGAATATTTAGCAAAAGTTGAAGAGATTATAATTAAGGGTAGTTTATTACTTCAAAAGGCCTCTGACTCCTCTAGAGGAGGGTATAAAGCTGAAGATAACTGTATGAAAGATATTAGTGATTTTTTAAATCAATATGTATACCGTGGTAGGAGTGTGTCGATTCTAAGAAAGCGTATTAAGAAGAGTGAATCTGAAAATTTAGAAGAGCATGATTCTGAATATAGAGCTATAGTTAAAGAGGCTAAAGTTAAGTTTGAATCGTTACTTGGAGATATATCCAAGTCTTTTCAAGAGGGGCCTAAAGTTGAAGAGGGTTCGTCTCTTCTTCCTCCTAAAATGAAATCCAAAAGTCGTGGTAAGAAAACTCAACCTTTTCTTAAGGCTGAGAGATATAAGGAAGCTTACAAAAGAAAAACTCCAGAAAACAATTGGCTGCCTCCGCGTTCTCATTGGAATCTCATTCAAGAGGATCATTTTCATGATCCATGGAGAGTGTTAGTTATCTGTATGCTACTAAACCGAACTACTGGTGCACAGGTACATTCCTTATGTTTTATGCCGATGTTTTCCTGTTGGCCCTGGCCTTATTGTATTTGGTTTTCTAATTTGCTTCAGAAGGCTTAACTGCTATAATGCCGTCTTTGAAACTTATTATCTTAGGGTCTTGCTTAGGAAATTATGATTAATAATTTTCGTCTGAACTGTTGCTTCTATTAATGTTGAAAGTATGCGCGTCTTTCGTGTCGGTTATGCACTACCCTTGTCTTAAATCTCTCCAATGTACTCACACAAATGTGTCACAGGAAATAGGCCTTGTCAGCCCCCGATTAGTCCAATGTACTCGATTAATAGTTTTTTGCTGATCTGTTGCTGCTTTTAGAAGCTTGTTGATGACTTAATTTCGTTTATACAGTGATGTTTTCCTATCAAATTAGTCCAATGTTCATGTGATGCTGCTTGATGTTATTGGAGGGAATGTCAACGTCTCGATGATCACACTTCAAGTGTGAAATTTTTACTTTCGTTAAAACATCTTTTTTGCGGTGTGCTAATAACTTTTCTGCTTTTATATATTTCTATCCGATTTTAAGATAAGATAAGCTTATTTCGCAAAATGCAGACAAAAAAAGTTATAGACAAGTTTTTCAAGTTATGTCCGGACGCAGAGTCTTGTATGCGAGTATCAAGAGAGGAGATACAAGAGGTAATAAAGACATTAGGTCTTCAAGGAAAAAGGTCGGCAATGCTGCAACGGCTTTCTTGCGAATACTTGTCTGATAGTTGGACCCATGTAACTGAACTGCGTAGTGTTGGCAAGTATGTTCTCTTTTATCATGTGTGGATTGTATCGTTTCGATCAAGGTTTGAATAACATGTTAAATGCGGTATTTGAATCAGGTATGCGGCGGATGCTTATGCTATATTTTGTACTGGAAAGTGGGATCAAGTTGTGCCAAATGATCACATGCTCAACAAATATTGGGATTTCCTTCATACATTGTGAATTTCACAAGACTGCTGATGCTGATGAAGGGAAACCTCATAGTTTTGACAAAACAGAAATTTTGTTTTGGTTTGTAAAAACTTTAAATCATAAAAAAGAGAATCACCATGTTCAGTTTGTTTTCTGTTTTGAAAGTTAATTTCAAACCAAAATTTATTTGGTATTCTTTTTTGTTTTCTGTCCATTATTTTTTGGCCTAAGATAACATGATAATTAATATCATTAAATTTTTAATTTTTTTTTTAATAAAAACAAACAAAAAGATTCTACTTTTAAGATTAAAGCTAATATAACGATCAACTTCAAAAAAAAAGAAAACTAGTGCATTCAAATATATTTTTTTAAAGGTACATCAGTTAATGAGATAAAAGTAAAATCTATTTTATTAATAACAAAGATACTATTTTCTATAGCCATGAAACTCTTTAAATGTATAATCATAAATAGATAAAATGAGTAAATGGAAAAGATCTATGTCCTATTATTTAATAGGTACCTATTATATGATATAAATATTACAAATAAAAAATAAAATCGAAGGAAAAAAACTAAAATGAGTACATTAATTTAATTTAATTAGTTATCATTTTTATTATAATTAATTGAGAAATTTTGCTAATTTAAATTCATAACATTATATTTTTACTTTTAAATAAAAAAGTTTTGTTCATTAAACATATAGACCAAAAAATAATAATTAAAGAATATTAAGACTGGTATTAAAAATATTTTAAAATGTTTTTTAAAATGTGAAATTACAAATACTAGTAAAGTATGTAATATAAAATTATAAATATAAAGTGTTTGAATTGAAGTTAGGGTTGACAATGAACCGAACCAACTCGAAAATAGTTCGGAGCTCGGTTCGACAATTAAATTGTTGAATTAGGTTCATGAACCAAATCAGCTGAATATGAGCGAAAAACTAAGTTCGTTAACTAAATGAGTTGAACTTGAACTATACATAGTTCGACTTGTTAGGTTCATGAGTCAACTCGATCCTAAATATGTCCCTTATGCACTATTTCTGGCAGAAAAGCTGACAATTTCATTTAGAGTCATCATTGTTGGAGGCATAATAACATTTGTTAAAATAACATGTGTAATGAAGATTGCAAGTGGTATAATTCTTTTGTGATGGAAATGTATTAATTTCTTATAATTTTTGGTGTACTATTTCATTAAATTTGTATGGTTCCTAAATGTTTTGATGAAGTTGTGGTTTTTTTAGACAAATTTAAACGTTGATGCAGTAGTTTTTGAATTAAACTTTCAAATGTATCTTTTAAAAGTTGTGTAGTTTTTGAATTAGTATATTTTTAAGATAAAGTTAAATTTCAATCTGATAACTTTTATTTTATTTTAATATTTCATTTTTAAAAAAATATTAATTTAAAATATCAAATATATATATAAAAAATAGACTTAAAAAAATGGATTTTAAGTTCATGAACCAAGTGAAATGAACCTAATGAGATGAACCTAACGAGTTAAACTAAACTGTTCGCGAACTTATAACGAGTCGAGTTTGAGTTTAAAAAAAAAATTGTGTCGAACTCGAATCGAAATTTGAACTGAACCAATTTTTAACAAGTCGAGCTGAGCTGAGGCGAGTTCGACTCGACTCATTTTCAGCTTTAATTCAAAACAAGAAAATGGAATATTCTTATAAATTCTGCGGATACTTTTTTTTTTAATTCTAATCTCACAATTACATGCCAATTTTTCCACTAAATAATTTTAAATAATTAATGTTATTATTTTTATATCCATATGTTATCTTAAAAAAAAATAATTTCAATCTTCTTCAATTCATACTATTTCAATATTTTGAGGAAGAGTTTTTTCATCTATTATAATTTTTTCTGTCTCGTTAGTTAATTATCAAAAAATTCATACTATTTAATTTTAAATATTTAATTATTATTATTTCTCGACCCGTCAATTAACTTTTTTTAATTATAATTATTTAATTGTTATAATTTCTTTAATTATTATTATTTCAATATTATTATTATTTAATTTTAAATAATTCCAATTCAAAATAAATACCTAACAAAATTATTGACTATTTCAGTGAAAGAATATAAAAATTAAATTTTAAATCACAAACAATACATCATAGTAAATCTAAATAAGAATGAAAGAGACATTTAAACCTCTCCAAAAAAATAATAGAAGAACAAGATTAAAATAAGAATACTTAAGAATGGATAATCAACATGACACGCATTTTCTCAAATATCATATTAATTTTTATCAAAATTTTATATTCATTACCAAAAGTCAAATTTACCACAAAAAAGTGTTCATATCACCAAAAAAATATATGAGGCTTTCTAATAGCATTCTCTATCATAAATTAGCATTAGATAACCACAATATATATATATATATATATATATATATATATATATATATATATATATATATATATATATATATATATAAACTTCATCCTATAATAAGTCAATTAACTGTACATAAGTTAAAGGACACATATAATATGAGATAAAAGTAATATCTATTTATTGATAATAATGATACTGTTTTCTATAGCCTTTAAACTTTTTAAAATTATAATCATAAAAAGATAAAATGAGTAAATGGAAAAGATCTATTTACTATTTTTTTTTATCATACTAGGTACTATTATTTAATATGTACTTATTCAGCATATATTAGAAGAAAATCAAAACTAATTGTCTATATTCAGCATATAATAGAAAAAAGTTTTAAAATAAGTACATTAACTTAATACAATTATGTATCATGTTTATTATAATTAATAGATTAAAAAAATATCGTTAAATCAATTTAGTTAATATTTATTTAAGAAAATTTGATTGGAGAGTATGATTTAAATTCATGACATTCTATTTTCACTTTTAAATAAAAAATTTTGATCATATAGACCGAAAACTAATAATTAAAGAATATTAAGAATGGTGTTAAAAATATTTTAAAATGTTTTTTAAGATGTGAAATTTTCAAATTCTAATAAAGTATGTAATTTAAAATTATAAATATAAAAAGTGTTTAAATTAAAATCAAACAAGAAAAATGAAATATTCATCTTATAAATCCTTTGGTTACATTTTTTTAAGTCTAATCTCACTATTGTTCAACAATTTTTCCACTAAATAATTTTAAATAATTAATTGTTATTATTTCTATAATCATATGTTAATTTTTTTTTAATGATAATTTCACTCTTCTTCAATTCGTACTATTTAAATATTTTAAAAGAGAACTTTGCTTATTATGATTCCCTCAACACTAGGGATTATAGTCTCTTCAATTATACATTTAATTGTCATTATTTCTAAACCTTTTTTTTAATCTAATTTCATTATTCTTTAATCCATGCTATTTAATTTCAATTTCAAACATAGGATCAAGAAATACAAGAATCACAACAAATATTTCAAGTGTATTCCCAACCATTCCTAACAAAATTGTTGACTAATTCAATGAGTATAAAAATTAAATTCTAAATTGGCAGCAATACATCATAGTAAACCTAAATAAGAGTGAAAGAAAGATTTAAACCAAAAAAATATAGAAGAATCAATTAACATAAGCTCAAAACAAAGTCAAAATAAGAACACGTTAAGAATAGATTCTATTCATTTTCATCAAAGTTTTGTATTCATTACAAAATGTCAAATTAACCATAAAAAAGTGTTCACATCACAAAAAAAAAGCCAATCTAATGGCATCTTCTATCATAAGTAAGCATAAGATAACCACTCAAAAAAATATGAACAACTCTAATCAACATTCTATATCATAAGTTAGCATTTGCCTAGTTTATGATAATTCACCACAAGATAACCAGCAAAATATACTCCATGACCCCTGTACAACAATCAAAGAACTTGTCTTTTAGAAGGCAGTCCACAATAAAATTTTTCATTTTCATTCAATAAGAAATCATACATACGTGTATAAAAACTTGTTCCTTTGAGTCTGCTGAAGAGCCTCTAAAGTTCTTTGAGACTGCAGGTCATTCAAACAAACGAAAATGTAATACTACATGTAAAAATAGTAAACATCCAAAATTGAAATAGCATTGAAATTTAGAAGACAAACAAAAATTTAAATTATCTGTGTATAAGTAACCAAGTGCAAGACTTAAAAAAACATTGAGATTTGGTATGCATACCTTCAAATTCTCAACCAATGGTGACTCAGCTCCATAATTTATCTAAAATAATCACTTTGTTAGAAATGAGTGCGTAACCCATAATTTCATTTCATCATAAATAACACGTAAAGAGGTTAGGGCTCACATCTACAACATTACATATAGTTGTTAGCAATCAAAATACCTTTTAATAAATGCATATTAAAGGATATTAAATTTAAATCCATATGAAAATAGCATGAACAAAATATAATTCTGCAATTTTGTTTGTCACATTTATTTACATAATCGAGGTTTGAGAGCAAATACTAATATATTATTTTCTTCAATGTGTAACACTAATAATCATGTTAAGATTTTTACATTCTAAACTAACATTTCTATTTCAAATACTATCAATAACAATGATTCTAAGGAAATAAAGACTAACAAAATGTAGGTATTAAAAATGTCTTAGTAGGTACACCCTCTGGTCACTATTATAAGCAAATTTAATTTTTTGTAGTACATTTGACTACTAGTGTATGTAGTCTATATGTGAACTAGATACATTAATAGTCAAATGTACCACAAAAAGTTAAATTTGCTTATAATAGTGACCGGAGTGTGTAGCAATTTGTCTAGCAATTTGAATCAAATTCTCACACTATAATAACCACTTGATAGATAAGTGAATATCAAACAAACCGAATTCATAGAAGAAAATTCTCTATCTAATAATTTAAATATCAACAAATTTTACATTGTTAAATTACCTTTATAATCTCACTAGCATCATGTTTCAAAGCTTGTCGGTGACAATAATCCAATAGTTTAGCATGAGAGACAAATGGTAACTTCTCCTAAACAGAAAAAAGAAATCGTACTAATAAAGAATTTCACACTCATAAATAAAAAAATAAAAGATAAAAAATGAAATATACATATTTACCTCGTAAGACATATTTTGCCACATTTGAAACCCTAATCTCTCAACTTCAATATAACTTTCCATCTCTTTTCCTTTGCTGAAGCTTTCCCTGATAAAGAAAGTTAGCTAATAGAAAATATAAGATGAGAAAGAAAAAAAAAAGAGAATGGGATGAGAACGAATGTTACATAAAAAGACGGTAAGGTGAACGTGGTTGATCCTTGAATCGAGGAGCTGGTTCTGGTTGGAAATATTTGAACTGAATTTTGTTGGTGTCACAAAAATGCATATCAGCCAAAGAAATAGCAACAGAAACTCCGCATTTTTCACTACAAACAACATTGAATCAACTATTTGTAAGAACAAAAATCAATGAAATGAAAGAAACTGCAGACAGAGGGAGTAGAAATAAGAGTCACCAGTTGAAAAAAGCACTTCCATCACGCGCGCGAGGAATAGCGTAAACCCTTTTTCTAACTCTTGTTCGTGCCATTGGAGAGAGAGGTATAGCGATGATGATGAACGCTGTGGTGGTTATGAAGAAAGAAAATATATTTTTATTTCCCAAATTGCCCTTCAAAGTTGGAATTTGATTTTCATCTCAAAAAGTGTAGAAACTTTTCCCGCTATAAACCAAATCAACCTTTCGTGTGGCAGAATATGATGGGACGCTTACTTTTTAGAAGAAGAGGAGTTTCCTATTTTTTTTTAACATAGCATGTATTATTAAATTCAGATCAAATATTTTTTTTTAATTGAAAAATGCTTACTGTTGTAATTATTAATTTATTTTTTATTAATATCAATTAAAATTTTATTTTTATTTAACCTTTATTTAAAAATAATAATTAAATATTTTTCTATTAATTTTTTAATCCTCATCAATAAGTTAATAATGGATATAAATAATTAATTGTTGCTCTTTGGCATAGGGTTGATTTTTCAATTACGTACAATATTTATTTTAGTGGTCCATCAATTTGAAATATTTTGAAATGATTGTATTAAATAATTTTGAGAACTATCAAGTGAATTGAATTAAATTGATTCACTTTTATGTCAATTTAACTCTATTTATACAATGTTTTAAATAATTGAATTAGAAAGTATATTCTAACCGTTTGATTTTAGACAAATTAATATTTTAGATCAGACTCTTAAGAATGTCAACGTTCAAATAAACTTCAATTTTGTCAATTATCACGTAAATACTATTATTTTTTTTGGATTAAATATGTATGAGGTCCCTATAAATATGTTAACTTTCAATTGTAGTCCCTTAAAAAATTTCCTTTAAACAATGATCATCACAAAGTTTTCCGTCCAGAAAAATGGTATTTCCCGTTAGTTTCCTCTAATGGAGGGTGATGTGGCATGCCACGGGGATCTTTGTCATGGTCACATCAGTTTGGTTTGGAATAATTTTTTTGTTATCATAAATAGTAGAGGAAAACTGAGTGAACCATAATCCTTTTGTTCACTGTTTTCCTCCATAACACCACATTGTTTCCATTTGTTCACATTCTTCATCTTCTTCTTCTTATTCCTTCCAATCGTTCTTCTTCTTCTTATTCGTTTCCCTCCTCCATTTCAGAAATATGTCGTCTTCATTTAAGTTAAGCAAAGTAGTTTCGTACTATTTGACGTGTCTAACGAACCATGGAGTGAAAAGGTGTGGATGCAATGGTGTTATGATTTCATACATGTGCAAGAACGGAAAGAACAAAAGTCTATTGTTTTTGAGATGTCCGTATTGAAAAAACGAGGGTACTTGCAATTTATTTATTTGGGATGATGAAATTGCACAAGGAAATGATGATGAGGAATGCGTAGATTCGGAATGGAGGGAGGATGAGAGTAAGGTGAGGGAAATGCAAGCTTTAGAAACTCTGAATGAGCTTTACGAATCATCCATGAAGAAGAACAAGAGGTTGAAGATGAAGACTAAGGCAGAGGCATTTTGGGGAAAGCTGAAGACAATATGTGTTGTAGTTTCAGTCTTGGTCAACTTGTATTTGTTAATTAGGTGTAATTGTCTGTAATGTTGTGTAAGTGTTAATCTTGTCTAAGTGGTATGTTGTGAAATGTAACATGAACTGGTTTTGTAATGTTGAGTTGGTATGAAATACAAATTGGAATTTTATGTAATTCATTTAGTATTGTTCAATTGGTATGTTCATTTTGTAGATTCAGTCAAGGAACATAGTTTTGACACAATCTGACCTATAAATTGGACATAATATGAGATATAATTGAATGTATAACTATAATTGATTATATAAAATTGAACATAGTTTAAGTCAATTAGTATTGTTCTATATGTCTAACTAGCATATAATTGACTGTATAAAATTGACCCATTAGGTGGCCTTAAAATTGACTGTATAAAATTGAAATCATATGGACTTAACAGATTTCACCACAAAGATCTATTATCAGTCAAGGAACATGAGTACAAGAAACTGATCAAAACATAATGTTCACAAGTTCACAATTAGCATACCATAACATGTTCATAAGACAGATTTGTTCTCAACAGATTTCATTAAATTAACATACCATAACAGGTTCACAAGAGTACATCAGTACAATAAATTGATCAATACAGTACATCATTTCTATTACATCAAAAGAACATGATTTGTTCAAAAGGCTACATCAGTACATCACATTAAACAAAAAAGTACATCAGTACATTACATCAAAATATTTGCTCCTAAACAAATCCATCTACCAAAAACTATTGCTTCATTGGGTTAGACCTTTGCCAGTTGTGTTGTCTTCTTCAGTTAGATCCAAAGGGTCATTGGGTTTCTTTCCAGGGCCAGGAATGTTCTTTGTTTTCAAGGTCCTTAATCTCTTACTATGCCTTTTTTCTGCTGCAACATTGGTCTGTGTCTTGTACCTGCTCTGGGTTTTAAACTTAGGTGGTTCACTTGAACTTGGCCTTGAAAGATTTGTTCTAATACCAGGTGGTTTGAAAGGCTTGTTCTTGCACACTTTTGGTTGCTTACCAAAGAAAACCTTGACATTACTCTGCCTTGGTGCAGTTGCCTTGAGAGGTGATTTGTCAACCCTTAAAGGTTGAATATCCAAGACCACATCACCTCCTAATAATGCAGCCAAAGTTTAATCCAAACACGAAGAACGTGTAGGTTGGTCCTTTTTAGTTGGCTCACATGGTTCACTTACCATTTCCTTATTGACAGTTGCATCTTGATCAGTTGGCTCACATGGTTCAGTTGCCATTTCCTTAGTAACAGTTGCATCTTGATCAGTTAGATCGGTTGCCATATCCTCTTTGACCGAATCCTTTTCCCTCCTTGACACTAGCCTTTCCCTCATTGATACTAGCCTTTCCCTCCTTAATAATAGCCTTTCCTTCATTGACAGAAGCCATTCCTTCATTGACAGAACTCTTTTCCTCCTCAATAGTAGCCTTTCTTTCATAGACAAGAGCTTTTCCCTCTTTGACACTTGACTTTGACACTTGACTTTGCCTTTTTGACACTTGACTTTCCCTTTTTGACAGTTGATTTTCCCTCCATGACAGCATCTTCCTCATTGACAATTGGTTCCCCAATGTTGGTTGCCTCATTAACAGGTGCATCTTTGACTATTCCCTGCTTGACTTTTGTCTTCTTTGTTCCCCCCTTAGATGTATAATTGTTGGTAAATCCCTTAGACCTCCCCCTGCATGAAACAAACAAATAATTAACATTGTTACCCTAGCACAAAATACCTAGATAAACAATTAGTAAATGTAAGATTTAAGTTAAACAATACCCTTTTTTTGGTGACAAATTAACCTTCATAGTCTGACTTGCTTGTGTAGGTAAGTCTTGAGTGGCCGGGTTTGGCAATTCTTGACTGGGCTGGGTGGGCAAGTCTTGACTGGCCTGGGTGGTATTACCAGAGGGAACAACCATAATCTACTTGTTCTTCTTGCAGGTCCTTTTGTTGTGACCTAATTCAAAACATGCCTTGCACCTATGGGTTGTATTGGTTTTATGCCACTTTGTCTAGTTCACTTCATCTGGCTCTCTCCTTCTAAGTTTCTTGGGTCAACCTGGACCACGTTTGAACAAAGGGGCAACATGGTTTCATTGAATGTTTTTAGCCATTTGTTTTGGTCATTCAATGGGGTGATCACTTCACTATAACATTCTTCGTAAGTGTTTTTGTGATAACACTTATGCACATATTTCACAGGGTCATCCACTTTCCTATGTATGGAAGCCACACCATGTCTACAAGCAATCCCAACAAGTTCCCAATAGTTGCATGAACATGATTGTTTTTCTAAATCCACTACAAAACTATCAGTAAACAAAACATGTGTGACTTGAAAAGTTAATCTCCCAGCATAAGCTGCTGCCCAACTAACACTTTTTTCAATCTCTCTATCTAACCTCCTTAATGGTTTTGTCATTATCTGCCCTTTATAACTATCTACTTTTTCTCTAAGTATGGAAAACCTCCTCATTAGGTAATTCCTAATCCACTCAAACATGGTAATGATTGGTTTGTCTCTTTGTAAAAAAGTGGTTGCATTAAAAGACTCACTTAAATTGTTCATTAAGACATCACACTTTGAGAAAAAGGGAAAAGCATGCTTACACCATTTTATTTTGGGAATTGCTTCAAACCACTCATAAGCCTCCAAACTTACCTCCTTGAGCATAAGCATCCTAGCCTCATGTGCCTCAAATTAAGTTGCCTTTGCAACAGCCATCATAAGGTCTCTAAACAAGGTTCTTCCTCCGAACTTTTTTCCCATAGGAAGCGATGATTCAAAGAGTGATGCTTATGTAGAGTCCTTTAGAATCCGAAATCCATTCGTATGTCAAAGTATGATACAAGGATCCGTGACCCGTGCCGAGAGTCTTAGATGTAGGATCAGACAGGGAAAGATGTCTTGGTACGATTTCTGAACTAGTGATAGTTTGAGCTGATGAACTCAAGAGACATGTCTCCATACATTGCGAGTTTTGTGAACTCAAGTCTTATTCCCTTTTTCCCCTTGACTTGAGTTAGTATTTGCTTAAAACCTTTAGAGTCGAGTGGACCCATAAGATAAGGGAACTCACTGAGATTATTATCTCACCCCATCATCGTTGTTATTTTTCAGGTATTGTTTGCATGTTTAGTTTACAAGAAGAGCTTTGCATGCATCTTTTTTCCGCTGTGTATATTGTACAATGACAGATATTGTACTTAGATCTTAGATTTTTATTTTTGGCACTTTCCATATCTTGTACCATGTGTTGTCTCTTTTATGTTTTATAAATGATCAAGTATGTAAACGATGCCAATAAACACTTATGGTGGTGTCAGTACCAAATAATAACACTTGTATTCTATTATTCTAGATATATATTATACGGGGCGTTACATTACTGACATGTCAATGGCATGTAATTTTCATTAATAATAATTATGCCACATCATATATAATTATTTTTAATTTTAATAATAATATTATTATTTTAAATTTTTTAAAAAGAAACATCAATAAATTCATATAAAAAATCCACGAACAACATTGAATTTCATCATAAATTCATAAAATACCCGGCAACAACAACATCAACGCTTCAAATTTATCATTCTTACTCAAGATGAAAAAAACTTGTTCCTGTATCTGCTTCAAAATATTTCTTTGGATCTATGTTCTTCCTCAAAACGAAAATCCACCATTCTTCTATATCATTTGCTTTGGATCTAAGAACAATCATTGCAACAACAACTCGTCTCTTCATTCGACGGTAGACAAGAGCTTGACTACAACGATAACGACGATTGTTGTACAATCGGTACTGGCTCCGGCAGCGGTGGCGGGCCTTAAAAAATTAATGGTTTTTGAAGATAAAGATTGAGTTTATGAAGCTTGTATGAATCTCTCATGATCTGTAGTGAATTACATCGATGAGTCTAAACTGAAATTGTTTTGTTGGAAGAGAATGAGAGCCATAGGATCGGAACTCCTTTTTTGTTTATTGTGATAGGGAGAGAGAACCATAATTAAATTCATGATTAGTTAGGTTTTTTTTTTTTTTGAAAAACATATTTTAGGAAAAAGAACACGTTTTGGAGAAAAATACTATATTTAATGATAAATTATTATTATATTAGTAAATTATTATTATTAAAAATGTTAATTACATTAAATATAATTTTAATTACCGATAACTTTTATGACAATTATGGTGATGTTTTATGGTAATTTTAATTCTTAATAACCATCTAATTTAATTTAATTTATGATAATTTTAATTTAAGAAATTTTAAAAAAATTTAATTTAATTTAAATAATTTTAAAAAAATAGTTTTTAAAAAATAGATAATCACCTAATGCAATTCAATTTAAGTAATTTAAAAAAATAATAATAATATTATAATTAAAATAAAAATCATTATATATAACATCACACAATTATTAACGTCACCGACCTAAACACCGCATCATTAAAAATAAGTTTCAAATACTTAAAAAAATCAAAATCATAATGTTTAAAATGGGGAATAAAAATGCAAGAAAAGGTAAAATAGAAAAATTAAAATTACAATTAAACCAAGATGCTAATTGTTATTTAATAAAAAAAATTTTAACTTCTTTTTTTTCCTCTTCTTTTCATGAAGCGTTGTTTCATGTTGTAGACTTCTGTCACCTTCTATAATTAATTACTTCAGCTTTTAAAATGAAAAATATTAAAAGAATAAGACAACGTTAAAAAGTAAATAAAAAAACTTGTCTATATATTTGGGTTCAGAGTGTCATTACATTTACAATATCATCACTCTCAAAAACCCTAACCCTAATCCCAAATTTCATGCCAACCATGAAACACCGTCCTTCTCCTCTCGACGAACCACCCTCCTCTTCTTCTTCCTCCTTCGATGACTCTTCTTCCGAAAAAGAAACAGAGCAAGTTCAGAACGCTTCTTCTCAAAAGCCAGTAGAAGAGGAAGATTCGTCTGACGATGATTATTCTTTCGAGGAAGAAACCGAGGAAGTTAATGCTCGAAATGCTTCTTCTCAAAAGCCAGTATAAGAGGAAGATTCATCTAACGATGACTCCTTTTCAGAGGAAAAAACAGAGGAAGTTAATGCTGCGATAGAACCTCCACCACATACTCCAACTTCAAACCCTAAACTCGATTCTTCTAAATCCAAATCAAAATATGGATCTGAATCTGAATCTGATTCCAAAGCGAAACCGAAAACCAGGCAAGCCTTGTCGAACATAAAGCGAGCTACCTCGTTACCTGCTCGCCGGGTGACTATACTACATACTTGGTTCTGTCTGGGCCTCGCATGGATTTGTTGGGCGAACCAAAGGCGAGTCAGCCTCGTTGGCTGCTCACGGGGGCGACCGTAGCAGGACTTAGGGGGGTTGTTTTGTTACTTGATTAGATTGTTTCAAATGCATACTTGGCTATGTTATGAGTTACCTTATGCTAATTATTACGTGTTCTATGCATGTTTCTTATATGTAAATGGTTGCTTGTGGTTCATAGTTAACACGAGTTTTGGTTTGATATTTGGTGAGGAACCTTTGTTCCAAAAGTCCTATTTGGTGAGGAATCTTTGTTCCAAAAGTCTTATCTGGTGAGGAGCTTGACTCTGAAAGTCCTAATTATCGTGAGACCATAAATTTAACCGAGAATGCTTGGTAGAGGGTAATGGTGATTATATGCCTCAAGTGCATTCTTTATGTGGAGTATGTTTGACTTCTTTATATTACTAACTATGTTGCATGTATGATGTATGTGTGGATTGGATGTTTTGATTGTGATATAACATGCTTAAAACAATATGAAGATGAGTGAGAAAACCTAAGCTTATAACTAGGTAAATGGATTAAAAAGATAACTAGGTTGTAAGTATGACTTAGATAACACTAGAAGGTGACATTCATGTGATATGATGCCTATGTGTATGTCATGGATGAATGGTTACCATAATTGAGAGTGAGATGCAATGTATGGTACATGTGTTGTTTCGTGTGATTAAGGTGAATGTGATCACCGTGTGATTGTCGAATACAATCATGTTATGTTATATTTCATCACGTAGTCGGAAATAACCCCTTATTTGTATCGTCCCAAGAGTGATGCTTATGTAGAGCTCTATTGGGATGTACGCACATTTACTTTGACAAGTTAGAGTCCCATGCAGTCGAGATGCTTGAAATGGGTATTACACTGAGTCCCATAGAAAGCGACGATGAAAATGCTTGAAATGGGTATTACCCTGAGTCCCATAGGAAGTGATGATTTAAAGAGTGATGCTTATGTAAAGTCCCTTAGAATCCGAAATCCATTCGTATGTCAAAGTATGATACAAGGATCCGTGACCCGTGCCAAGAGTCCTAGATGTAGAATCAGACAGGGAAAGATGCCTTGGTACGGTTTCTGAACTAGTGATTGTTTGAGTTGATGAACTCAAGAGACATGTCTCCATACATTGCGAGTTTTGTGAACTCAAGTCTTATTCCTTTTTTCCCCTTGACTTGAGTTAGTATTTGTTTAGAACCCTTTAGAACCGAGTGAACCCATAAGATAAGGGAACTCACTGAGATTATTATCTCACCCCGTTATCATTGTTATTTTTCAGGTATTGTTTGCAGGTTTAGTTTACAAGAAGAGCTGTGTATGCATGTTTTTTTTTTCCGCTGTGTATATTGTACAATGACATATATTGTACTTAGATCTTAGATTTTTATTTTTGGCACTTTCCATATCTTGTACCATGTGTTGTCTCTTTTATGTTTTGTAAATGATCAAGTATGTAAACGATGCCAATAAACACTTATGGTGGTGTCAGTATCAAATAATAACACTTGTATGATATTATTCTAGATATATATTATATGGAGCATTACATTGCTGACATGCCAATGCCATGTAATTTTCATTAATAATAATTATGCCACATCATATATAATTATTTTTAGTTTTTATAATAATATTATTATTTTAATTTTTTTTTAAAAGAAGCATCAACCAATTCATAGAAAAAATCCATAAACAACATTGAATTTCATCATAAATTCATAAAATACCCGGTAACAACAACATCAACGCTTCAAATTTTTCGTTCTTCCTCAAGATAAAAAAAACTTGTTCTTGTTTCTGCTTCAAAATATTTCTTTGGATCCATGTTCTTCCTCAAAAGGAAGATCCACTGTTCTTCTATATCATTTGCTTTAGATCTAAGAACAACCATTGCAACAACAACTCGTCTCTTCATTCGACGGTAGACAAGAGCTTGACTACAAAGATGACGACGATTGTTGTACAATTAGTACTGGCTCTGGCCGCGGTGGCGAGCCTTAAAAAATGGATGATTTTTGAAGATAAAGATTAAGTTTATGAAGCTTGTATGAATCTCTCATGATCTGCAGTGAATTACATTGATGAGTCTAAACTGAAATTGTTTTTTTTTTTTGATGGAAAGACTATTTTCATTAACAACTAGTCAAAGGATTACAATAATCTAACAAACCAGTTGGGAAATGACCAGACCAGCTTCTAGAGCCTAAAGCCTTTCCAATTCCAACCAAATTGTAAGAACAAAAATCAATGAAATGAAAGAAACTGCAGACAGAGAGAGTAGAAATAAGAGTCACAAGTTGAAAAGAGCACTTCCATCACGCGCGCGAGGAATAGCGTAAACCCTTTTTCTAACTCTTGTTCGTGCCATTGGAGAGAGGGATAGCGATGATGATGAACGCTGTGGTGGTTATGAAGAAAGAAAATATATTTTTATTTCCCAAATTGCCCTTCAAAGTTGTAATTTGATTTTCATCTCAAAAAGTGTAGAAACTTTTCCCGCTATAAACCAAATCAACCTTTCGTGTGGCAGAATATGATGGGACACTTACTTTTTAGAAGAAGAGGAGTTTCCTAATTTTTTTTAACATAGCATGTATTATTAAATTCAGATCAAATATTTTTTTAAATCATTTTAATTCTATCACATGAGTTTATTTAAATAAAACAATAGTATTTGTTGTTACTATCATCTCAATTATATATTCTTTTATGAATATTAATGTTAATTTTTTTTATAATATTTTTTTTTAATGTGAAAATTAAATTTTATTCAGTAATATTAAAAAAATTATAAATTTTTGAATTATTTTTTATATATGAAATTAAGTATATTCTTAAGTATGTATAAAATAAATAAAACATTTTAAAATTTAAAACAGAAAAACTGTTGTAATTATTAAAAAGATAAAATATTAATAATTAAATATTAAAATATTTTATTAATATCAATTAGAATTTTATTTTTATTTAACCTTTATTTAAAAATAATAATTAAATATTTTTCTATTAATTTTTTAATCCTCATCAATAAGTTAATAATGGATATAGATAATTAATTGTTGCTCTTTGGCATAGGGTTGATTTTTCAATTACGTACAATATTTATTTTAGTGGTCCACCAATTTGAAATATTTTGAAATGATTGTATTAAATAATTTTGAGAACTATCAAGTGAATTGAATTAAATTGATTCACTTTTATGTCAATTTAACTCTATTTATACAATGTTTTAAATAATTGAATTAGAAAGTATATTCTAACCGTTTGATTTTAGACAAATTAATATTTTAGATCAGTAGTAACAGATTCTTAAGAATGTCAACGTTCAAATAAACTTCAATTTTGTCAATTATCGTGTAAATGCTATTAATTTTTTTGGGTTAAATATGTATGAGGGTCCTATAAATATGTCAACTTTCAATTGTAGTTTTTTAAAAAAATTTCTTCAAACAATGATCCTCACAAAGTTTTTCGTCCAGAAAAATGGTATTTCCCATTAGTTTCCTCTAATGGAGGGTGATGTGGCATGCCACGGGGATCTTTGTCATGGCCACATCAGTTTGATTTGGAATAATTTTTTTGTTATCATAAATAGTAGAGGAAAACTGAGTGAACCATAATCCTTTTGTTCACTGTTTTCCTCCATAACACCGCATTGTTTCCATTTGTTCATATTCTTCATCTTCTTCTTCTTATTCCTTTCAATCGTTCTTCTTCTTCTTATTCGTTTCCCTCCTCCATCTCAGAAATATGTCGTCTTCATTTAGGTTAAGCAAAGTAGTTTCGTACTATTTGACGTGTCTGACGAACTGTGGAGTAAAAAAGTGTGGATGCAATGGTGTTATGATTTCATACATGTGCAAGAACGGAAAGAACAAAAGTCGATTGTTTTGGAGATGTCCGTATTGGAAAAACGAGGGTACTTGGAATTTATTTATTTGGGATAATGAAATTGCACAAGGAAAGGATGATGAGGAATGCGTAGATTCAGAATGGAGGAATGATGAGAGTAAGATGGGGGAAATGCAAGCTTTAGAAACTCTGAAGGAGCTTTACGAATCATCCATGAAGAAGAACAAGAGGTTGAAGATGAAGCTTAAGGCAGAGGCATTTTGGGGGAAGCTGAAGACAATATGTGTTGTAGTTTCAGTCTTGGTCAACTTGTATTTGTTAATTAGGTGTAATCGTCTGTAATGTTGTGTAAGCGTTAATTTTGTCTAAGTGGTATGTTGTGAAATGTAACATGAACTGGTTTTGTAATGTTGCGTTGGTATGAAATACAAATTGGAATTTTATGTAATTCATTTAGTATTATTCAATTGGTATGTTCATTTTGTAGATTCAGTCGAGGAACATAGTTTTGACACAATCTGACCTATAAATTTGACATAATATGAGATATAATTGACTGTATAACTATAATTGATTGTATAAAATTGAACATAGTTTCAGTCAATTAGTATTGTTCTGTATGTCTAACTAGCATATTAAAATTGACTGTATAAAATTGAAATCATATGGACTTAACAGATTTCACCACAAAGATCTATTATCAATCAAGGAACATGAGTACAAGAAACTGATCAAAACATAATGTTCACAGGTTCACAATTAGCATACCATAACATGTTCATAAGACAGATTTGTTCTCAACTGATTTCATTAAATTAACATACCATAACATGTTCACAAGAGTACATTAGTACAATAAATTGATCAATACAATACATCATTTCCATTACATCAAAAGAACATGATTTGTTCAAAAGGCTACATCAGTACATCACATTGAACAAAAAAGTACATCAGTACATTACATCAAAATATTTGTTCCTAAACAAATCCATCTATAAAAAACTATTGCTTCATTGGGTTAGACCTTTGCCAGTTGCGTTGTCTTTTTCAGTTAGATCCAAAGGGTCATTGGGTTTCTTTCCAGGGTCAGGAATGTTCTTTGTTTTCAAGGTCCTTAATCTCTTACTATGCCTTTTTTCTACTGCAACATTGGTCTGTGTCATTTATAATTATGCCAATGCCATGTAATTTTCTCCCTCTTTGACTTTCCATTAATAATGTTTATGCCACATCATATATAATTATTTTTAGTTTTTATAATTGATCGTACCTGAATCAGACAGTTAGATAGTGACCAACAGCGTTGTGAAACCTTCAGCTCCGGTGATGGTGAGAGGACCGGGGAGGGGGGGATTGTACCTGCAAGGCACTCCGACGCTTAAGTCAGTAAAGGTCAGAGAAAAGCAAGTACAGAAAGTAGGTCAGTTTAGAATATGAAGTAACCTGACCCTCTCCCCCCAACGCGGGGCCAACAGTTACTTGCACTGGGCTGGATTGCAGGGCCCAATCCAAGTAACTGTCAGGGCTTACGTGGCGTAGTGAAGACCAGCGCGTGGTCTTCGCCCTGGGGTAACGGTCCCGAGATCTCCGGAAGGTGGGCAGACCGAATCCTTCGGAGGTGGGAGGTTACAAGAGAACATGTCCTCACGGGGAGGAGCCCTTGTGCGTCAGAGAGAGACGTGCCCTGCGAGGCTTGACGTCTCTGTTCGACGGTCTCTGCTGCACGTGCCCGACATAGCCGAAGGCTGGCACGTGCTCGACGCAGGTGTTCCATACGGGCCTTGTTGGGCCGTCCCAGGTCGTGTGGGTTGGGCCTGCCCGTCTGAAGGGCAGGCTCCGGCCCAGTCCAAAACAATAATAATATTATTATAATATTATTATTTTAAATTTTTTAAAAAAGAAACATCAATAAATTCATACAGACGGGCAGGCTCCGGCCAAGTCCAGAACAATAATAATATTATTATTTTAAATTTTTTTAAAAAGAAACATCAACAAATTCATATAAAAAATCCATGAACAACATTTAATTTCATCATAAATTCATAAAATACCCGGTAACAACAACATCAACGCTTCAAATTTATCGTTATTCCTTAAGATAAAAAAAACTTGTTCTTGTATCTGCTTCAAAATATTTCTTTGGATCCATGTTCTTCCTCAAAAGGAAGATCCACTGTTCTTCTATATCATTTGCTTTGGATCTAAGAACATCCATTGCAACAACAACTCGTCTTTTCATTCGACGGTAGACAAGAGCTTGACTACAAAGATGACGACGATTGTTGTACAATCGGTAGTGGCTCTAGTAGCGGTGGCGAGCCTTAAAAAATGGATGGGTTTTGAAGATAAAGATTAAGTTTATGAAGTTTGTATGAATCTCTCATAATCTGCAGTAAATTACATCGATGAGTCTAAACTGAAATTGTTTTGTTGGAAGAGAATGAGAGCCATGATATTAGTAATAGGATCAAAACTCCTTTTTTGTTTATTGTGATAGGGAGAAAGAACCATAATTAAATTCATGATTAGTTGGGTTTTTTTTTTTTTAAAAACATGTTTTAGAAAAAAGAACACGTTTTAGAGAAAAATACTATATTTAATGATAAATTATTATTATATTAATAAATTAGTAAATTATTATTATTACAAATGTTAATTACATTAAAGATAATTTTAATTACCGATAACTTTTATTACAATTATGGCGATGTTTTATGGTAATTTTAATTCTTAATAACCATCTAATTTAATTTAATTTATGATAATTTTAATTTAAGTAATTTTTTAAAAATTTAATTTAATTTAAATAATTTTAAAAAAGTAATTTAAAAAAAATATCATCATGTAATTCAATTTAAATAATAAAAAAAAAAATAAAAAAATAATATTATAATTAAAATAAATATCATCATATATAATATCACACAATTATTAACGTGACCGACCTAAACACCGCATCATTAAAAATAAGTTTCAAATACTTAAAAAAAAATCAAAATCATAATGTTTAAAATGGGGAATAAAAATGCAAGAAAAGGTAAAATAGAAAAATTAAAGTTACAATTAAACCAAGATACTAATTGTTACTCCCTCCGTCCCAAATTATAAGTCACTTTGTCAAAAAAATTTGTCCCAAATTATAAGTCACGTTACATTCCCAATTCAATATAAATGACATCTTCCCCAATATACCCTCAAATATTTATTATTATTTATTCTTTCAACTCTTTTAATTTCTCTCTCCTATATAATTATGAGGGACATTACTGTAAAGTTATACATAATTTGTTTTTCCTATAAAGTAATAATTAAGTTTCTTAATTTGTGTAAAAAGTGCAAAACGTCTTATAATTTGGGACGGAGGGAGTAACATTTAAACCTTTTTTTTTCTCTTCTTTTCATGAAGCGCTGTTTCATGTTCTAGACTTCTCTCACCTTCTATAATCAATTTCTTCAGCTTTTAAAATGAAAAATATTAAAAGAATAAAAAAACTTGTCTATATATTTGGCTTCAGAGTGTGAAGTGATTCATTACATTTACACCATCAACACTCTCAAAAACCCTAACCCTAATCCCCAAATTTCCATGCCAACCATGAAACACCGTCCTTCTCCTCTCGACGAACCACCCTCCGCCTCTTCTTCCTCCTCCTCCGATGACTCTTCTTCCGAAGAAGAAACAGAGCAAGTTCATGCTCGGAACGCTTCTTCTCAAAAGCCAGTAGAAAAGGAAGATTCATCTGACGACGATTCTTCTTCCGAGGAAGAAACTGAGGAAGTTAATGCTCGGAACGGTTCTTCTCAAAAGCCAGTAGAAGAGGAAGATTCATCTGACGATGACTCTTCTTCCGAGGAAGAAACAGAGGAAGTTCATGCTGCGGTAAAACCTCCACCACCTACTCCAACCTCAAACCCTAAACCTGCCTCTTCTGAATCCGAATCAGAATCTGGATCTGAATCCGAATCTGATTCCAAACCGAAACCGGAACCCACTCCTCCTCCCACTACCAAATCTGGAACCAAGCGTGCAACGGAGAACACCAACACTGAAAGTGACTCTAAGCGTTCCAAGAAGAAAGCAATCGCTGATCATGTTTCCGACAACGACAAGGAAGAGGAAAAAGACTCTAAGAAGACGTCATCTCATAGACTCTTCAGCGAAGAAGACGAACTCGCCATTCTGAAAGGTCTTGCAGATTTCATTTCCATAAGAGGAAAAGATCCAATGAAGGACACACCCGCATTTTACACTTTTGTGAAGAAATCTATTCAAGCTGACGCCAGCCAGGAGCAACTGAGGCGGAAGATTCGCAGTCTGAAGAACAAGTATGAAAGCAATGGAAATTTCACCAAACAGCATGATAAGGATGCTTTTGAACTTTTCCAGAAGATTGGCTTTAAAAATGAAAATGCTTCAGATGTTGTAAAGAGTTTGGCTTATACTGAAATGGTTAGGTTTGGTGATGAAATGGGGTCGTATGGGTTGAACATGCCTGCTATGAAAAAGGGAATGGAACTGATGGGAGAATCAAACAAGGCTGTGTTGGAAGAGAGAAGGAAAAATGTTGAAATTGCTGAGATGAAATTGGTTTTGGCTCGAGCGGAGTTGGTTAGAGATCAAGCTTACATGATATTGGAGGCATTGGAGGCATATAAGAATTCTAACTAACTTGACTTTGGATGCATGTAAGAATTCAAATCTTTAGGTATAGTTTTTTTTGCAGGGTTTTGAGACCTTGGTTTTGTGGTTAATCTAACAGTAACTGGTTCATTTTTTGATGCTGTCATCGATCTATCATGTTGCTGACCTCTGTTGAGAGTGTTTTGAACCTCTGTTTAGATTGTATTTTGAATTGTATTATGAAAGGTTTATTTCTATCCAATACTATTTTGAAATGTTTTGTACATGTCTTGTTGACAGTATTCTGCAAAGTTTATTTTGTTTGTTTACCACTATCATGATTATGAATTGGACAAGGATTTGGTGCCTTTATGGAGCCAAAGGCACCATGCTTTGGTTCATTTTGCCCAAGTTTGAGGAAAATTAGGATGAGAGAATATGCAGTTGAGAGAGATAGACCCAAAGGCATGGTGTCTTTGGCGCTTTGACGCCCTAAAGGCACGGAATCCTTGTCAGTTTTAAAAAAAATGTAAACTGAAATAAACTGAATTGATTCATTTTTTAATTAAGTAATTCTTTCAATCAAATATGATAAACTCAACTCTATTAGAGACTAACTAATCTCCTATACAGTATTAGTAAACTACCTAAATTTTTTACAAATCTTGTTAGTTTTAAAATGATACCTAACACAAAACATTTAATGTTACAAATTAGTGGGAGACCCGTGCATTCGCATGGTACTGGTATGGTATGCGTATTTTTTTCAAATTAAAATAAAAAATGTAAATTTTCAACCAAATTATTTTTAAAAGATATAACAATTTAATGGTTATAATTAACAACGAATTTGACCTCGTATATAAATATTAAATTTGTTTTTGACCCGACTTATTTTTCTATTTTTAAAATATTTAAATTATTTATATTTTTCCACCGTATATAATTTATATTAAATTACAAAAAGGCTTATGTTTCAAAGGTTAATTAAATATAATTTCAAAATAACAATATTAGATAGAATTTGAAAAACTTATTATTTTAAAAGAAAGGCAAAATTGTATGTTAAAAGTTAAATAATATAAATTTTCAGCAAATAAAGTTATTATTTTTAAAAGATACAATAATCTAGTGGGTATAATAAACAACGAATTTGAACCCGTATAATAACATATGCGTTTGTACGGAAACTGACATGGATACTATTGCGTTTACACGAAGACAGGGGATTTAGAAATATTAGTTTTTAAAATGTAATAAGAATGAAACAATTAGAAAAACTAATTGATTTAACCAATAAAGTTAAAAGTGTGAATTAGAATAGTATTTTTATTTATAATTGGAGCATGAAAATAGTTTTCCCCTATGTTAATAGCCATCATTTTTCAAAGGAAAAATTCAACCAACTTTCTCAAAGTTATCCATTTACTATCTTGAGTAAGATTGTTGAATATAATGTACTATATTTTAATTATTGTAGATTAGTGCTTATACTTATGCATTTAACACAACATTAAAATACATCAAGATGCTTTTCACCACTTAGGTCTTGACAATTTTGAGCTGTTTGAAAAGCTGAGATAGTTAGCATGATCCTTAGATGACAGGCAAAGACAAATGAAAATATATACTTTACAGAAGAAGCTGATGAAGCTATTGATATGAACTTTTGAGAAGAAAGATCCCAGTAACAATACAATCAGTTGTAACTCAATGCAAAAAGCAGTGCATATCACAAATATTAACATATTTTTGTTGGACAAATGTTTGAAAACCCCTTACCATGTATACATAATGAATCAGATGCTAAAAAACAATAATGATAATAATAAAGAACTTGAATTCAATAAAACAAATAGAAAGAATCTGTAGAGGATATTTGCTATATAATATAAGTTCATGCTTCTTCATCTTGATTTGAATGCCCTTGCCTAACTTCAATTCTAGAGAATGAATTTTCAGTGCTATTGTTGTTGGCCATGTTAAGCCAAGCTTCATGTAGCTGTAACACATATTCCAAGTGCCATAACACCTCTCCCATGGTAGGTCGGCTTTTACCATCATGGGCGAGACATTTTTCAGCTATCTCCCCGAACTTAGACAATGATTAGGGGCAATAGTTTCCTTCAAGATGTGGATCGATGATTTTTTCGAGCGATCTTTCTCTTTGCCATCTCAATGGCCATTCTGCAAGATTGATTTTGTCTTTAGGCAATGTAGGGTTTATCACAGCTTTAGCACAAACAGCTTCAAATAGAACAACTCCGAAAGAGTAAATATCTGATTTCTCGGTTAATTATTGTCTTCTGAAATACTATGGATCGAGATAGCCGAAACTTCCTTTCACAGCAGTGCTGCACCCTTCAAGTCTTGTCCCAGCTTCCTGTAGCTAAAAGGTTCATCTCAGGAATCCAAGCAATATCTTTTATGGGTGCGTCGTGCATGGCTACAGTAATTGGTGGTCCTCCAGACATCAGGGGCCACATTTTCACTTGCTTGTCACATCCACCAGAGAAGACAGTCGTGCCATCATCCTTCCAAGCAAAGCACAAAACCTATGCAATATGAACTGATGATAAATAGACAACTATAACAGAATACTGTTTCTGATGGAACACCAATCAGAAATAAAAGATAATAGAATTGAATTGAATCACACCAATTTACAAAAACTAAAGCAATCTGTTATTTCCCTGGAGTTCAGAAAGTCCTAGAGATTATCTCTTCATAAAACTGCCAAACAAAAAATCTAACTGCCCCCTAACAGTCACACCATGAAAAACAAATATATAATGTGGTAGCCAGATAGATAACATCTCCAGTTGTTCAGATGTAAAACAATGCAGATATGGTCCAAGTTCCAAGCAACTATTTACAATTTCAGTTTGAGGATCTATTTGTAGTTGATATAAAAAGGACATTTTTAAAAATATAACCTATAATTGAAATACTGCCTTCAAAAAATGACCCACAAATAGTGTACCGTCATTAGCTCAAAACGAATTGTAGAACCCTGCAACTGAAAAAACCTTTTAATAGATATGGCAGCCACACTTTGTGCTATACACAGATGTTCCAATGGAGAAGTGAATGCAAGTACATTACCTTATAGTCTTGTCCCAGCTTGCTGTGGCTAAAAGGTTCATCTCGGGAATCCAAGCAATATCTTTTATGGGTGCGTCGTGCATGGCTACAGTAATTGGCTGTCCCCCAGACATCAGGGGCCACATTTTCACTTGCTTGTCACATCCACCAGAGAAGACAGTCGTGCCATCATCCTTCCAAGCAGAGCACAAAACCTATGCAAAAAGATATGCAATATGAACTGATGATAAATAGACTACTGCAACCTCCACGCAGAACCAACCTCCACGCAACTTACTGTAAAAACCAGAAGTTTTCAAAATTGAAACATAAACACTCCAGTTGCTACCAGCCGCACGCCATACCACAACCAAAAATCAATGCTGCACACCAGACAACAACCTGTACACGACATAGATAAGCGTTTAATTAAGCGTTTATCCAAACAGTGCATATATAAAAAATAACAAAAATAGAATTACAATATGTCATCTCCTCCCTTTTTGCAGAAGTTTCTTGCTTAAAAATAGAATTACAAAATGTCATCTCCTTTTGTCCAAGGTGGGGAGTTCTGATAACTCAAAGTACTGAATTAGTTTCACACAGGTTTTGTCCTTGAGAGGCAAGGATACCCAAGGCAAACTTTCTAATTCTTTCTTGAATCCATGGTGTAGATAATCCAATCCTTCAATCCATGGTGTAGATAATCCAATCCTTCAATCCAAAACACATCATTCATCAAAATATCACAAAGTTATAAAAGAATATAGTTGCACAAAAAGTAAAGGTATACTAACCCTCTGCAGCATCGATTGCTATTTGAATTCTCCTTTCCCAACTCAAGCAATGTGAACTTTTTTCTGCAATCGTGATAAATAAATCACATTGAAACATGCTATCATTCATCAATTATTAAGTACGATATGGAGCAATGAAGGTTCTATATACCTGAGAGATTTTATTTTAGGTTTCCATTAGCCAAGTACTCATATATGAGAGCCATCTTGTCACCTTCATCACAATAGCCAATGAAGGATACCAAATTTTTGTGATGAACTGTCATCAAAAGTTCAGCCTGCAAGCCATTGTTATTTTTTAATCATAAACTAAATCTTATCATGAATCGTAAGATACATTATCAATAAAATTTAGTAGTGGTTCACAGCTGATTAAGTCACCCCGACCTGCACCATTGTAACATACCAGAGTCAGGCGACCATTTTGAGTCTAACCGAACAATCCAACTCTACCTTTACCGTCATTTGACCTCAAAAGTATTCCTCAAAAAAAGGAGACCGAAACCTTTACCTATTAAGCATGGGAAGAAAAGGGAGTTCATACTTGAAACCGGCATGGGGCAAAACTAAGAAAGAGTTTGTCTTGTAAATAACATAAAAGAAATTCCGTTAGAACTCAGCAACTCTAAACACTAAATGTAGAGACTATGCTTCACTTTTGGGTTTTCAAAAAGGTAGATATGAAGATGTTGGAATTTGGTTACCTTTAAAATCCTTGCACGGTTCTGAGTTGTGTAAAGGCATGGCGGTTTGCGTAACCATGCCGAAATCGAAGGCCCGACGACTGTCAATCTTCAATATTTTCATCCTTGAGGTTGTCGTCGATTTTAGCTAGTGTAATTTGGTATGTGCCCATCAATTTCGTGGTTCGTTGTGGCTCATACCTGAAATCGATCGATATAAATGATTAGGTCAATGTGCATTCATAGAATCTATTGAATTGTTTCCAAAACAAAGTTTGCATGCCAATTAAAACAATTTAGTATATAGTGCTAAGGATTAAAACATGTTGGTTACTCGGCATTACAGACGCTTTACTTTTGAAATGCAATATTTCTGTAACAGACACCATTTACATTTGAAATGGAATATAACATTGATAGGAAAGAAACCCATAAGGTGGGATAAGAAATTCTCTCAAAACTATTTGTAGTTGTATTTGACGTCTAACATAAATGTGTGAGAGAATCTCACCATTTTAGCTAGCTTTGAGATAACTTTCAGAAGAGATTGGAGACCATGAATAACCTTTAGATGAGGATTGAGGAATATGAGCATATAAGCTGCTTTAGAGAAACAAATAGGAATGGAACATCCATTTCAAACTTTCTATTAAACCAACCAATCCTTACACGCAAGAAAAATGTCATCAACACACAATTCCCATAATCTTTGGTAAAAAATTTGGCTACCATCATCAGTATCATTCGAACACTTTTCCAAAAATAATTTGGTTTAAATTCAAGCTCACTTTTAACTAAAATGATTTTTAATAAAATAAAATTCAAATATAGGATTCACCTATGCTATAAAAAAATGAATATGCGAATCACCAAGTTATGCAATGAAATAGAAAACTAAGTAACTGTGGGAGAAATTGCTTTCATGGAGTACTTTGCGACAATCTTTTTCTACAAATCAGAGATTGGATTCCTCCGGTATCACAGTTAAAGTCGCCAATTTATCATTTGCTCTTTTAACTACAACTTTCATGGGCACCCAAACTTTGTCCCCCATCATTTCAATCACCTGCCATAATTTTATATCTATGTCAGATTAAATAATTAAGCACAATGGCTGTGGAGACAGATTTATATATCATGAACATATGCCAATACCTCTTTCATGCTTTCCACAGGCTTTCCATCAAATTCAATAACAACATCACCCGGACGGAATCCAGCACGATCACCAGGGGACTTGGGAGCTACCTAGTCAAAAACATTCAAGTTCAATTGTGACCAACAAATAATTTCAAGCATCCTAATGTTTGCATTGCATTGGTCAGTGCAGAAGAGATGCTACTTAAATATTTGTATATTGAAATATTTCAAGTAATGGACAATGATCTTGCAAAAAAGGACCATAAGCTAAGGGAACTATGTCATGACCATATTTCCTTGGCGATATTAATCCTACTCGACCTGTAATCATTCTTCTTTAATTGAAACCAAAAACCATGTCATGACCATCACTGAAAGAAAAGTTAAAAGGGACTGTAGGAATTCCAAAGGGAACCAAATCAAATTATTATATTCTATAAAATGAAAATATAGGTGTGGCTGAAGAAGACATCATGCTTGAAAGTTGAAACAAAATAAATTGCTTGAAAGTTGAAACAATAAAATTTAAACTGTGCTCATCTATTTACCAATTGAAAGTGAAGTACGGATAATTTAAATGAAAGAATAATATTAAATGAGCCCGACAAAGTGAACCTATTAAAAGTGTGAATTACACATTCAAATATCTTGTATACCCATCTTTTGAAAGTTGTAGACTTGCAGTCCATCAAAGTTGGAGCTCAATATCTTATCCATCATGCATTGCAACACAAGATGGGGTCCCAAAAGCTCTGTAGCAAGGAAATGCCATTTGCTGCATGAACTTAAATAACATAAAATAATCAACTACTTGAAGAAAAAAATAAGTGCAAATTTCTCCGAATAAACTCCCAAATCACTTTAAGATGCATTGCCCTCGGTCTTTAATTTTTACTTCCACCAAACAATCGCCAAACTCCACCAGAACTCTGCCTCTAAGCAGTTGCAGCATGCTCCATCTCCTGATCAAAAGCAGACTTCTTTTGCCAAAGAGCATGTACCTGATCTTCCACAGACTCCATTGAATCAAGCAGCTTTTGGAGTTTTGTAATTTTGGCCTGGAAACAAACATTACCTATATATTCAAATCCTACATCCATAAATCAAGAGTTAACTTCAAAGATGGGAAACTGAATTTTAACCTCCAAGTTAAAGCATTTTGATCTCTCAGCCACACGTTGTCCTTGAACTGATTGGAGTTCTTGAAAATACATATTTATAATGAAAACCACGATTATCAATTAAGTTGTAGTGTACCTTCGCAGAGAAATTATAATACATACCTTGGTCAATTCAGCATGAGTACTATTTACTTCATGTATCTGACCTCCTAGTTGAGAATTTCCGGCCCTGACTTCTGTAATTGACAGTTCGAATAAGCGTTTTTCTTCTTTAATGGCTTCAATTTTAACTGTGACATTATCTTGATGTGACAGCAAGATTTGAGTCACTCAGCAACTGCAAAACCTGACAATTGATCATGTATTGGAATGAATTAGTATCAGATCCTACAACTATTTAATTGTACAAAGAAAGACACTGTTTATTTGTAAAAGTCAATACAGGAGGTAGGATAGCCCGTTGAATTGGAAGTTCGGTTCATGAAAATAGATTAATTGCAGATGTTACAGTTCGAGTAAAATCGTCTCTGACTCTCCAGCTTTTGTGCACCCAAGCTGAGGATCTTGCTCTTTCAACAATTATTGTAGGAGAAGAAACCTACAAATAACAATAATATTTCAAACTGATTGCCAAAATAAAGGTACAAAACAATCTTTTTCAAAATGCTAGCAGAACATAACAAAAACTTAAGAATACACATGAAATGTTATGCATTTTATTGGTAGAGAGATGCAAAATGGCAGCATAAAAGAAACATTTAGCAAGATAACACATATCAGCATTTTATCCTGAAGAGAGGCCCTGATCCCTTTTGAAGTTGAAAAATCACATTAGCTAGCATATAACACACATCAGCAAAATTTATGGCTTTATAGCACACATCAACATTATTAAATAAACAATTTGCAGGATATGGTAGATATTATATACACTATATCTCAGGCATTTCCTCATCGTAACGGCATACATATTTGTTCGGGTGCAATTTCAGAGATCATGTGACCATAATTTAAAACCTTATATCAAACAGGCATGCCATCTACAGATTCAGGGAAATAATAAACAAAAAGGAACATCCATATCCATGTGAATAGATTCAGAATAGTTAAATATGTTGCTTAAATTTGGAAATGGGTTTATGCTAATACATTACCATACTAACTTGCACAGAAATTCAACTTTGATTTTGAATAGATTGACAACTGTCAAGAATTAAATGCTACATCAGTTGCTCATAAAGGCTTTGGATACACCTCAAAAACCATTTATCTCAAAATCTTAAGCTATAGGATGAGAACTCAAAAATAGTTTTATATGCCATAAAAAATTACAAAGACAGTACCTTTATTGGTGATATGTCATGGAAGAAGAAAACCCTAGGATCTGTAGCACCCAGTTCTGTACTTTTGAAATGCTCACTCACAGAATACTGTGCAATAATATTTATGATGTTCTTAGATATTATCCAACTAATGAACCACATGAAATGAAAGTATGTGTGTGACATTTAACAATACCTGATTCGAATGTATAAGTCGACCCTGATGTCTGTGTATGCTGTAGAAACGACCTGCAAAGAGTATGCTAAAATAACAATAAACCATTGTTCCACTTATTAAGAACACATTATTTGCTACTGGAACTTCTAAATAGGAAGTACTAAACAAAGACAAATATGCTAATTTAATTATTCACAAACTCAAAAATAGTAAAATGTTTCCATCAGAATTGAAACAAATGTCAGTATAGTTCGTGGTTTTATTGTAAAAAATATATATTTATACCGTGCCAACAGCAACAACATTTCCATCATCAATGGAGGTTACCCCCTTGTTGCGGTGAAAATCAGATAACAAATTATTAATTAATTTGCATCATTTTCTTTTACAACCGACTTTGATTTATCCAAAGGAAAGGTTCAAGATCGTTAAAAAACCTAAAGAGGGAGATCTAAGGTTCGGGGGTTGGTTATACTAAGGGAAGGTATTAGCACCCTTAATATCCGTAGTACTCTACGAGAACCTCTTGTTTTGTTTGTGTTATGTTATGTTTGCTTGCTAAGGGTAAGGTAAAGATGTTGTTAATGACTATGAGGTCAAAGGTTAGATGGCTATGAGGCCAAGGTGATAATGAGCTATCTATGACTATGAGGTCAATAGAGAGTCTTTGTGACTATGAGGTCAATGTTGGAAGGCGGCTATGAGGCCAATGGAGAGGGTTATGACTATGAGGTCAAAGTTTTGAGATGGCTCTATGACTATGAGGTCAAGATGGTAAGATGACTATGAGGTCAAGATGGTAAGATGACTATGAGGTCAAGATGGTAAGATGACTATGAGGTCAAGATGGTAAGATGACTATGAGGTCAAGATGGTAAGATGACTATGAGGTCAAGATGGTAGTGAGCTATCTATGACTATGAGGTCAATAGAGAGACTTTTCCATGACTATGAGGTCAATGGAGGAAGATATTGCCAATGACTATGAGGTCAAGGGCTTCCTATGACTATGAGACCAAAGGTTGAGGATGTTGCTAATGACTATGAGGCCAAGAGCTACCTATTGACTATGAGGCCAAAGGTTGAAGATATGACTATGAGGCCAAGAGCTACCTATGACTATGAGGCCAAAGGTTAAAGATTACTCTATGACTATGAGGTCAACAGAAGGTCCTATTGACTATGAGGCCAACGGTTGAAGGTTGCCTAAGACTATAAGGTCCAAGGTAGCAATGAGCTTTCTATGATCTTGAAATCAATAGAAAGACTTTTCCTTTGGAAGGAAGGGGAAGAATAACATCTTGTAAACAAGAGTTATAGTGGGGTTGGAATATAATGAAACATATGAGTTTAAAAAAAACTCCCAGACAGTAAGCAACAATCAACATATGAAATAGAATTTCAAATATGAACATGGCAAACATCAATGATAAGTGGTCGTATAAATACGACAAGTATGGTAAGAAAGCATTCTCATAAGTTAGAAACAAAGCCATTTGAAGTCATGCAACTTAGCAACAGAGGTTAAAAAAAAAATTACAGCCAACATTTTTATGATAAAGTGTTGTTAAAACAAGGTTTCACAAATCACAGCACACTCCAAAAAGAATCATATTAAAGTTAGTGGTCACACAAATAAACCAAGTATGGCAGCAAAGGCATTCACACAGTTTGAAAACAAAGATATTCAAAGCAGACAACTTAGTAACTGAGGTCAACAAATATAGACAATATTTTCATGATAAAGTTTTGTTCAGAATCAGGAAACAAATTGCAACGAAAAATCACAAGTTACAGCATGCAATGTTTTATGTCTTTAGGAAAATAATAGTTGATTTCTTAAAAAAGGATTTAAGGTAAAAAATGAAGTGAAACATTTTTTATTTGTTGTTTTTTTTAAAATAATATAGAAAATAAAAGGTAAAACAAATAAATAAGAAACAAATAAAACAAAAAGGTGGGTGCCACTTAGTGAGTGGCTTGCGCCACTGTGGCTGCCACTAAGAAGTGGCTTACGCCATGCGTCACTAAGTGGCTGGCGCCATGGTCCCTTAAGGGTGGCTTGCGCCACTTCTATTGGTCATTAAGGGTGGCTTGCGCCACCTTCACCCATGGCAGGCGCCATGTGGTGTATTATTTTTTTTATTTTGTTAATGGTGTGGCGATTTAATATTATTAAAACTATGTGGCGGGAGCCACTAAATTAAACATGGCGAGCGTCACCCAATTACTCATTCATTTTTTTTACGAACACGAAAATAAACCAGACGAACCGAACACGATTAAATCAACACAAAGATGAAAACCAACATGATGATTTGTCAGCAATACGGTAACCAAACAGAAAGCATATGATAGCAAAACATGAAGCAAAATAACCATACAACAAACAGACAATAATGGAATGAAAATGATAACATCATGGTGCAAGTATGAAACATATGATCATTATGTACAAAAAGAGTGAGGTAGAGTAATACCTAGTGGAGAACGTCCACTGCTTCTTCACAGGCAAGTATTTCTGGAGATGATGGATAAGCTTCCTTCTTTCAGCCGCCACAGAATCAGCCTCTCAGTAAGAAACAAGCACTTTTGGTGGTTAAAGTGTGGAAGTTTGGAGTGTTTACGGGAAGGGAATGAAAAGGATAAGTTCTTGCAAGGCTTGATGATGGCTTGCAGAACTTAAAAGAAAATGGACAAGTGAAAAGGTTTTGATGAGTTTCTTGGTTTTCTCTCGGGTGTTTGTTGTGATATGTTTCTGTGTGTTTACAGAAGAAAAGAAAAATGGTGAAGTTCTTGCAAGTTTTGGAGTGTTACTTGCAAGATTATGGAGGGAGAAGTTAGAGAGAAATTCTTGGCAATTTCTGGTGTGTTCAACAAGGAAGAAATGAGCTCCTTTTATAGGCCAAGCAAAGTGGATCCGGGTCTTGGGTAGCTGGTTTGTCCACGGGATAAAGGATTGGGGTTTGTATGGTCTGCTGAGTAAAGAATTAGGGTTTGTGTGCATCAATCCTTAGCCGTTGATCTTGGTCAATCACCATGCTGGACAAGTGCAGCGGAGGAGGTGGTGGATTCAGTCTGTTACTTTCACTCTTTAGTGGTTATTCCAAAACCACTTTTTGATGTGCCATGAGAGAGAAAGTAAAAAAGGAGCAATAATTTGAATTTTGAATACGTATTCTCTGCTCATGCATGCAGACCTCTTGTGCTGAGCCTCCTCATTTCACTAATTCAACATGAAATCAATGTCCTTTTGATTTTAACAGTAATGGGTGAGCTTAGAAGGGTAATGAGTAATGACTCCACAAAACTTGCTTTTGAAGCAAAACATCTTCAGATTTTTTTCACTTAACAAATGGCATATGGATGTACAAGGCCTTGCCTCTTAAACCATACGGGAACCAAAACTTGGATTTTTCAACAACTTAGAGCCTTTGATCCAAATAATATCTTTTGGGCCCAAAAATAAATTGAGACAACCATATGTCCATGACCCAAAAAGAAATGTTACGGGACAAACTTAGGACATTGCAAAATTAAATCCTCCCATGGCACCACTTGGATATGTCACACCTTGATGAATATTCATCTCCATGAAAAATCTTGCACTTGTGAGGAAAAAAATCTTAAAGGCCCAAAAATGGATTCTAAGGATGTTTGTTATCACATGGCATAATTTCTCAAGATTTGGGATCACACTTTGTCATGAAGGCAATGGTTGACTTGTCTTGGTGAAACACTTGATTTCTTGTTGAAAAAGTCTTCTCGGATGCATGTAGATTCAAATGGTCGCATTTGGCCAAAAGATGTCTTAGGGAGACCTTGCCGTCTTTATGTAAACCCTATCTTCCACAATAAAAAGAAACAACTAGTAACAAGAAAATGTTAGTTAACAATGCACACATGATTGAGGTCTAAATGCGGATGCAAGAAAAATATGACATCTAAGGGGTAAAATTTGGGGTACAACAGTTGCCCCTATTTAAATAGCTTCACCGGATGGCACGAGGAATGGAAATCCTCGGGACGTCGAGGTGGAAGGTATTTAAATATAGCAAACCGAAAATTTTGCCCTTAGATGGAATGCAGATGCTAAGGACATGCAACGAACATGCATATGCTGACATGCCATAAACTCCAATATGATGATATGATAGTGCAAAGATGCAGACGACACCAAAGTGCTAACAAACACAAGTGGGCTTTGCCGGGGAAGGATGAAGGAAGTATCCACCTGAAAGACTCTGGAGGGACTCAAAGGAAACACTGGTGATAGGGGAATAAAGGGTGAAAACCCTGCAGATCCTCATTGGAAATAGGAGCCAGAGAGGGGTTCTCCACTGGGGAAAGATCCAGGGAGGTGGAAGACAGGTGCAAATCTGACCGGACGACACTGGGGAAATAAAAAAACAATCTTACTGGGCCTAAAACCAGAAAAAGACATGATCTCCACTGGGGATCAATTTGAAATAGAAGGATAGAGAAACTACCAAGAATTTTCTGGGGATTCTATGCAGAAGAGTTCAAACGGGATCTTCAAGAAAAACCAGAAAAAGACAGGGACAAACTTTGGGTATCAGTATGAGCTGGATTTTGGATAAGAAGGAATCCTATGCCTATGGGGGCAAAGGTTAAGGAAGGCTATGACTATGAGGTCAAAGCTTACCTATGACTATGAGGCCAAAGGTGAATGAGATGATTGGGTCTAAGGTACCAATATGAGTTGGTTGGGATAACAATAGGACTTGATTTAGGAAGAGTAACCAGTATGAGCTAAATTTGGATGCCAGTATGAGCCGGACTTTGAATACCAGCATGAACTGGATTTTGGACACCAACATGAATTGGATTTTAGAGACCAGCATGAACTGGATTTTGGACACCAACATGAATTGGATTTTAGATACCAGCATGAACTGGATTTTGGACACCAACATGAATTGGATTTTAGATACCAGCATGAACTGGATTTTTGGATACCAGCATGAACTGGATTTTTGGATACCAGCATGAACTGGATTTTAAATGCCAACATGAATTGGACTTTAGATACCAGCATGAACTGGATTTTAAATGCCAACATGAATTGGACTTTGGATACTAGCATGAACTGGTTTTTTGGATACCAGCATGAACTAGATTTTAAATGCCAACATGAATTGGACTTTGGATACCAGCATGAACTGAATTTTTGGATACCAGCATGAACTGGATTTTAAATGCCAACATGAATTGGACTTTGGATACCAGCATGAACTGGATTTTAAATGGCAACATGAATTGGACTTTGGATACCAGCATGAACTGGATTTTTGGATACCAGCATGAACTGGATTTTAAATGCCAACATGAATTGGACTTTGGATACCAGCATGAACTGGATTTTTGGATACCAACATGAACTGGATTTTAAATGCCAACATGAATTGGACTTTGGATACCAGCATGAACTGGATTTTGAATACCAGCATGAACTGGATTTTGAATACCAGCATGAACTGGATTTTGAATACCAGCATGAACTGGATTTCTGGATACCAACATGAACTGGATTTTGGATACCAGCATGAATTGGATTTTGGATACCAGCATGAAACGGATTTTGAATACCAGCATGAACTGGATTTCTGGATACCAGCATGAACTGGATTTTGGATACCAACATGAACTGGCAAGTTAAAACCGTGATTGCAAATTAGACTTCCTGGGGAATAATGCACATAGAATTGGAATACGGCGCTTGAAGACCGAACGTAAGCTTAGCTCAAAGCAAAGGTTTTGGAAATAATCCGGGAGTGTCTTCATTTTACTGGTGAAATAAGCTTTTCACATTTTCCACAAACATCTATGGAGGTACTGGGTAATAAGACGTATTCTTGCTGGGCATGAAACCAACAAGAAACCATGATCTGGATAAAAAGATAGGCATCAACCACAGATTTTCTGGGATTTTCTTATGCTGAAGAGTTCAAACGGGATCTTCAGAAAAACCAGAACAGATAGAGATAAACCTTGGGTACCAGTATGAGCTGGATTTGAAGTGCCAGTATGAGATGGACTTTTGACTATGAAGGAATCCTATAACTATGAGGTCAAAGGTGAAAGAAGGTTACGACTATGAGGTCAAAGCTTACCCATGACTATGAGGTCAAAGGTGAAATAGATGGCTTTGAGGCCAAGATGATATTGATGACAAAGAATAAGACATATCCGAAGGTACAGAACCTGAGCTCGGAAGACATCAACAAACATATCCGAAGGTACGGAACCTGGACTTGGAAGACATCAACAACAAAGTTGATGGCAAGAAATAAGACATATCCGAAGGTACGAAACCTGAGCTCGAAAGACATCTCAAATAGGGAGTATATCAAACAGGTTGATGCAAAGTGACTGGTTAAGGATAACACCGATGGTAACTGTAAAACCAATGATGGATAAGCCTTTCAGAAGAGATTGTCACTTATCGTTGTAGAAAAACAAGCTTCTCCAGGATATTGCTACTTGTTATTGTTTATGAATTCCAAGGAGATGTTTATATCACCACACTGCTAGAGAAATAATTTTGTCTTCAACGAGGATCTGTAAAAGATTCCTTTTGTGAGATACATTGCAAAATAAATGCACGCTCAAACTAGGTTCAACAACCACACCTGCTAGGGACCAAAGTTCGATCTAGGGACAAGCTAGAAAGAAACGGTCAAACAAGACTCCAATTGAGGGATGCACTCAAATGAGGACTTATCTTATCCACATATGGAAAAGATAACTAAACCAACCATCATCCACGAGAACCAAACTCTGTGGGGAATTCAGAAAGGATGGGCACTTTATGCCTTGGGCTGACTTTCTATTGGAGTGAATAGACGAACCCAGTCACTTGGGGAGATAAACGCCAAAGTGAACAAAACAGGTAAACACCAGGAAGATAGCAAAATACTAAGATGCCATGCATATGAGTGCTTATACCATGTTCATGCCACGCTTATGCTTATGATGACAAAACAGACAAAATGAAGCAAGACTGGAGATGAAACAAACATCTCGACAAGGATACCCAGCCGACCTTAACAGATTGGACCATTACTGGGGGTGAAGAAGAAGAATCGACAACTTCACTGGGGGAAAAGAGTATTCCACTGGAGGTATAGCATGACTTCATTAGGATTGCCATCATGAGCTTGATTTCCTTACTGGAGGAGGAAGATCCATGGACATTAGCCAAGCTCGACCGAAATGATAATTTACTGGGAAGCTGGCAAAGGATATCATAGGAATAGAGTCATTCTGCGTCCTGACTTGAATGATGATCGCCATAATAAACAACGGCTCTTTCAACAGGTAATCTTCAAATCTTCACTGCCCCAAATTACATGGTCTTTTGGGAGAAAATACAAAAAAGGATTTTACAGAAGAATCGGCATACAAAATGCTTTAATAACTTCAAACTCTTGGAGAGATTCACGGATCTCGGCATAACTGCCCCAGATTAACTATGCTTGCACCATAGGGTCTTTGAACTTGTTCTTCAGACAACGGGAAAACAAACTTGTCCCATGCTAAGTAGACGCCCCATACTAACTGAACTTTGAGAGATTTGTCTAATCTCGACTTGACTGCTTCTGATTAACTGGTCTGTGAGGATAAATTATCAAAAGGATTTTACGGAAGAATTGGTATACCAGGTGCTCCAATATCTCCAAACTCTTAAAGAGATTCATGGATCTTGACATATCTGCCCCAGTTTTACAGCATTTATACAACAAGGTCCTCGAACTTATTCTTCAGACTGGTTGATCCATGAAGGAGGTGCCCCATACCAATTGACCTTTTAGAGATTTACTGAATCTCGACCTGATTGCCCCTGATTAATCGTATTCGCAATACAAAGTCCTCAGATTGTGGTAGAAACAACTAGGGAATACTCTTGCCCCTGTTGGTAGGTCATTGGAGTCTAAATTTTTCGTAAGATGACCTCAAGAAAGCATGCCCCAATATCCTGAATTTGAAGAGTTCTTGCCCCTTGATTTAGTAGCTCTTGAGGTGCTGGATCTATGGGGAAGATGTCCCAGGCTGAGCCCTTTATCAAGTCAAATTCCTTAGCTGGCTGTATTTGTTGGGATTCTTTTGACATTGAATTCATTTTGCAGGCAAGTATTGTTCATTTAAAATTGGCAATTTCAATGCAAAATTCATGAAAGCTTTTGAAATCAAAGTTTATTGATGAAACACACACGGTGGAATCATTAAATCAAAACAGAGGGAATCTAGTCATTTATAGAATGACATATGAAATGGTGAACACACACAATAAGCAAAGATCATTAGGAGTCAGGTTCATCAACCTTGTTATAGTATGCTTTCAACACAACCTTACCTCAATTAGGTCTTTTAAGGGTTGTAACGTGGCCTGGTTCACGATTTATGAAACAAAGGATAAAGGCTCAAAGTTTATTTGTCCCACCCCATCTTCGTGATGAACTTCAATCTTACACTCAGTTAACTCAAGCTATACATTCAAGTTCCCATAGGCTAGGAACTGAATTGATGATAGTTGATGATGATTCAAACACTTTTGTAGTCATTACTCCTTTGCAGAATTTGGTTATCCTTTATTGCTGAGGTTTTAAGACCTCTTTTTTGTCTTTGATCGCGGTTTTGAGACCTCTTCTTTGTCTTTGTTGAGGTTTTTTCTTGTCTTCGTTGAGGTTTTGAGACCTCTTCTTTGTCTTTGTTGAGGTTTTGAGACTTTTTTTTTGAGGTTTTAGAATTTCTTCTTTGTCTTTGTTGAGGTTTTGAGACCTCTTTTTGATCGTCACTTGATTTGAGAGAGCTGACTGGTGTCTTGCATGAAGCGCTTGCATTCGAATGCATAACCAAGTTAAACTGAGAACTACCCCGCCCCAAGGTTAAGATTTAAGGGTTTTTTGTGTAAGAAAACAAAACTCCTACTTCTAAGCTCGAAGGGGTTAACGAGGGATTATCTTCCTTATTTCTCCAATGTTTGGGAATTGAAACAATGCCTTACATCCTCGGAAAGGTTTAATCGAAAGCATACCACATCAATTATGGATATGATATTTTCATCATCCTCCCCAATCTTTGCTTAAACAAAAAGTTTGATAAAGGGAGTGGAACAAGATATATTTTTGCTTTTATGAAAATAACAGTAAATGAGTGAAACGAATGGATTTAATCAAAAGATGCATAAACATTTCATTAATGCTGCCAATTTGAAAGTACAACAATGCTTATAAGCAAATACAAATTCAAAGTGCAAAGAAACTACAATTAAAACACTGAAATGAACAAAACACAGCCAGCTTCAGCGAATTGATTTTAAAATATTTCAGCTTCCGGGCCCAAACGGGGAAACATCCTCACCACTAATCATTGGTACTTTGTGATACAGAATCTTGAGAGGCCTTGCAATTCTTTTGCCTTTTGCTTCAGAAGTGGAGACATTGTCATCTGGTGTACCTTCCCGAGGTTGCAGTGTTCTTAGCAGGTTTAGCAGTCTTGCTTTAAACTCTTTGCATTCTTCAATGGGATGCCCTATCGTTCCAGTGTGGAATTTGCATTCAATCTCTGGACGATCTTCTTCAAAGATCAAATCCTTGTTGTGGATCGGATTTTGCACGGTAGCTTCTAAAACCAGGCAACCATCCAAACTATGTCCTTCAGCCCCTTTATGAAAGTCGCAAGTCAGATTTGCATTGTGCCAAGGTCCTGGCACAGGATCGTAAGGTTGAGAAGTCACCAACTTGTTTTGAATTAGCAGTGGGAACAGTTTGCTTAGCGGCACCGAGATAGGTGTGTAGTGAACCTTACCCTTTTTGATAGAGCACCTCTTTTTACCTTGGTGAGGAGAAACAACAGTTGGAGGCTGAGACATCCTTTCGGTGGACACCTGATGACGATTACATTCTGGTGCAGGACCAAGGTTAAATGCTGGCTGGTATGAAGTTTCTCCAAAGACAGCTCCTTGGCATGGGAGAACCAACCGAGATGGCAAATGTTGGTTGATTTGAATGCCTTGAGGCGTAAATGAGATCCTCTCAGAGTCTAACAGTTTCTGAACCTTACTCGAGAGCACCTTACAGTCTTCAGTTGAATGCCCCTGTGCCCCAGCATGGTAGTCACATCGAGCATTGGCGTCAAAACCGGGTGGATAAGGAAATGGTACTGGCTTTAATTCTTTTGGCACTATCAATCCTCCTTTGATCAAAACTGGCAGTAATTGACTGTACGACATTGGTAGCGGAGTGTAATTTCTTCCTGGCTTTCTTGGTCGTACATGCTGGCGTGGTTAATGGTGGTCCAGTCCTTGATATTGAGGAGGTCCTTGAGTTGGAGGATCTACAAGAGGTGATGAACTGACAACCTCTCTGGGAGTGACATGGGGAGCGTACTCTTCTTTCTTCATCAGAGCTTGCAAAGTTTTGAGAACCCAATTCATCTGGCACTTGAGGATTCTGACCTCCTCTTTCAAACCTTCCTGGTTCTTCAGAATTTCATTCATTGTTGCCATTGTCTTGAATAGGTGCTAGGTATCCTTCAGGCATAGAGGGAGAGACTCAGGACCAAGAAATGTAAATGAGGTGCGAATGCGCATGCAATGCGAATACAAGCCACGTGGTTTCAAGGAACTCAAAGGAAAGTTGCAAAAATTTTGTGGAAAAACTGAAGAAGTTTTTGTTTTTTAAGATCCAAGCTCTATTGATCTTTGAAAAGGAATGAATATCTGAATTCCTTGAAACCAACAATGGATGCAATGAGGTGTATGCAATACGCAAACATGGGTAAATACACAAATATATGTACACAGTCATAGCACACAAGCCTTAGGTTTTGAGGTCTCATGAATGGAGTCATGGTCTACCCATCCCAACAAGGTGTGGACTATAGGTTTATCAATTGTGGAACAAGGTTCTAAAAGTTCCCAGAGTCTACGTAAATCCTTCGGATATTATCGGCCCATGTAACTACTTACACGGGTTAATAATATTCTCAAGATAAACTCGTCTGAGTGTAGTATCGCGTGACAACTACTTAGGACTTGCTCCCTTGTAGCCACCGCACTACGTCTTAAAAGGCCAAGTGGGGTGAAGGTAATTACAGTCCTCAGAATCCCTGGCTCCCAATTGAAAAAGTAATATCAATGCGACTTCTCACATCAGACATCAATAATCCCAAAGGGCCTCATCTGAGTGTGGTCATCATATGCCATAGATTGTTGGTACTACTGCCAACAACCGACTATTGATTACACCACGATCTTATCATATTTGTGCACTCAAGTCCGGGTTAGGACTTATCTCACCACTCAATAGTTCCATGCCCACAAAAGATCTCAAACAAGGCATATATACAAGGGATATATGCAAATATAGCAAACAAGCATGGATAACATAAGCAAAAGCAAGGTGGGTTTAACCCTAAAAAATTTCCCCAGTGAAGTCACCATTTCTGTTGCGGTGAAAATCAGATAACAAATTATTAATTAATTTGCATCATTTTCTTTTACAACCGACTTTGATTTATCCAAAGGAAAGGTTCAAGATCGTTAAAAAACCTAAAGAGGGAGATCTAAGGTTCGGGGGTTGGTTATACTAAGGGAAGGTATTAGCACCCTTAATATCCGTAGTACTCTACGGGAACCTCTTGTTTTGTTTGTGTTATGTTATGTTTGCTTGCTAAGGGTAAGGTAAAGATGTTGTTAATGACTATGAGGTCAAAGGTTAGATGGCTAAGAGGCCAAGGTGATAATGAGCTATCTATGACTATGAGGTCAATAGAGAGTCTTTGTGACTATGAGGTCAATGTTGGAAGGCGGCTATGAGGCCAATGGAGAGGGTTATGACTATGAGGTCAAAGTTTTGAGATGGCTCTATGACTATGAGGTCAAGATGGTAAGATGACTATGAGGTCAAGATGGTAAGATGACTATGAGGTCAAGATGGTAAGATGACTATGAGGTCAAGATGGTAAGATGACTATGAGGTCAAGATGGTAGTGAGCTATCTATGACTATGGGGTCAATAGAGAGACTTTTCCATGACTATGAGGTCAATGGAGGAAGATATTGCCAATGACTATGAGGTCAAGAGCTTCCTATGACTATGAGGCCAAAGGTTGAGGATGTTGCTAATGACTATGAGGCCAAGAGCTACCTATTGACTATGAGGCCAAAGGTTGAAGATATGACTATGAGGCCAAGAGCTACCTATGACTATGAGGCCAAAGGTTAAAGATTACTCTATGACTATGAGGTCAACAGAAGGTCCTATTGACTATGAGGCCAACGGTTGAAGGTTGCCTAAGACTATGAGGTCCAAGGTAGCAATGAGCTTTCTATGATCTTGAAATCAATAGAAAGACTTTTCCTTTGGAAGGAAGGGGAAGAATAACATCTTGTAAACAAGAGTTATAGTGGGGTTGGAATATAATGAAACATATGAGTTTAAAAAAAAACTCCCAGACAGTAAGCAACAATCAACATATGAAATAGAATTTCAAATATGAACATGGCAAACAGCAATGATAAGTGGTCGTATAAATACGACAAGTATGGTAAGAAAGCATTCTCATAAGTTAGAAACAAAGCCATTTGAAGTCATGCAACTTAGCAACAGAGGTTAAAAAAAAAATTACAGCCAACATTTTTATGATAAAGTGTTGTTAAAACAAGGTTTCACAAATCACAACACACTCCAAAAAGAATCATATTAAAGTTAGTGGTCACACAAATAAACCAAGTATGGCAGCAAAGGCATTCACACAGTTTGAAAACAAAGATATTCAAAGTAGACAACTTAGTAACTGAGGTCAACAAATATAGACAATATTTTCATGATAAAGTTTTGTTCAGAATCAGGAAACAAATTGCAACGAAAAATCACAAGTTACAGCATGCAATGTTTTATGTCTTTAGGAAAATAATAGTTGATTTCTTAAAAAAGGATTTAAGGTAAAAAATGAAGTGAGACATTTTTTATTTGTTGTTTTTTTTTAAATAATATAGAAAATAAAAGGTAAAACAAATAAATAAGAAACAAATAAAACAAAAAGGTGGGTGCCACTCAGTGAGTGGCTTGCGCCACTGTGGCTGCCACTAAGAAGTGGCTTGCGCCATGCTTCACTAAGTGGCTGGCGCCATGGTCCCTTAAGGGTGGCTTGCGCCACTTCTATTGGTCATTAAGGGTGGCTTGCGCCACCTTCACCCATGGCAGGCGCCATGTGGTGTATTATATTTTTTATTTTGTTAAAGGTGTGGCGATTTAATATTATTAAAACTATGTGGCGGGAGCCACTAAATTAAACATGGCGAGCGCCACCCAGTTACTCATTCATTTTTTTTTACGAACACGAAAATAAACCAGACGAACCGAACACGATTAAATCAACACAAAGATGAAAACCAACATGATGATTTCTCAGCAATACGGTAACCAAACAGAAAGCATATGATAGCAAAACATGAAGCAAAATAACCATACAACAAACAAACAATAATTGAATGAAAATGATAACAGCATGATGCAAGTATGAAACATATGATCATTATGTACAAAAAGAGTGAGGTAGAGTAATACCTAGTGGAGAACGTCCACTGCTTCTTCACAGGCAAGTATTTCTGGAGTGATGGATAAGCTTCCTTCTTTCAGCCGCCACAGAATCAACCTCTCAGCAAGAAACAAGCACTTTTGGTGGTTAAAGTGTGGAAGTTTGGAGTGTTTACGGGAAGGGAATGAAAATGATAAGTTCTTGCAAGGCTTGATGATGGCTTGCAGAACTTAAAAGAAAATGGACAAGTGAAAAGGTTTTGATGAGTTTCTTGGTTTTCTCTCGGGTGTTTGTTGTGATATGTTTCTGTGTGTTTACAGAAGAAAAGAAAAATGGTGAAGTTCTTGTAAGTTTTGGAGTGTTACTTGCAAGATTATGGAGGGAGAAGTTAGAGAGAAATTCTTGGCAATTTCTGGTGTGTTCAACAAGGAAGAAATGAGCTCCTTTTATAGGCCAAGCAAAGTGGATCCGGGTCTTGGGTAGCTGGTTTGTCCATGGGATAAATGATTAGGGTTTGTATGGCCTGCTGAGTCAAGAATTAGGGTTTGTATGCATCAATCCTTAGCCGTTGATCTTGGCCAATCACCATGCTGGACAAGTGCAGCGGAGGAGGTGGTGGATTCAGTCTGTTACTTTCACTCTTTAGTGGTTATTCCAAAACCACTTTTTGATGTGCCATGAGAGAGAAAGTAAAAAAGGAGCAATAATTTGAATTTTGAATACGTATTCTCTGCTCATGCATGCAGACCTCTTGTGCTGAGCCTCCTCATTTCACTAATTCAACATGAAATCAGTGTCCTTTTGATTTCAACAGTAATGGGTGAGCTTAGAAGGGTAATGAGTAATGACTCCACAAAAATTGCTTTTGAAGCAAAACATCTTCAGATTTTTTTCACTTAACAAATGGCATATGGATGTACAAGGCCTTGCCTCTTAAACCATACGGGAACCAAAACTTGGATTTTTCAACAACTTAGAGCCTTTGATCCAAATAATATCTTTTGGGCCTAAAAAGAAATTGAGACAACCATATGTCCATGACCCAAAAAGAAATGTTACGGGACAAACTTAGGACATTGCAAAATTAAATCCTCCCATGGCACCACTTGGATATGTCACACCTTGATGAATATTCATCTCCATGAAAAATCTTTCACTTGTGAGGAAAAAAATCTTAAAGGCCCAAAAATGGATTCTAAGGATGTTTGTTATCACATGGCATAATTTCTCAAGATTTGGGATCACACTTTGTCATGAAAGCAATGGTTGACTTGTCTTGGTGAAACACTTGATTTCTTATTGAAAAAGTCTTCTCGGATGCATGTAGATTCAAATGGTCGCATTTGGCCAAAAGATGTCTTAGGGAGACCTTGCCGTCTTTATGTAAACCCTATCTTCCACAATAAAAAGAAACAACTAGTAACAAGAAAAGGTTAGTTAACAATGCACACATGATTGAGGTCTAAATGCGGATGCAAGAAAAATATGGCATCTAAGGGGTAAAATTTGGGGTACAACACCCCTGTGTATAGTTCGTCGTTCGATTATCCCTTATCCCAATTAATCAAAGGTAGGACCTCTAAAACCTTCACAACAGAAAACAAATAACCATTAGAAGAACTCTGATCATTATAAAGCAGTAAAAAAGTTGGTCATACTCACTGTGCGTGACGACTTTAATTCCAATTGCACTTTTGAGATTCCTAGCTTTTGAACCATCATGGTCATACTCACCAAGTCCTGATTTACAATATCAACAAATCAGCATAAAATACGTTGTATGACTACATGAGTAACAACTACTGCCATAATGAAACAATAACTGTGGATCCATGGTAGATCTCACCTTTCACAGAAACTGCTTCCACACATGTCACCGAAAAGCTGCGATCCATGGTAGATCTCATCTTTCGTCCTCCGTTCCAAAGTTCGCGCCACCATGGCCACTGGTTTTTTTCCCATTTCTGATCGTTATTCCTCTGTAATTCTTGTTTTCGTTTCTTCTTATGTTTCGATTCTTATGCGAAGAAAGAAAAAGAGGAAGAGAGAAGGAAGAAGAAGAAGAAATAAAGAGAAGTATCGGAGCAGAGATGAAATAAGAAGAGGAAAAGAAAGGTGACAAAAGAGAGAAAGAGGAGGAAGACGGAAGAAAGAGAGAAAGGACAGTGAGAGAGAGAGAGGCAGCAAAAAAGAGAAAAAAAAAGTAGAGACGACAGATAAGAAAGGAGACTAAAATGAGAAAAAGTTTTGAAAAATTTGAAATATAGTACAAAATGTTGAATACATTTTGTTGGTTTTCAACCAGATGAGAGCAAAGCCGGTTACTGAACCAAAATAATACACATAAAATAGCATAACTAAATAAAATATCAGTTTAAAGTGCTAGTTTTGGTTGGAAAAAGTAAATTTTGGACCTAAATTACCCCCATTTTGGGGATGTGGCAAAATCATCAGCAAGGATAGATTAGAGATTTCCAGAGCCATTTAAGTTCGTATATTATAGATTCAATTTTAAAAAGAAACTTAACAATATTTATTGTTAGAATTTAAATTTTTCTCACAAGAGTGCTGCAGAAGTCTCTATGAACCTACTTTATAGATTCAAAATATATGTGAATATTATGAAAGGAGTAAAAATCTACACTTTTATTTCATTTTTTAGGAGTCTTTTGTTTTTCTGTTTCCTAACACTGTTTAATGAAAAGTTAAAAAGTGAGAATAATTTTTGTCTAAATCATATAAACAATTAAAAGTAGTGGAATGTCTGGGTAAAATTTTTATATTACTACTATTATTCAATAGAATTTTATTATCATGTCATTATTAACAAGATACAATAGAATTTTATTACCATGTCATTATTAACAAGATACAGTGTAAATATATTTTACTGCATTGAATAATATTTTTGTCAAATAATATTAATGTTTTATTATAAATGATATTTTACTGCATTGAATAATGATCGTGAAGGCTGGATCAGATCCTGTAGAATCAGGCCGCCAAGTGCGTCAGGGATGCTGGTCGTATGGAGAGGAGGAGGGGGTGTACCTGCAAGGTACTCCGACGCTCAAGTAAGAAAGGGTCAGAGAAAAGGGGCAAGTACAAAGTATTAGTTTGTAGGGTGAATATTGAATACCTGACCCTCTCAAGCGAGAGGGTTTATATAGAGCCCCCATCGCGTGGCCAACGGTCCTATTTTCGGGGCGAAATAACCGTTTTCCCTAAAGAATAGGTAACTACCCCAACTAGCCGTTATGTCGGGCAGGATGCCCGAAACTAGCCGTTATGTCAGGCATAAGCACAGTTCAGGGCACCTGTCCTTTGCTGTTTGGGCAGTGAGAAAGCCGTGCGTAACGGGCATCAATGTCGGGGAGGAACGTTGCATTCCTTGCCCGGTTGGAGGGGCAGAAAGGTAACTTTTGCCCCCTCTGTGGATTGGACTTAGGCAATTAGGGCCGCTCTGGAGCAGAGGCGGATTGGGCCAATTCTAGCCATTGGTCCAGCCCAGAACAGGAGCCCCCCAAGTCGTTGCTCCCGAGCATGAGAGTGATGACTTAAGGACTGCTCGTTGCTCCGTGGAGCCAGCATAAAGTCGTCGTTTGGAGACGAGGAGGATCGTCTTGAAGTGCTGGTGGCTCTCTGTGCCCGTGATATTCGTGGTCGGGGAGATTAAGCGTCAGACAGAATTGGAACGTTGGGTTGCCACGTGTGCCTCGAGCCCCGTGTAGCAGTTAATAGGTAATGATGGCTAGTGGGTAGGCATTATGGCCTACGGACGCATGTGTGCACGTGCCCCTCAGTATAAAAGGGGGAAGATTGTCCCATTTTGCACTTTTTCTTTCTGATTTCTCCTCGCCTCTTCTGCGTTCTTGCCCGTCATCGTCTTCAGTGCTTCCGACCACCGTGCCAATCTTCGAGCAATCTCTTTCTTCTACTTAAATCAAGTAAGTTCCCTGATCTATAGCTTGTTTTACTTCCTTTTGTTGTTAGTGGTAGATTGTATGCGGTTAGGGTTAGCTTTAGGTGATAAAATAGGTGGATTTCTGGCGAGTGTTGGTGGTGGACGGTGGTTGTGCCATTTTTCCGCCTTCAGCACTTCGCCGGAGTATATAGTACGTTTAGCGAGGAGGGTGGTCCACGGTGTGGTTGCGGTAGTTGTGCATGCATGACCACCGTGTTTGTTCATCTTCTGATAGGGCGATGAGTTTTCTGGCATAACGTTTCCAGATTCCGGTGAAGCTTTGCGGTTTCCGGTGGAGCTTCAAACGGAATCTGGGCATGAGTGCGGGGAGGTTCCTCGCAGGAGTATGGTATGTCTTGGGCATCTCCTTGCGGGGAGGTTTTTCATTCGATGTTAGGGCTTAGGCCGAGGACGTTGTCCTCAGCCTTATGCGCGCCCTTTCACTTGACTTGGCAGTGGAAGGGTGGATTTGATTTCCTGTCGAATTCACTGTCTTTCTCTGCTTTTCAGGTGATGGTAATGGCGACGGGGCCAAACAGAGAAGTTATTCTAGACACGTCCGAGGAGGAAACTGGCTCCGAGAAAAATAGTAGCTCGACGGCTTCGAGCTCTGCGGCTTCGAGCTCGGCGGCTTCGAGCTCGGCGTCCTCAAGTTCGTCCAGCAATGCCGGGGAGGAAGAAGAGGTTCGGGATGATATGGAGGAGGATGACATCGAAGGGTTCTCCGCGGAGGAGTGGGAGGTGGCCGAACCTTCAGAGCATATTTCTACGTTCGCAAAGTCTTTGGTGGACGTCTTTACGGAGGTAGGACCAGAAGGGGAGTGGAAGGTGCACTTCCCTACTTTGAACGAGCGGGTCTGCTCGGATTTCGGGGACCGCTTTACGATGTATGAGTATGTCTTCAAAGAGCTGGGACTGAGGCTGCCCTTCACTGATTTCCAGTGGTCGGTGTTCGAGCATCTGAAGCTGGTGCCCTCTCAACTTCACCCTAATTCGCTAGCCTTCATCCGGACTTTTGAATTGGTATGCGAGCATCTCTCTCTGGGGACTACTCTCCCTCTGTTCTTCGCTGTTTTCCATCTTCAAAGGCAGATGACGGGAAGAAGTACGGATGGGTCTCTTTGAAACAGCCCAGAAAACTATTTAAACCGTTCTCAGAGTCGATTCGGACTTTCAAGGAGCGGTACTTCGTCGTTGAACCCGTGTATGAGGTGGCCCAGGACAGCACATACGTCTGGGAAATCGAGGTTGACGAGGATGGAAATGAGCTTCTTAACGAGGAGGGGAAATATATTGGGCAGAGGCTCTACAGGTTCCCCATCCGCTGGGCACCCGACCATTTCTCCAAGAAGCCCAGCGCTTATGTCTTCAGCCGAGCGATCTGCGCGGGCAGGACGCTGTGGCGTTCGAGAGGCTGGTGAACTGGGTTAACTCCTTCAGTCTTGCAAGCTGCTGGACGAGCAAGGGTAGCCTATCTTTGAGGAGGATGGGAGCCAGAGAGTTGAGCGCAAATTCGTCAATGTTAAGGCACTGCTGGAGTGCAAGACTCTCGCGGACGCTGAGAAGCTACTCGGTAGTCTTGGTTATTTAGATTTTGTTTGTGTTATCTCTTTTCCTCGTAGCTAACGTGCTCGTTTTTTCATTTGTGCAGGTGAGATGCCTCAGGCTCGCGATCGCGTGGTGAGGAATGCTATGGCGAGGAATAAAGCTGGAGCGGCTCCTCCTAAATCCAGGCCTGCTGGTGCCCGTGCTCCTCCCCTTGTTCAAACTGCCGCGGGGACCTCTTCTTCTCCCTCTCCTGCTCCACAGGGATCTCCACTACCTTTGACCGGGCGGATGAAGCGGCCAAGGACATTAGATGCTGTGGACCTTACCCGTGTGCCGGAGAAAGGGAAGTTTGAGTTACCTCCGTGCATCCTTGATAGGAGGTTCTTTGAAGGTAACTCTTTGGTCGTCCCTCGGACGGAATCCCTTTGCTTGGAAGGCATGGATCGCCCGAGCAAGAGGGCGCTGGTGGCCCAAGATGCTTCTTCCCTGGCCAGGATGTTGGAGATGGCTGCTGTCTACGCCGAAGGGGATTCTACACTTGAGTTCGAACTTAATGCTGCCTGGTCTTCTGAGCCGGCCCTCAAGGAGGAAGTTAAGAGTGCCCGTGAGGCTTGGAAGAAGGCCGAAGAGGAGACGGTCAGGCTGAAAGAGGATGTCTCCAAGCTGGCGGCGGAGAAAAAGGCTTCCGAGGAGCTGAACAAAGAGTTGATGGCGGCCAGCGCCCCGGGTGCCGACGAACCGGATGATATAAAAGAGTTGAAGACTAGGTCTGAGCTGGTTGCTCGCATCCTGCTGGCCGAAGATGACGGTATCGCCGTGGAAGAGGAGTCTTTTCAAAGCGCCGTGGCTCAATTGCGGGTGGTGAACCCTGGGCTTGAGATCTCTGCCTTGGGTACTCACTATCTTGCGCGTGTTGAGGATGGCCGCATTGTCTTGCCCGCAGGCCTTGTTCTAGATACCCCCGAGGTTCAGCCTGAGGACCAGCCCGAGGAAGACCCGAGACCTGAGCCGACGTCAACCGAGCATGCGGATGAATGAGGAGTGTTGTTATTTTGATGTTGTTGTATCTTGTCCGGCTTGCGCGCCGTTGAATTATTTGTAATTTATTTTTGGGGGGCATGGCCCCGTTTTATGTAATAACACACAATCGTGGCCCTTGTGGCCACCTGTTATGTTAATTATATTTCTGGCTTCTTCGCGTGCATGATTTTACTTGCGTTTATTTTTGCTAAGTGTTGTATGCATGCTTGCTGCGAACGTATGTCTGCCCGTGTTTGGGAGCTTTTGACCTGTGTGAATATTTATGGGGGATTGCTCGTTGTAGATGTGTTCAACAGTGTGGGGAACTGGTCGAACGACTGGGGAATATCCTGGCTGGGGAGCAGAGCTCAGGTCGCGTTTGAGGCATGAGTTCGCGGCGTAAACGTCCCATCGCGAGCTGGGGTTCTGCCAATCATGGTACTTTGACGACGACGATGCTCGATCAAGGACCGCTGTCGAGCAACTACCCATCTCGTTACTGAGCGGGGTTGTGCTTTAATCGTATGCGACGCTTATACCTAGAGGCGCATAGTGGTCGGTAGTTGACGTTCGCCGTTGCGACGAGTCGAACCGAGGATTTAGCTGTAGTATTGTTTTAGCTTTTTGACATTCCATGGTCGAGCGAGTTCTTCCCCAGTGAGATGTTCTAGGTAGTAGGCCCCATTTTCCATTTTTTCCCGGATGCGATAGGGTCCCTCCCAATTGGCTGCTAGCTTGCCTTCGCGAGAGTCTTTGTGGTTTCTTCTTAGGACAAGGCTTCCCACGTCAAACTCTCGTCGTATCACTTTGGCGTTATGCCTGATGGTGATCTTTTGTTTCAGTGAGGCCTCGCGGAGAGCTGCCCCGGTTCTGATTTCCTCGACGAGGTCGAGCTCTTCCCTTAAAGATTCGTCGTTCATCTCCTCGTCTAGGGGCGACTCTGTCCGCCTAGAGGGCACGTGAACTTCGACGGGAATTACAGCCTCGGTTCCGTATGCTAAACGGAAAGGTGTTTCCCCGGTCGTTGAATGGGGAGTTGTACGGTAAGCCCAGAGCACGCTGTGTAGCTCCTCGACCCAGGCCTTCTTTGTTTCGTTTAGCCTTCACTTGAGGCCTCAGAGGATGACTCGGTTAGCTGCCTCAGCCTGCCCGTTTGTTTGGGGGTGTTCGACGGATGTGAAATGTTGCTTCGTTCCCAGTTGGGCGACGAAGTCTTGAAACTTCCTGTCCGTGAACTGCGTTCCGTTGTCCGTTACTATCGCTTGGGGAATACCGAAACGTGCAAGGATGTTTTGTTTGTAGAAACGCAGGATGTTGAGGGCAGTTGTTTTGGCTAGACGTTCAGCTTCTATCCACTTTGTGAAATAATCCACGCCCACTATGAGGTACTTGTTCTGACTTGATCCTACCACGAAGGGTCCTAGGATGTCTAGGCCCCACTAGGCGAATGGCCACGGGGAGGACATAGCCTTGAGCTCGTTAGGTGGAGCTAGGTGCATGTCCCCGTGCCGTTGGCATTTATCGCACTTCTTTACGTGCTCTTTTGCGTCGTTTTGCATAGTTGGCCAGTAGTATCCTGCTCGAAGGGCCTTTCGAGCAAGGGACCTTCCGCCAAGATGTTGGACGTTGATTCCTTCGTGGATTTCGCGCAGGATGTGCGTGACCATTTCTTCCTCGACACATTTGAGCAGTGGAATGGAGAATCCCCGTCTGTATAGTTTGTCTTCGACCAGGATATAAGAGCAGGCCCTTCGCCTGACTATGCCGACCTCCTTTGGGTCAGACGGGAGTTCGTCCTTGGCGAGGTAGTTGTATATTGGGGTCATCCAGCAGTTGTTGTCACTGATCACTTGCACGTCGAGTGTCGGGGAGGCCTTCTCAATGCTGGGTCGAGGAAGTACTTCTTGTATGACAGATTTGTTTCCGCCTTTTTTCTTCGTGCTGGCCAGTTTAGACAGGACGTCCGCTTGTACGTTATGTTCGCGGGGAACGTGTTTCACTTCTACTATTGTGAACTTTGCCATTTCCCCCCTTACCAGGGCCAGGTATTCGGTTAGGTTGTCGTTTTTGGCTTGGTATTCACCTCGGACCTGGAGGGCCACGAGTTGTGAGTCCGTGCAAATGACGACTTCTTCCGCTCCCAGATCCTTGGCAAGGCGTAGCCCAGCGAGGAAGGCTTCGTATTCAGCCTGGTTATTGGAAGTCAGGAAAGACAGTGTGAGTGATACCTCGACGATAGTCCCTTCGTTGCTTTCCAGTATAATGCCCGCGCCACTACTTGCCGAGCTTGAGGCACCGTCGACGAAGATGGTCCACTTACGTGTCTCGCTCGCGGGGGAGTCCGCGAACGTCATCTTCGTGATGAAATCGGCCAGAGCTTGGGCCTTAAGGGCTTTTCTGCCTTCGTACCGGATGTCAAATTCGGACAGTTCTAGCGACCATTTAAGCATTCGTCTGGCCATATCTGGTCGTCCAAGCAGCTGCTTTATGGGCTGATCTATTCGAACCACGATCGTGTGAGCTAGGAAGTAGTGCCTTAATCTCCTGGCAGCGTTGATGAGGGCTAGTACCACCTTCTCTATCTGCTGGTATCGTAACTCTGGTCCTTGTAGCGCCTTGCTCGTGAAATATATGGGCTTCTGCCCGTCAGGTGTCTCGCGGATGAGAGCGGCGCTCACTGCTTCGGCCGCTACAACCATGTATAGGTACAACGTTTCGCCATTGTCTGGGCGAGAGAGAACCGGTGGTTCTGAGAGTGCTCGTTTCAGATGGAGAAGGACCTTGTCATACTCCTCGGTCCATTTGAATGCGGCCTCTTTGCGGAGGAGCTTGACGAATGGTAGGGCGTACTGGGCGGACTTGGCCACGAAACGAGATAGTGATGCGAGCATCCCATTGAGGGACTAGATGGATTTTTTGGACTTGGGCGTAGGAAACTCGGAGAATGCCCGACATTTGTCGGGATTGGCTTCGATTCCTCATTCCGTTAAGTAGAAGCCAAGGAATTTGCCTGTTCGGACACCGAACGTGCACTTCTTCGGATTAAAGCGCATTTTGTATTTCCTGGCCTGTTCGAAGACCTTTGGCAAGTGGGCGGTATGATCGGTTTCCTCGTGGGACTTTACGATCATGTCATCCATGTATACTTCGAGCATGTCGCCTATTTCTCCCCGAAATACTTTATTCATCATTCGTTGGAATGTTGCTCCGGCGTTCTTCAGGCCGAAGGGCATTACGTTGTAGTAATAATTCCCTGATTCGGTCATGAAGGCCGTATATTTTTTGTCGGACATTGCCATTGGGATTTGATTGTAGCCCGAGTAGGCGTCCATGAATGATAAAAGTTTAAAACCAGCAGAATTATCAACAAGTTTATCAATATTGGGGAGGGGGTAGGCATCCTTCGGGCATGCCTTATTGAGATCGGTATAATCAACGCACATACGCAATTTTCCATTAGATTTTTTGACCAATACAACGTTGGACAGCCAAGTGGTGTACTTGGCTTCCAAAATAAATTTGGCCTCGAGGAGGTCCTTTACAGCTTTTTCAGCAGCCTCCGTTTTCTCCGGAGAGTGCTTTCTCCTACGTTGTGCTACGACCTTAATGGTTGGGTCAATGGTCAGCTGGTGACATGCAGTGGACGGGTCTAAACCGGGCATCTCTGCAGCACTCCAAGCGAAGAGACCGGCATTCTCCTGGAGGCATACTTTGAGCTGCTTCCTCGCGATGTCAGGTAGGTCTGCTCCGATCTTCACTCCCTGTTGGGGATCTTCGCCGAACAGAACTATCTCGAAGTCGCCATCCGGGATTGGGCGCATCGGATGAGAGCTGCTGCTGGATGCTGTAGATGGGCCGGCTGACGCTGCTCGTTCCTCTTGATGGTCCTCGGGGAAGCGACTGTCGAGGTCGATAGAGTCGACCCGGGGCAGAGGCTTAGCTTCCTCGGAGCTGCTTGGCAGTGTTGGCTTGCTCGACACCTTTGGCTTGGGCGCAATGGTGTTGAGTCCCTTTGTGGCTGCTTCGAAACACCGTCGGGCAGCTTCTATATCACCGTGGAGGGTGGCGACCTTCCCTTTAGAAGTGTAATACTTCATCTTCAGGTGGACGGTTGAGGGCACTGCTACTAACTCGGCCATAGTTGGCCTTCCGAAAATGCACTGGTAAAGCGACGGGCAGTCGATTACCAGGAACTGCACCTTGATGGATCTGGCCGTTTTTGCTGATCCGAAGGTCACGATCAGCTCGACGTAACCCCACGGCTTTGTTACGGACCTGTTGAATCCCTGCAAGTCGGATCCCACGTAGGGAGTGAGGTGAGATTCGTCCAACTGAAGTGTTGAGAACAGCTGGGAGTACATGATGTCGACCGAGCTGCCCTGGTCGACGAGTATCCTGCGAACGTCGAAGTTCGCCATCCGGCCTCTGACGAGCAGAGGTATGCTGGAGTTCGGGGACCCGCCGAGGAGTTCCTCCTTGTAAAAGGAGATTGGGACGGAGCCCTTCTGGGCCTGATCAAGCGTCGTCACTTTGTTGCAGCTGGTGTTGATCAGGTGGTCGAACTTCCGTTTCACGGAGCCCACAGTGACTTTGTTGAATCCCCCGCCAGAAATGACCATGGCGGAAGGAAAAGTCTCCCACGGGCTGTGGGTCGCGAAATAAGCAGGGGCGTTGAGCCCGTCCGCGACGTGGAAGTCCTCTGGCCGGGATATGGACATTGCTACCTGTACGTTGGTGTCATCTGAGGAGGGTACTTCTTCCTCGACCTTCTTGGACTCCTGGGCGTCTTCCCGATGACTGTCCTTCTTCTTTGCGAACTGTTTCAGGTGCCCGTCCTGATCAGTATCTCTATTGCATCCTTCAGATGGATGCAGTCCTCTGTAGTATGGCCGTGAATTTTGTGGAAGCGGCAATACTTCGACTTATCCACGTTTGGTCTGTTCGGCGGCTATTTGGGGAAATGGACCCCGACTTGTTTGAACTCCGAATTGGCACACTCGGACATAATCTTTTCCCTAGAAACGGTCAGGGGAGTGTAGTCATGGAAGCGCCCGGAGGGTCCCTTGCTGTCACGGGAGTGCCTCGGACGGTCCTCGTGTCTTCGTTCACCCCGACGAGATGTCGAGGCTTCTTCTCCTTTGGCGGCTCGGGAATTCTCCTGGCGGCGCGATGCCCGGACGTTGCATGCCGCAATCTTCTCCTCATACTGGATATGAGTTTGGGCTTTGAGGAGGAGGGCGTCTAAATTCCTCGGTGGGGCGAGGCCGATGGCTTTAGCTAAATCGGAGTTCGGGAGGACCCCTTGCTCGAGCAGGAACTTCTTCATTTTGTCCGTCGTCGGAACCTGCACTGCTTCCTTGTTGAACCTCTTGATGTATGCTCGGAGAGGTTCGTCTTTCCTCTGGATTATGGCTTCGAGGGAGGCTTCAGTTTTGGGGTGGCGGCGAGATGCTGTGAAGTGCCGCGAGAACATCCTGTCGAGCTGTTTCCACGAGGTAATGGACTCCTCGGGCAGTTGTTTATACCATGTCATTGCTCCTTTCCGAAGCGTGGTCGGGAACAGTCTGCATTTGATGGCGCCCCGTACACCGCAGTAGTCCAAGAGGGCATCGATATTCTCGATGTGCTCGTCTGGGTCAGTGGTCCCGTCGTATGTGCCAAGTGATGGGGGTTTCTCCAAGCCTTTCGGGAGACGGGTGGCCAGGATCTCCTGGGACAACGGGCCGCGAGGCTCGTCGTCGTCACTGGAACTGGTGTATGATGGTGACCGGACGGGATGCTCGCGTCGGTGGTTCCTTCGTGGAGAAGGTGAGCGGTTCCTTCGAGGAGAAGGTGAGAGGTTCCTTCGCGGGGAAGGTGAGCGTGTCCGTCCTTTGGACTTGATTGGAGACTCCTCGTTCCTTCGAGTCCTTTTGTGGTCATGAGCGTGCTGGTTACGCGGGGAGATCTGGTCGCGCTTTCGGGCTACGCGAGGATCGTGCTCTTGGCGCAGTCTTCGGTCGATTTCTCTCCGGGGCTGCGGGCTTCTTGATCGTCGCTGATTCCTCTGCGTAGGAGGGGATCTTGGGCGGCGAGACTCTTCCAGTGCCCCGATCCTCTCGTTTTGCTGCAGGATCAGGGTGTTGGTTTTGTTGAGGGCCTCCAGGAGGGCTGCCACGGCCGGTTCGGCACTCGGCAGAACAGGACCGGGCTGGAGGTCGAGAGACGACCGATTGGTCTGGCGATCAACAGGAGTTGGGGAAGGAGAAGCGGTGGCTCCGTCCCTCAGGAAACGAGCATCTCGGAGGAGAGATGATTGACCGTCAACGTCAGATTTGTTGACGAGGAGGATGGTGGAATGAAGAGCATCCTGGGTGCGATCTTGGGAGGCCATGATCGTGATGACGTTCGAAAGCTATTTTGATCTTCGGTTAAAGAAAAGAAGGGGAGAACAAAGTTTCCCACAGACGGCGCCACTGATTGTGATGGCTGGATCAGATCCTGTAGAATCAGGCCGCCAAGTGCGTCATGGATGCTGGTCGTATGGAGAGGAGGAGGGGGTGTACCTGCAAGGTACTCCGACGCTCAAGTAAGAAAGGGTCAGAGAAAAGGGGCAAGTACAAAGTATTAGTTTGTAGGGTGAATATTGGATACCTGACCCTCTCAAGCGAGAGGGTGTATATAGAGCCCCTAGCGCGTGGCCAACGGTCCTATTTTCGGGGTGAAATAACCGTTTTCCCCAAAGAATAGGTAACTGCCCCAACTAGCCGTTATGTCGGGCAGGATGCCAGAAACTAGCCGTTATGTCGGGCATAAGCGCAGTTCCGGGCACCTGTTCTTTGCTGTTCGGGCAGTGAGAAAGCCGTACGTAACGGGCATCAATGCCGGGGAGGAACGTTGCATTCCTTGCCCGGTTGGAGGGGCAGAAAGGTCACTTTTGCCCCCTCTGTGGATTTGACTTAGGCAATTTGGGCCGCTCTGGAGCAGAAGCGGATTGGGCCAATTCTAGCCATTGGTCCAGTCCAGAACAAATAATATTTTTGTCAAATAATATTAATGTTTTATTATAAAAAAGATAGGAATAAAATAAAATATGCTAAAAAAATAAAAATAAAGATAAAATTTTTAGATACCCATGAGTTTTAGTTTGGTACGGATGCCTGTAAATTGGTTTAAAATTTTAATTAAAGAAAAAAAATTATTTGATTGAATAAGTGTATCGGTATTTAACTATATTTAAGGATAGAGTGTAAAAACATAAAAATAAATTTAAGAATAGAGTGTAAAAACATTAAAAAAAAAAACAGTTTTTAAAGATTATAGAATAATGATAATAATGAATGAATGAGATTTATTTTTATTCACTTTCTTACTAATAAACACTTTACTTATATTTTTGCTTATTGCTTTACCTACAATCAAACTTTTTAAACTTGGCGGATGGATATATACCACAAAATTTTTGTTTATGCTTTATAATTTTACAATATATTGTTCCATGTTTTATTAGGGCCCTTAATAAAAAAAAAACTACATTGAATAAAACTAAATTGGTATACTTTTGGATGAGTTTTCTGAGGCAAATCCAAGAGTACTTGTTTTGAAACAGAGGTTATGCTCGGTTGCTTTGAATAGTTTAGAGGCGGATAAGTTGGTTTGGAGTCCTCAGGAGCAGGCTGGTTACTCGGTTCATTTCAGATACAAAATTCTCTCTGATTTGTCGTATGCTGCGGTAACTGTTGTTCATTCGAGTCCTGCATTTGAAATGGTTTGGAAATCAGTGGTGCCTTTCAGATTAAAGGCCTTTGAGTGACGTTGTTTTATGTCGTCGAAATCGCAACTCTTTCGTCGTGGTATTGTTTCGCCACCTGCTGCGTTATCTTGTGTTTTGTGTATTGCGCAAGAGGAGACTTTAATTCATCTTCTTTTCATTGTGATATTGCCAAGATTGTGTGGGAAGCAGAGGCGGTTTGGATTGGCATTGTTTTGAGGCCAGTCGATTGTATTAGGAAGAGTTTTCTTTATTGGGCGGATTTCTGTAGGATTATGAAACTTAGATCTGGGAAGGAAGGTTGTATGTGGTTGGCGGTGTGTGGGAGCATATTGCTTGTCGGGAATGGTGTTATTTCTAACAAAGAAGCATGGAGTGTTTCAGATTTGGTGTGGAGAGTTAAAATGTTGGCTTGGATGTGGGTTTCTATAGGTGAAATTTATAATTTCAAAAGTAACTTTTATGATTTATGCAAAAATCCTTTGTATTATCTTTCGTAAATTTCAGTTGAGTATTAATTTCTCTTTCGTTTTCGAGGTGTTTGTCGCAGTTTTTGTAATCAGGCTTGAGTACCCCACTACTCCTTTTATAATATAGCTTGCTTTAAAAAAAAAAATAAAAGGAGAATATTCTACCTAAATTAAGGAAGTTTATGTTAATTTATGATATTCTAAAATGTAAAATATTTTCTAAAAGATTATGAAATACGATGATTCCAGAGACATGAGTGTATTGATTACATTAAATTATAAGACAACAGAAAACACTAGTTTGTAGATGAAAATGTGTTAGTAAAGAAACCTTCTTTTTCTTTTCAATTGTCCAAGCAAGAAATTTACGAGTATATATTCAATATACAACACTTTTTTGATCCTCTTTCCTTAGGGGGGAAAGATTACATGAATGCTCAATAGAGCAAATAATTGAATTATGAATGATTTTTATCTTATCCACTCCAATCATTAAAAAAGAAAAAACAGGTGAAATTTCACGTCGCGGACCTGTTACCTTGGATTTTCGATAGAGATATAAATGGCAAGTAAGATACATGAACATGCCATGATGAGGCATGAGGTGGAACATGGTCAAATTAAGACCAAAGGCTAATTTGATAGATTTGATGTATCGAAAGGTGATATAGCAATTTCACTCGAATCCTGCAGTCGAAGGTCAAAAAGCGTTTGTAAAGTTTGGACTTAGTGAAAATACAAACACTTAGGTTGGTTATTTTGCTTAGTCGAGTGAGTCAAGATTGAATAGGATCATGTAGTTATCCAGAGACACGTGGAGGTTCGTCGAAGTCAACGGCTGCATGGAAGTAAAACGTGTCGTGTGTTTAGTCGACCGTTGTAGGCAGTTATTCTATATTATATAAGTAGACGCTTGCTTAAGTTGTAAGGGTCCGCAATTGTACTCAAATTTCTACAAACTCAAAGTATCTATGTGATTGAGAAACAAGTGAAGAAATGTAAGTATGCGTTCCATATTTATAAATTCCAAGTATTTTTTACATTGAAGTCATTTATGCATTTAAGTTACATTTTGATTTCATACATTTTATTTTCAAAGTCTTTACATTTCGATTCTAGTCAAGTTTGAATTGTTATTTCTCAAACATTGTATTCCGATTTCTATAACAATATGTTATTCAAAAGTTACCAAATTTCCTAGTAAACAAATTAGCACACCCAGTGGGACCCTTTTGTGTGAATTTTTTACTTTTTATTTTGAAAAATATTATTTCAAAGTTCTTCATTTCATTAACTTCTCATTGTGTGAGGGTGCATAAAACTAAGGAGCAGTAAGATAACAAAGAGAGAAGTTAGGAAATCTGTGAGGAAATACGTCAGGAGAATGACTATTCCCAGAAACAATAATGGAGAACAACCCTCTAATAGCACTGGGGTAGGCACGATCACGACGACATCGACTGTGTAACGCCCCGATTCTGATTATTCCCATTTTGTTGAGTCTTTTATTTAAATTGGGTGATGAATTATTTTATTTGTGAAATTGGTGTGTTAATATGCTATGTTGACATGTTATGATATTTTACCCTTTTTGAGAGTTTTCGGGGAAATTAGAATGGAGGGTATTTTGGACATTTCTCAATTAATGATAAGTTAGAAATTTAGTGGAAATGGAATTATGTGAGAAAATGAATTAATTGAATTTGAGTAGAAAATAAGAAAAGAAAATGAGAAAAAGAAATAAGAAGAAGAAATAGGAGAGAAAGAAAAAGAAAGGAGAAATAGAGAGAAAAAGGAGAGAAAGAAAGAGGAAGAAGAGAAAAGAGAAGAAAAACTTGGAAAACCTAGAAAACCCTCAAGAACAATCATCTAGCAAGCTTGGAATCCGGGTAAGGGTGTGAAATCTTATTATCTCATCAATGTATATCATTATGTATGTGTTTGCTTGGATGTTTTCTTGTTTTCCATAGCTTGAGTTCTAGGTTGAAATTGAGATTTTTGTGAGGAATCGATGGTTTTACGGTTGAAAATCGGTGTAAACGTAATAGAATACTTGTCATCATGATTGAATTATGTTTTGATGGTTATATGACAGTTTGGAAATGTTTTGGGTGGTGAAAACATGATTTTTGGATGAACTGGTGCGCTGCTGGGTTTTTCTGAATTCGCAGGTTCGCACTGCGAATGGCCAGCGAGTGGGTGGCGAGCGTTCGCGTGGTGTTTGCACTACAAACGTTGTATCATTTTTCCTTCTGCCAATGTTCGCTGGAGGGTTCGCACTGCGAATGGGATAGCGAGCATTCGCTGGGATGTTCGCACTGCGAACGATGAGTATTTTCTAGGCTATTTTGCTTCTGACTTGGTTCGCTGGTACACTCGCACTGCGAATGGAGTAGCGAAGGACTCGCTAGGAGCTTCGCACTGCGAATGTAGCAGTTTTTCCCAATTTGTTTTCTTTGTAACTTTTGATCTGTGTTTCGGTTTGAGGTGTGGTTTGATGCGTTAGAGAGATTATGAAATGTACTTTATTATGATGATGTTTTGGAAATTGTTAGCCAATTTAATTATGTCGGAAAGTCGGGAATAGTGTTATTTAGCGACTTTTACCGTTTTGAATGTGTGTTTTGGATGTGAATCATACAATAGTGCATTGATGTAAATGTATATAGATTGTATGTGATTGTATGAGATGAATGCATGAATATATTGTGAATATGTATGCATTTCAAGAATGTCTTGAGTCATTTTGTATGTGAAGCATAATGATGTACATTCTTGTGTTGTGTGATTCTAATGAGAATCCGTTGTAACGTCGTGTGCCTATGTGAGGTGTGAGCGATGATTACAAACGATTGTGTGCCTAGGTGAGGTGTGAGCAATCGAATTGTGTGCCTATGTGAGGTGTGAACAATCCATAAACATTGTGTGCCTATGTGAGGTGTGAGCAATGGGTGAACATCGTAGGCCCGACGGGGAGTTACATTGGTAACGAGCGATGGTTCCAATAAGTTCCTGAGTGAACTTGAGATGATTGAGTCGGTACCGCATTGCATTTGCATAGAGTCGTGAGTCGGTCTCTATGATTTACATTTATCATCTTTATAATTGTGCATTGATGAATAAACATAAATATGTATGTTTATTTGGAATGATAAGAATTGTGAAAGAATGCATGCTGAATATGTTTGGTTTTGTATATATATACATTGTGATGTATATGAGTGAGTTATGATGAATTGTGGTGAGAACGTAGAATATGTGTATTTTTATGCTAAGATATATAATTATATGCATTGTTATTATGATAATATTTCTCACCCTTCTGCTGTTTTATGATGCTCTATGAGGCATTGCAGAGTAGGTATGCTGGTGGTCTTTTGTGAAGCGTGTCTTCATTCTTTTGGTCGGTCGGCTCTGATATGTAGCACCGGGTAGCTAGGATGTATATGATTCTTTTGTGATACATTTGTACATGTATCTTGTTGATGAATGTTTATGTAAACATGAATTATGTTGGTGGATAATTCTTGATGATATATATATATATATATATATATATATATATATATATATATATATATATATATATATATATATATATATGTATGTATATATGTTTGATGTTATTCAGTGTTTAGATTTTCCGCTTTTATTCTAAATATTGAGATGTGGGTGTAAGGACTAAGTTCCTCTGTTGCAAAGTTACCCCACTGTTGCATATCAATTGTTGAGCAGGTGTTGAATGTTTTAATTTCATGTATAATGTGACATACCTCTTTTATACTATGTTTATAATTATACTCTGACGAAATTTTTATTATGTGCCTAAATGATTATGTGATTATTTGAGGGTATAGAAAGGGGGTGTTACATTAAGTGGTATCAGAGCCAGTGTTGAGTCAGCTGTGTCTGTCTTGTTGTTGTGATGGTTGAACTATTGTTTAACCTTGTTGTCATTTTTGGGAATGATCAGAATATGGCTGGTAGAAACGACAATGCGATGGCTGCTGCTTTGGAAGCAATGGCTAGGGCGGTGCAAGGTGCGCCGAACGTGAATGCTAATGACGAGTTCAGGAAGAATCAACCACCGGTTTTCAAAGGAAGATTTGATCCTGATGGTGCTCAAAATTGGTTGAAAGAGATTGAAAGAATCTTCAGAGTCATGGGCTGTGCGGAGGAGAATAAGGTGACGCTTGGGTCTCACATGGTGAAGGAAGAAGCCGACGATTGGTGGGTCGGTATGCGTCAAGTTCTTGAGGTGGATGATGAAGAGATAACTTGGAATTTATTTTGTACCGAGTTCTTGAGGAAGTATTACCCTGAAAGTGTGAAAGGGAAGAAGGAGATGGAGTTCCTTGAACTGAAACAAGGTAGTATGTCCGTGGTGGACTATACTGCTAAGTTTGTGGAGTTGGTTAAATTCCATCCTCACTATGCTGCAATTACTGCTGAGTTCTCCAAGTGTATTAAATATGAGAATGGTTTGCGTCCCGAGATTAAGCAAGCTATGGGATATCAAAGGATAAGAAGGTTTAGGGATTTGACAGAATGTTGTAGAATCTTCGAGGAAGATAGCAAGGCTCGTTCTACACATTACAAAAGTTTGAATGAGAGGAAGGGAAAGAAACAAGCTAGAAGTGGGCCTTATGTGACACCCATTGATAAGGGCAAGCATAGGGGAAACTTTGATAAGAGATCTGGAGGCGGAGGTTCCGGTTTCGTTAAGTGTTACAAGTGTGGTGAAATGGGTCATAAATCATTTGAGTGTGGGAAGACTGTGGTGAAATGTTCTAACTGTGGAGGCCTTGGGTATGCTACTACCGATTGTAGAAGGAATATGGTGAAGTGCTATAATTGTGGAGAAGTGGGTCACATTAGTACTAAGTGTACTAAGCCGAAACAAGCTCAAGCGGGCTGAAAGGTGTTTGCATTAGCAGGGACGGACACTACTAGTGCAGACCGTTTGATTAAAGGTACATGCTTTATTAATAGTACGCCTTTAGTTGCTATTATTGATATGGGAGCGACTCATTCATTCATTTCTCTTGAGTGCGCTAAGCGTTTGAATTTGTTTATGACTTCTTGGGGTGGTGATAGGGTTATTGAGACTCCTGCTACGGGGTCGGTAACTACGTCTTTGGTGTGTGTAAGTTGTCCTTTGACCATGTATGGTAAAGACTTCACTATGGATTTAGTGTGTTTGCCGTTGGAGGGATTGGACGTAATCTTGGGTATGAACTGGTTGCAATTTAATCGAGTTCATATAGATTGCTATCACAAGTTAGTGAGGTTTCCTTCTTTGGAAGATGATGAAGAAGAGAGTTTCCTATCCACTAAAGAGTTGAAGAAACTTTTAGCGGACGAAGCTCAATTGTTTGGTTTGTTTGCATCATTGTCGGTGGAGAGTGAAGTTGAGCCCGATGTGTTCCCAGTGGTGTGTGATTTTCCAGAATTTTTCCGGAGGATATTACGGATGTACCGCCGGAAAGAGAAGTTGAGTTTTCTATTGATCTAGTTCCGGGTACTAGACCGGTTTCGATGGCACCGTATCGTATGTCGACATCGGAGTTGGTAGAATTGAAGAAGCAATTGAATGACTTGTTGGACAAGAGATTTGTAAGGCCAAGTGTTTCTCCTTGGGGTGCTCCGGTATTGTTGGTAAAGAAGAAGGATGGGAGTATGCAGTTATGCATTGATTATCGACAATTGAACAAGGTGACAATTAAGAACAAGTATCCGCTTCCAAGGATCGATGATTTGATGGACCAAATGGTTGGTGCGCATGTTTTTAGCAAGATTGATTTGAGATCGGGATATCACGAGATTCGTGTGAAAGGAGAGGATATTCAAAAGACGGCCTTTAGGACACGGTATGGCCATTACGAATATTCCGTGATGCCATTCGGGGTTTCTAATGCGCCGGGTGTGTTTATGGAATACATGAATCGTATTTTTTATGAACAGTTAGATCGTTTTGTGGTTGTGTTCATCGACGATATTTTGATTTACTCTAAGTCTCAAGAGGAGCATGAAGAGCATTTGAGGATTGTGTTACAAATTTTGAAAGAGAAACAATTGTATGCTAAGTTGTCGAAATGTGAATTTTGGTTGTCGGAAGTAAGTTTTCTTGGACATGTTATTTTCGGTAGTGGTATTAGTGTTGATCCATCCAAGATTGATGCGGTGATGCAATGGGAGGCTCCTAGATCGGTGTAGCGAGCGATTTTGGACGTGGTTCTTAGGCGCTGGTCGCTCTCTGCGGTTGAGCTTAAACTACAGGTCGATTCATTTTTTATCCTATTGTGAGCTGAATAAGGAAGGGAAATAGATGTCTCCAATTAACCCTGCTTGCATACTAAGTTTAAACAGCGGTCTGTTAGGTTACGGATGCTATCAATGTGGGGGGGCCTTTGTACTGGTTATTTGTATTTTCGCCAATACTGTTTTCTTTCTTTTTACCTTGACATAAGGTTTCTGGCGGGGAACAAGGATTAGGATGTTAGGACTTATGCTTTTGAGAGTATGGGATTTTGGGTTTTTTGTTTAGTGTGCTCGCTAAGATTTTTCTTTCAATCTTATGCCTACGTATTCCCGTTTACCGAAACAGGGAAATCAGAGCGTTCGTAGTTCCTCCTATTCTATGGGAGGAAATGGGTGTTTTTGGTGTCTTGTTCAAAGCCCAAGACGTGAAGCGAAAGGTGATTTGTATCTTGTTCAAAGCCCAAGATGTGAAGCTGAAAAGTCTGTTTGTATCTTGTTCAAAGCCCAAGATATGAAGCCAAAAGGTCTCAACTTTAGAGAGAATTTGTCATCTCTAAAGAGGGGGTTGTATGTCACAACTGTTTATAAAGGATAATTACTTTAACCGGGATACGCGGATCCTAGCAATCCCATAATTTCCTTTAAAGGGGATTTTAACCTGAAGGAGAAGACTTTAACTCAGTGTAGAGCAATGCTATCTTTCCTTAGGAATTTCTCATGCTAAAAGAGGGACAGTGGCATGGATGTAGATGATCCAGAGGCTTGCCGCTTACAGCGATTAGATGAAGGGGAAGGAGTTGTTGATGTTTGTGTACTGTGAACGAGGCACAACTTTGATGCTAAAAGGTTGATTGGATAAACCAGTGGTTTTCTTATATAAAGCCTAAGAGGAGGCTAAAAGGTTTTCTTTATACAAAGCCTAAGAGGAGGCTAGTACGTGTCTCGTACAAAGCCCGAGAGAGAGGCTAAAAGGGGTTGATCCTACAAGAGGATCTTTTATACTCAACAAGAGAGTGTTTTTGTATCTCGTACGAAGGCCGAGATGGAGGCGAAAAGGTTTGACTCAACAAGGGAATCTTTTGGTATCTCGTATAAAGCCCGAGATGGAGGCTATTGTTTGTTTGGATCAATAAGAACCTTTTTGTATCTCGTATAAAGCCCGAGATGGAGGCGAAAAGGGTGATTGACTCAACGAAGGAGTCTCTTATGTGTCTCGTACAAAGCCCGAGAGAGAGGCTAAACGTTGTTTGACTCCGCTGGGGAGAATCATTGTACAAAGCCAAAGAGGAGGCTAAGGTAACTATTTCAGTTAAGTGACAGGTCCAGTATACTGATTTTAAAGAGAAAATCAGTTCTTATATGAGCAACATTGTACTCATGGATTTGATTCGAGGATCAGGGATATTTCATATCTTTGAGGAAATGGGAAATCCAAAGGGTATTGAGACTGTCCGAGTCTACGGGCTTCCTTCCTATTTAACGAAGGGGTCACTTGAGAATGTCTTTGAGACTCAAGGAAATTAGACTGTCCAAGTCTAGAGTGTCATCTTTTGTACTGTGCTTTGAGAAACAGTAGTAGACTCTTTGAAAGGACGGTTCTATGAAGATGACTAAGTTCTGTTCCTATACCTCTAGGAAGTCGTCGGGACAATTTGTACGAAACCCAAGAGGAGGCTGGAAACTTTTAAGAAGCCGACGGGTCCTTGTACGAAGCCCATGAGGAGGCTATCATTCTCGGAGGAAGAGATCATTATACGAAGCCTAAGAGGAGGCTGTGAATACTTCTAAGAAGCCGTAGGGTCCTTGTACTAAGCCCAAGAGGAGGCGGGGTTGCTTTTAGGAAGCCCGTGGGTCCTTGTACGATGCCCAAGAGGAGGCCGATGCTTTTAAGAAGCCGATGAGTCCCTAAACCCCGAGAAATTCAAGACATGCCATTCACCGAGAATAAATCAAGCCAGGAAAGTTTGAGAATTTGGAAGAAACTCAAGAGATGCCATTCACGGAGAAAAGATCATCTCTGGGGAGTAGAGTTTCTTGACAAGTGCTTTTAAGAAGCCTGTGGGTCCCCAAACCCCGAGAAATTCAAGACATGCCATTCACCGAGAATAGATCAAGCCAGGAAAGTTCGAGAATTTGGAAGAAACTCAAGAGATGCAATTCACGGATAAGAGATCATCTCTGGGGAATAGAGTTTCTTTGACAACTTCTACGAGTGATAGTCTATGAAAGGGTTCACCGAGAATGCTGCCTTTCATATCTCCATATTGTTTAACCCCAAGAGGAGGGAAGACCGTGTCTGGTAATTCTATGGGGATCTAGTTTTGACTATTTAAGAGTGATCAGCGGGCTTAATGCTAGACGTAGTTGCCGGGGAAACTCTAAATATCTATACTATTATTACACAGTTGATATGAGTTTATGAAAGAAGACTTACAGCGAAACAGCCCCACAATACAGTTATATGTATATGAAAGCGGTAAATGAAAGCGTATAAACACTTACTCAGTTGTAGAGCTTCCATGCTGTTTGGTTAGTTGTTCAACAAAGACAGATTGAAAACAACAGTATATTCAAAATCAAAGGAGAAAGTGCTTTGAAAAAGAAAGATTTGGGGCTTACAGCTCAAGGAGAGGCCTAGGGTTTTATCAGTGAGCGCACTGTTGAATTTGTACAGAGGGACTTATACAAGTGACTGAGGCCCAAAAAAGGTTTTCTGTACAAAGGGATGGGTCTTGCACTCTCTCAAGAGGCCCAAAAGGTTTTAAAGAAAAAGAGCGGGGCTTATAACACGAGGGTAGGCCCAGTTGATTTTTCGTTTAAAATGGCGACCGCGCCGAGGTTTTCTTTTAACGCAGAGGGACTTATACAATAAGTGAGGCCCAAAATGTTTTGGTTAAATGGGGGTTGGGTCTTACACTCTAATAGAGGCTCAAAAGTTTTGAATGGGTCTTATAGCTCAAGGAGAGGCCCAAAAGGATATTTTTCAAAAGGCAACGATCGCGCCGTTTGTTTTTGACGGTATCGGGACTTATACAATACACTGAGGCCCAAAAATGATTTGGTAAAAAAAAAGATTGGGTCTTACACTCTATTAGAGGCCCATGAGTGTTTGACAATGATTTGTTTTGAGTGAAAATCAAAGAAACCCTAATTTTATTCTTTAAAAGTAAATATTTAAAGAAAATCAATGAAAAATACCAAATAGGTTTGAATAAACCACTTGTGATTTTTGTTTAAGGTTTAAAAAATGAGGTATAAATCACAAGAGATATTAAAACTCATTTGGTCTTGATTTTTCAAGATGAATATTCATTTTAAAATGCTTAAAAACAAATAAAAATGAATTTATTCACAAAAATAAGAATTATATTAAATAAATAATACAAACTTAATTTTTTTGTGGAATAAAATATTTCAACATTTTTGTGATTTTTTGCAAAAAGAACCAATAAAAAATAATTAAAATTGAAAGAGTTATTAATTTTCCAAATAATTAACAAAACATGAAAATAGTTGGAAAAATAGCAAAAATGTAAAAAATCACAAAATGGCATGGGTGGGGTTTGAACCCACGACCTCAAGCATACAAGGCGCGCGCCTTACCACTGGGGTGGTGATACATCCATTGTTTGAAACAAACCAACAAATACACAAGTCATGCCTTGGTTTTGGCTTGCCCAAGGCAAGTTTTGGCTCAAAAACGTGAAGGTCATAACTTTCTCAATTCTTAATGGTTTGAGACAAAATTTATATGCATCTGGGCCAGAATTTCATAAGGAATCCAATGGTGGTGGTAGTTTTTTCACATCACACTCCCACCTCAAAACCCGATAGTGGTTTTGAAAATGACCTATAAATGCATTTTCTATGCTACAACTTGGTATAAGCATGGATTACATGGTGAATTAGCTCAAACACAACATATATGACATGTATGAGATGTTTATGATTAATGGACTTCAAATGCACACATGTTTTGGTGAGTGCAAGTTGAGAGGCTTACCCTTCTTTGAGATTTTGGAGGTTTCTCTGCAATCTGCCAACCCTCTTGCTCCAGATATGATTTTATGCTTTGAACCACCTCAAATGATCCCTTGGATGCTTTTAGGATGATTGAAATCAGCTGGTACCTGCAAAAACACAAACTGTCCCTTTCTTGCAAAAGGGGTTAAAAGTGACCAAAATAGCAACTCCCTCAAATGGTGTTCCAGATGGTGGGAACCATTTGGGACAGTTCAAGGATGATATTTGGAGTGTGTTTGAGGTTTTATCTGGTTTGGAAAGTGACTGAATCAAGACATGGCTTGAAAAATGCAAAAAAGTGTTATTTTGAGGTTTTGAGAGGTGACTTTGTGATGTTGTGATTACAGGTCATTTTTGATGGTTTGCACAGCTTACATATGATATATATGAGGTGTGTGTGTGATTAGTTTGTGTGGAATTGCTCTCTAGCTCAAAAACTCAGAATTACTTGCTTTGGAAGGCAAGTTTGAGGTGAAAGAAGAGATTTTGAGGAAAACATCTGTTTGATGGCTTTGGTGTACTCAAACTGAACACAATTGAGCTCTATTTATAGTAGAGCAAGTTTGTTTTGGGATCCACAGTGAATGGCAACTGCAGCAGGTGTTTGTTCAATGTTGGCCAATGAAAATGCAAGTCTCCTCTAGCCATTGACTAGAGGTTAGGGCACAGGGCTGTGGTTCCCTTGGTCTTGGATAAGTCTTGACTGATTTCAGATGAGAATGGCTCAGACCATGCCACCTTGATGCTTCCATTGAATGCTTCAATCCAAATTTGGAGTCTTGTCCCTATTTTGGCCATTCTAGGTTCAACATGCTATTTCTTGTTCCATGGACTTTGGAGACTTGGCTCAGTGATTGTCCCCTTTAGATTCAATCCTCAGATGTGTCCAAGTGGATAGGAGCATTTGAATTTGGCTGATTTTGGCAAATCGAGCAAAATTGCAAATTCTGCCTTGCCTTGACAGATTTCAGCAAGGCAACTTGCCAATGTCATATCTCATGGTGTAAGTTGAATTTGGTAATGCTCTTGACCATTTTGGAAAGCCCTTACATGATACAACAACTGTTTGAACATGTTTGGTTTTGATCTCTTTTGAATCCAAGTGAAAAATCCCCGTACATTTGGCAAAAAGTGAAGACAGATTTGGACTTAGTGAAAATTTCACTAAGTGTTGGAAAAAGTGATATTTTCACTTTTCAGCCACTTTGATCACCCCATAACTCAAAATCCTTAATGAATTGGACTTAGGTCTAGTTGAAGTTTTTGTAGAGGGTAATGAGGGCTACAAATCCATCTTTGGATGAGGAAAAATGGCTTTGTGGTTTAGGAGTTATGATCCTCCAAAGTTGGTACCCTTGTCACTTTATTTTTAACTTAGAAAATTTTCTAAGTTTTTATGGTTACCCCTTTTACAAGTTATCCAACTTTTCTTGATTTTTCTTGATGAATGATGATTCAAATCATACATTAACATCATTTTCGGGTTAAAAATCTATTTTGGTGAAAAATCTCAAAAAGTCAAAGTTGACTTTTGTGCACAGTTGACTTTTTATCAGATGAATTCGAAACTGTGGCATTCTTCATGAAATCATGTCCTTGACCTAAATCAAACTTGATGGACATGTTCCATGGGTGTCATAGGGTATATTGAGGCATGTCCTAGGGTTTGGGAGCATGTCCTGTTCAAAAGTCAAAGTTACAATTGACTTTTTCCTTAAAACCCTAATTGTGGTGCAGATGAAATTGAGACTTGTTGCTCAAGCTTCTTGGATTAATGCATTGTTCCAAATGGATAAATATAGTTCATTAGAGACCCTCAAACCCTCTCTTGAGGTCTTGGCTCATGGTTTGTCCCAAAAGTCAATTTAGGGGTGAATTAGGTCAAGAAACCCTAATTCCTGATTTTTGATAAGTGCATCCCCTAAGGCAAAATTGACTTGATGATTGGGTCCATGAGGTTCCATGGAGTATATTAGGTTATGTTTTGGATCATTGGCTCGTGCCCAGATGAAAAATTTCCATCTGGAGGCCCTGGTCTACCAAAACCCTAATTTGGTGACACTGTCGATCTGGAGACTTGATCCACCTAGAAGGGAGCAACTTTGTGCTTAATCCTTAAAGTGGGAGTCCTCTTGATCCCTTGTAGCTACTTGAGAGGTTAGACAAGTTGAAAATCATGTCATTCCTTGATTGATCCTTTGTCAAAAGTTCTGAGAGGGCTTGAAACCCTAAATTTGATTACAGTGAATGCTCACCCATCTTTGGGGAGACTGATGAAGTATGATGGTTCCTCCATATTGTGATAATGATTTGCACAATGATGGGACATCTTAGTGGTCAAAATTTGGGGTATGACAGATGCCCCTATTTAATCTTCTTGGACCCGAAGGTGTGAATGATGAAGGTATTCGGGCATTCGAGGTGCAAGAAGATTAAATATCGGAATACCCGAAATTTTGATGGTGGTTATGAATGGCGGATCGTATCCATCTCCTTTTGCTGAGCAATGATGCTTAGGAAAGGTAAACTTCCCCTCGATCCTGGTCTTCAGCCAAGGAACTGGTCTCAGTTTTCTTTTGTTAACCTCCCCCCGTTCCTGGTTTCCTACCAAGGAACTGGTCTCAGTTGCTGAAACAAACTTCCCCTCGATCCTGGTTACCTACCAAGGAACTGGTCTTAGTTTCTGATTTAAACTTCCCCTCGATCCTGGTTTCCTACCAAGGACCTGGTCTTAGTTGCTGAAATAAACTTCCCCTCGATCCTGGTTTCTTACCAAGGAACTGGTCTCAGTTTCTTTTGTCAATAAACTTTATTGACAAGGAACGCTATTTGTAGCGGATTTCCTTCAAACTTCTCGCCGAATTTTCCTGGGGAGATGCCATTTGATGGAAAAAGCTTTGATGTCAGACTTGCTGGAGAACCCAGTCGTCTGAGTTGTAGAGTTGCACAAACTTCTCTGTTGGAGACGCCATTTGTCGATTCTACTAGGGAAAGCGAGTCTCTTGAGAGACTGTTTTCGTTTGGGGGCTTACATCATACTTTTCTCGGGATCTTTCCGGAGAAATGCCATATGATGGGATCCAATTTTGAGGTGCCGATGACCTTTTCATCAGTGGTTTTTTCGGAGAAAAACTGCCGTACCGCCGAATCTCTGATTAAGAGGCTTTCTCTGTGGATTTTCCTTAATTCGGGAAAGCAAGGATATCATCTTCAATGGCGAAGAGTGATGCTGACTGAAGGTTCCTCTGGTTTTTCAGAGGTTCAAGTTATCAAAGTGGTCAAGGACCGACTTCATTCCAGAAATAAACTGGAGGAGCGAGATCGTTCGGGCGTCGCGCTTCTTGACGAGACAAGAACTGATAACTCGATTGAGAGAACTCCTATCTCTAAGGGACAAGACCGACTAGAGTGATAGTGATACAATATGAATATGAATGCAAATCAATAATGCATGATGTATGTATGTTTATGCTGACAAAACTGACGCGACATACAAACTGACGGGTGAACACGACTGGATACTCGGCCATCGCGGGGCGTGTAGAAATATCGCTGGTTCAAGATAGCAATTCCACCTTGCTTAGGAGAGATAGTCCCTGGGGGAATACCGGTGATCGGGCTTAGAAGATGAGAACTCGGCCGAAGCGTGTCAGACGAAACAAGGTCTCTGACACAGTTGATCCCTTCATTCAGGCGTACTGGGTTAGAAGGAGTACTTTGATTCTGCACTTTGAAGCTCGATTACTTCTGGAGAAGCGAGCGACGTTCTTTCGATGTTCAACAGTCAAAAGAAATTGCCGTCTTTATTAAAAGCAGAAAATTTTTTTAACAAGTAAATTCATTTTTGTTTCATTTCAAGAATCATTGATCATGTTAAAATGTCGTTCTGTAAAGCTAAAACAAATAAGAATTACAAAAAAAAGCACAAGGGCTAAAATTTTATTGATAAGATGGAGATCAGCCAAGCGCGTGATTCCAAAGAGTATTTACAAAGTTAGAAAATGGTAATTTACAGGGAAAAGGGCTACGTTGAAACATAACGACTGCTATCCTTCTACCAACTTTGAATTCGGGGCATCCTGAGCTTCTGTCGAAGATGACCTTGACTGGGGTTTTCTGACAGGTGATGTAACTGCTGCTGAGGGATCTGCCTCTGTTGAACATAGTTACTTGCCATTATCCCTAATTTTTGCCTGGATTGTACTATGAGATTTCCAATCCACCGGGATGATTTTTTCCATGTCTCTAACTTTTGTCTGGACCGCCCTTTCGGGTTTTCAATCCACCGAGACTTTTTTTTTAGGCGAAGTATTTCTTGACTACATCAACATTCGTAGGGTAGGCAAATTCCTCTCCGTCCATGGTTGCAAGTCTCAAGGCGCCGCCTGAGAAAGCTTTCGTGACCACATAGGGGCCATCATAATTTGGGGTCCATTTGCCCCGAGAGTCAGTGAGAAATGATTGTATCTTCTTGAGCACGAGGTCTCCTTTTCTGAAAACACGGGGTCAGACCTTTTTGTCAAACGCCCTCTTCATTCTCTGTTGATACAACTGACCGTGGCATAATGCACTGATTCTCTTTTCTTCGATCAGATTAAGCTCGTCGTGTCGGTTTTGACACCATTCAGCTTCGGTGAGCTTAGCTTCCATCAATACTCGGATTAACGGGATCTCTACTTCTATGGGGAGCACTGCTTCCATGCCATATACTAGAGAGAAAGGGGTAGCCCCTGTTGAAGTGCGGACAGATGTGCGATAACCGTGAAGAGCAAAGGGTAGCATCTCGTGCCAGTCTTTGTAGGTTACAACCATCTTTTGAATGATCTTCTTGATGTTCTTGTTAGCTGCTTCTACCGCCCCGTTCATCTTGGGTCGGTAGGGAGATGAGTTATAGTGTTCGATTTTGAACTCAGCACACAACTCTTTCATCATCTTATTATTCAAGTTAGATCCATTATCAGTAATGATCTCGCTTGGAACACCATAACGGCAGATGATATTGATTTTGATAAATCGGACCACCACTTGTCGGGTTACATTAGCGTATGACACTGCTTCGACCCACTTGGTGAAGTAATCAATGGCTACCAGGATGAACCGATGTCCGTTTGAAGCCTTAGGTTCGATCAAGCCAATCATGTCGATTCCCCATATGGAAAAAGGCCACGGGGAAGAAAGAACTTTGAGATGTGATGGCGGTACATGAATTTTGTCGGAGTATATCTGACACTTGTGACACCTCATGTACTTGTAGCAGTCGGATTCCATTGTTAACCAATAGTACCCTGCTCTTAGAATTTTTCTCGCCATTGTGTGTCCATTGGCATGAGTGCCAAAGGATCCTTCGTGAATTTCTTTCATCAGCATTTCTTCTTCTGGTCTGTCTACGCATCGGAGCAAGACCATGTCAAAGTTTCTCTTATAGAGAGTGTCACCGCTCAAGAAGAAATTTCCAGCCAGTCTTCTGAGGGTTTTTCTGTCTTTTCTGAGTGCCCCAGGTGGGTACTCTTGTTTCTGAAGGAAGCATTTGATATCGTGATACCAAGGTCTGTCATCTATGACTGCTTTAATCGTGAAGACGTAGGCGGGCTGTTCAAGGCGCATTATGTCGATCTTAGGTAGGTCGTTCCATTGACCTACACTAATCATGGAAGAGAGAGTGGCTAATGCATCCGCCATGTGATTCTCATCACGAGGAATATGATGAAACTCAACTCTGTCGAAGAAGGGTAGCAACCTTCTTGCATAATCTTTGTAAGGAACCAATCCTGATTGGTATGTGTTCTAATCTCCTTTTATCTGATTGATAACCAAGGCTGAGTCGCCGTATACGTCCAAGTTTTTGATCCTTAAATCAATCGCTTCTTCGAGACCCATAATACAAGCTTCGTATTCGGCCTCGTTGTTCGTACATTTGAGCGTAAGTCTGAAAGTGAAAGGAATGTGGGTACCCTGAGGGGTAACAATGATTGTCCCAATTTCGTTTCCATAATGATTAACTGCTCCGTCAAAGATAAGTCCCCATTGGGAACCTGGTTCTGGCCCTTCACTGGGTAACGGTTCATCGCAATCTTTCATTTTTAGATACATGACATCTTCGTCTGGGAAGTCAAACCCGATTGATTCTTGATCATCAATCGGTTGATGAGCCAAATGATCGGCTAAAATACTTCCCTTAACGACTTTTTGAGCGTGATACTCTATGTCATATTCTGATAACAGCATCTGCCAACGGGCAATCCTTCCCGTGAGAGCAGGTTTTTCGAAGACATATTTGATTGGATCCATTTCGGAGACCAACCAAGTAGTATGACGAATCATGTATTGGCGAAGACGTTTGGCTGCCTAAGCCAAAGCGCAACAAGTTTTCTCAAGCATCGTGTACCGAGTCTCGCAGTCGGTGAATTTCTTGCTCAGATAGTAAATGGCAGACTCTTTCCGTTTGGTTTCGTCTTGTTGGCCAAGTACACATCCCATTGAGTTCTCTAGGACTATGAGGTAAATGATCAGTGGTATTTCTTCCACTGGAGGTGATAGAATCGGAGGATTCAACAGATATACCTTGATACTGTCGAAGGCGGTTTGGCAATCTTCTGACCAAACGCAATCCTGGTTCTTTTTCAGTAATTTGAAAATCGGCGCACACGTGGCGGTCATGAGGAATATGAATCTGGAAATGTAGTTCAAACGTCCCAAGAATCCTCTGACTTGTTTTTCAGTTTTCGGAGAAGGCATTTCTTGAATGGCCTTGACCTTGTCAGGATCAACCTCAATTCCTTTCTGGCTGACGATGAACCCTAATAGTTTCCCTGAACGGACACCGAAGGTGCACTTGTTGGGCTTTAAGCGGAGTTTTAATTTTCTTAGACGTTCGAACAATTTTGACAGATGTTCAATGTGCTCACTCTCTATTTTTGATTTTGCAATCATATCATCGACATACACTTCGATTTCTTTGTGTATCATGTCATGAAACAGAGTAGTCATGGCCCTTTGATAGGTTGCCCCAGCGTTCTTCAAACCGAACGGCATTACCTTGTAACAAAAGTTTTCTCCATGTCATGGCCCTTTGGGGTAATGAACGAAGTTTTCTCCATGTCTTTCGGCGCCATTTTGATCTGGTTATAGCCCGAGAATCCATCCATGAAGGAGAATACTTTGAACTTTGCTGTACTGTCTACCAACATGTCAATGTGTGGTAAAGGAAAGTTGTCCTTTGGACTAGCCTTGCTCAGATCCCTGTAATCGACACACATTCTGACCTTTCCGTCCTTTTTCGGAACGGGTACGATGTTGGCTAACCATTGAGGATATTCAGATGTAGCGAGGAAACCCGCGTCAATCTGTTTCTGTACCTCTTCTTTGATTTTGATGGCCATGTCCGGGTGAGTGCGTCTCAACCTTTGCTTTACTGGCGGACATTCCGATCTCAACGGTAAGTGATGTTCCACGATGCTGGTATCCAACCCTAGCATATCCTGATAGGACCAAGCGAACACATCGGGGAATTCTCTGAGAAGCTTTATCAAACTCTCTTTGGCAGTTGGACTGAGCAGTGCCCCAATCCTGATTTCTTTTCTCTCTTGCTCTGAACCCAAGTTTACCGTTTCCACGGTTCTTTGTGAGGTTCAATGGACCTTTCCTCTTGTCTGAGTAGTCGAGAGATCTCTTCTAGAATTTTGTCGTCATTTTCTTCTTCAGCCTCGAATACCGAGAACTCAAAGTTGGGAGAAGGCATCGGATCGTATGTTTCAACGGGGTTTAAAACAAGCAATCTGCATGACGTGATGATTCGTGTTTAGAAGAGATAGAGAAAATGCAAGTGTGTGCAGTGTATTTTTTTTTACTGCTTGTTTTTATTATTGAATTGTTTTTTAGGACTACCATTTTCTGAGAAAAGCAAAAAGAGAAAACAACAACTAATGCGGAAATTACAGAACGACGTTATTTTATTAATGAACAAGTAGATCCTTGAAACTACAACCCTATAAAACAAAACTCAGTCACTTTGGGCGAAGCGAAGAGGGATTTTTACAGAAAGCGAGCCCTGTCAAAAACATCCGTTTCACCTGGGCAGGGTGAAAGGTTAAAAGACGGCAATTACTTTGACTGGTGAACGACCTTCGAAACCTCGACGACAATCTATTGGCGGCGAACTCCTTGGTAAATCACAAAGTCTGGCACCTTCCTTGATTTGTCTTCAGAAATAACGCTGATTTCTGGTGGAGCAGGATCATTGGAATCTGTCTCTCAGGCAGAATTGTCGTAGGAGGATTCCTCTGTTGTATTTTGCAGAGTATTTGTGCTCTCAGCTGTATCTCCCCATCCAGTTGGTTGGATATCTTCGAGCCTGATACGAGAGCTTTCGGGAGCGGTGTATTTGACCATGAAGTCGTATTTCCCACTTGGTTCTCCCTGGGTGTCCCAAACTTCTTTGGAACTGGAGGAGTCATCCTTCTCGATGACGTTAACCTCGGGAAAAGCATAGTTGATGAATTCAAGTCCTGCAAACGTTGCGAATTCATCTTCATGTTGAGTAGTTTCTGAATGACCTGAGTGTTGATCCCATGACATGGTGGGGACACAGGTATTCTGTTCAACGACGATCAGCTAATTTTCATTGTTCGGCTGACTCTCTTGCCCCAAGTTTCCTGGGTAAGGCTGCCACATTGGTAGACCATCCATTAGGCCATAGTAATTGTGGTCAAAGTTGTCCTTTATCGGAGTGTCTTCCTCTAATGAATTTGGCGGAGCGCGACATCCTTCCGGATCACAATCCCCATAGATCATTTAGACATCTGATCTTGGTATAAATCTCGGACTTTCTGTAGGAAATAAAAAAGGCATAGGCACCTCTTCCTAAGACATATAACCGTCCTTGTTAAGTTAGGACTTCCATTCTTCATCTGGGTCAGAGGGATCTTCCTCATTGATAGCATGAACTGTCTGAGACACTGGGTGAAGGAAACCTCCACTGTGGAAGAAGTTTTGAAGGGGATGAAGACTTTCATCGTTGGCAGCTGTCTGGGTACAGGTTGCAGAAAAACCAAGACCCTTCTTTGTTTTATTGTCAATGGGAATGACAAGCTGTCCCCATCCGGTTGTATCGGTACTCTCAACCGCTTTGATAGCATCTTTGTATGAAGAAATCGAAGTTCCTTCTTTGAACTAATTGTCTTTGCTTACCGACAGTGCTTGGAACTGCGTTCCAATAACCTCCTCGGGTTCTACACAAGTAGATGATGATAAGTTACTCACGAGCAAGGCCTGTTCTCCACAGACTGTGACAAGTTGATCGTTCTGAACGAACTTTAGCTTTTGGTGGAGGGTCGAAGTGACCGCTCCATCCTGATGTATCCAAGGTCTTCCTAATAAACAACTGTACGTTGCCCGAATGTCCATGACCTAGAAAGTGACTTGGAAAATGTGAGGACCAATAGTTATGGGAAGATCAACTTCGCCGATAACTGTTTTTCTGGATCCGTCGAACGCTTTGACGACGACCTCACTGATTCTCATCGGAGGGCCTTTGAATGAAAATTGCATCAAAGTGGACTTCGAAATAATATTCAGGGCTGACCCTGTGTCTACCAGTACGCTGGCTAAAGCATCGTCCTGGCAGTTAACCGTGATATTGAGTGCCATGTTATGACGGCGACCCTCTTCGGGTAATTCCTCATCACTAAATCCCAAATTATTGCAGGAAGTGATGTTAGAGACAATGCTATCGAGCTGTCTGATTTTTACATCCTGTTCCACAAAGGCTTGCTCCAAGACTTTCTGTAGAGCCTCCCTATGTGCTTTTGAACTGAGTAACAGTGATAACACCGAGATCTTTGAAGGAGTCTGTAACAGTTGATCAACAATGTTATATTCACTCCTTTGGATGAGCTTCAACATCTCATCATTGTTTTTTGAAAGGTCGGGATTACTGGATTGACCGACTGGTGGATCGGGAGCTTCTGTCTGAAGTTCCTTTTCTTTGTTAAGTTCTCCAACTCCTCGGTTGAAGATTCTACCGCTCCGTGTTACATGACTGATGTCTGCAATATTCACGACGGAGGGTAATGGAATTTCCTTTCCATTTTCAACTGTCATTGCACCGTATTTGTAAGGGATAGCCTTAGCTGATTCATACGGTAGATAGATGACTATGGGAACCTTCTGATTTTTCTGACCATCGTAAGCAATCTCGATCCGTTCTCGGTTGGGAACTCTAGATTCGTCAAGTAGAGGGATAATGGCAAAAAGATCCCTGGTCCTGTGATGACCAGAGATCGTGACAACATCCTCAACTTGCTTGGCAAGGTAGTTTGGCGTTCAATTGATGGGTCCAGAACCTGGATATGGACGAATTTCTCCATGATCGACCTGACCCTGAAGAGCTGCTCTCACAAAGTAACACCCTTGGTTACTTTCTGAACAGACACCGCAACGTTCATAGTTGTGTGGTGGCACCTGGCCACGCCCACTATGAATACAATGTAACCTCACTAGGTTAGCTTCCACAGATCGGACGTCCTGACTTTGACGCCGAGTGGGATTCCTGTTACTGATACTAATTTGCTGAGTATCTTCATCCATGTAGATTGGCATCCACCAGTGATTTAACAAGTGCTGAAGTGCCTCTTGGACAAGGGTACAACCTCGATCGTTTTCACAACCTGCTTTACAGTTTTGATAGTTATGTGATATTAGGAATCCGAGTCGGACCTGCTCAGCATGTAACTCTACCAGGTTGGTATTCATCACGCGGATATCAAAGATCTGAACCATGTTGATTTGATAGGAATTCCTATCATGGTAGTCTTGGATCCATCCAAGATCCATCTGACGCTGGAGGGCCTCCTGTATGAAAGAGCATCCCTGTTTGTTTACCGAGCAGGTCAGACAGGAACTGTAATCGTGCCACGACAGATTATGATACTGGCTTTGCCTTGAGTGCATCGCCACCAAGTTGACATTCATTGCACGGATATCGTGGTTCTGAATGATGTTAGAATTCGTGTAGACCATGTTAACTCCACGAACTCGGTGCTCTTGGATCCATTCGAGATCCATCTGTTCTTGCAAAGCTGCTTGCACTACAGAACAGCCTTAATTGTCTTTAGAGCAGATATCACACCGATGCTAGTTATGAGGTGGCACATGGCCATATCCACTCTGTCTACAATGCATCTTGACCAAATTGGTTTTCAACAAGAGTACATCGTGAATTTGATAGACATCGTTAGTCTCTCCTTCTATCAAATTGACTGCAGCCTTCTCGTGTTGAGGCAACGAGTTCGTGAGAACATTAGGATTCGTATCCTTGAAGGATAAGACCCCGCTCCTAACAAGTTTTTTCACGTCGGACTTGAAATTGAGACAAGTCTCTATGTTATGCCCTGACCCTCCTTGATGATAAGGGCAAGTTTGATCCACCTTAAACCAAAAAGGCGGATTTTACGGTACTGTAAGAGGAGATTTAGTCTGAATGTGCCCCTTAGCCAGTAGTAATGGAAACAGCTCTGCGTACGTTACGGGTAAAGGATCAAATCCTGGTGGCCGTGTTGTACGGTTGTCGTTATATGGAGGATGAGCCTGCTGAAGAGGCTGTTGTGTCCTTTGCTGATCAGGTTGGCTCTGCGCAACCTGAGGTTGATACGTAGGAATAGACACAGGGTTGATAGCAGGAGTCACAGCTGCTACCGGTTGATAATGTCGCCTTTGCTTTCCGAGAGAGATATTCCCAATATCTTGCTCTTTTTTCTTAGGGAGAGCACTACCGCATTTTTTAGTACCGCTCGTTGATCCAGTGTCTTTTATCAAACGTCCTTCTCGGACGGCTTCCTCAAGACGTACGCGCATGCCGACCATTTCGGTGAAATCACTGGGCGCACTGGCAACCATTCGGTCATAGTAAAATGAGCTTAAGGTTTTTAAGAAGATCTTTGTCATCTCTTTTTCCTCAAGAGGTGGACAAATTTGAGCGGCAATTTCGCGCCACCTTTGAGCATACTCCTTAAAGGTTTCCTTGTCCTTTTGCGACATCGATCTGAGTTGATCTCTGTCGGGTGCCATGTCCAAATTGTATTTGTATTGTTGGACGAAGGCAGTACCAAGATCTCTGAATGTGCTGATCGTAGTACGGTTTAAACCCATGTACCATTTGAGTGCGGCACCGGTTAAACTATCCTGGAAGTAGTGAATCAGTAGGTCCTTATTCTCCGTCTGAGCTGACATTCGCCGAGCGTACATCACCAGATGGCTCTGAGGGCAAGAGTTACCCTTGTATTTTTCAAAGTCGGGCACTTGAAACTTGTGCGTGACTTTCACATTGGGGACCAAGCAGAGGTCTGCGGCGTCCTTTCCAAATAGATCCTGACCGCGAATGGCTTGCAGTTCTTTCTGCATTTCCAGGAACTGCTCCGGGAATTCATCCATTCGGTCAAACATACTTTCCTTTTTACCAGCAGGTATTGGTGGAATCTGTCCTTCCGGGACAGTGTGCACCACAGGGGGTGGTACCGTGACTACGGTAGCGAATCTTGGCATTTCCCGAAGTTTGTAACCTTCAGGAGTCTTCAGTATGCCCCTGGCATCTTCGCTTTCCCGAAGTTTGTAACCTTCAGGCCCAGCGGCTTCTGTTGTGATTCCCTGATCCTCAGTGATCGGCGGAACATATCCTCCCGGGATATAGTTGACAGGCATGCCCCCGGGACGATCTTTCGGCATCTGATACCTAGGATCATTCTTCTCCACTATGGGCATTGAGGTGATCTCTGAGATCACAATTCTTTGTAGCTGAACTTCTGCCATGGCTTGCATGTCGTTACGAAGCTTTCTCATATCCTCTCTCAGAGCGTCGATCTCTTCTTTCAACTCTCTGTTTTCTTCCTCAAGATCATCCTTCCTTTTCTGACGATTGGCCCGAGTATTATACGAATGAGATAGTTTGACTCTAGAATCGAGACACAAACCTGAGATTCGTAGGGAAGAAGAATACGCGATGTGAGAATGATGAATGCAATGATTATATTAATTGTTTTATTGGTTTAATCAAAATAAACTTCGACAATTAGATTGCAAATATCAAATGGTGGGGAAACCCCTTTTTATTGAAATTCAAAGGATTACAGAAATGGAAATACAGTAGATTACAAAGTGCAGAAACAAAAACCTAAACTAATGGGTCCCGAGTCCTCTCTGAAGAGAAGTCGAGTGCTGATTCTGGTATCTTCCTTTTCTTTGACCGGGGCTCTTGGGCCGTTGTCGGGTTGTCATTCCTTTGCCAAGTGAAAGGAGCGAGCAAATTCCTTTGGTCATCTTGATTCTCTACAGCATGCTGCTCCAAAATTTCAATCAGAGCATCTTTTTCTTTCAGTAATTGCTGTATTTTGGTGCACTCTACGTCGAGGGTGCGGTACTTGTTCTTCCAAGACCTCCTCTCCCGTTGAACTTTGTTGAGAGTAACCTGAAGCCTTTCAGTGTCCGTCATGAAGTACATGACAGGTTCCCTCGGCGGAAGAATGCCGTAACGAGGATAAGACATTTTTAGCTTGAGAGCTCTAGTTTGTACCCAATGGAGATAAGGCTCCACCGAGACACAGTCTGGTTTTCCTAGAGACTCCCGTCCTTTCTTATGAACCTGTTTCCAAGCATGCACTATTTCTATCTTTAGTGCTCTGTCGTTTTTTCCCTCCTTGAAGAAAAGACCTTCCAGATGAACACCCAGTGGGATGTGTCTCATCGGGAATCCAAATTGACGACGAACCAATACCGGATGGTAGTTGATTCCTCCTTTAGTTCCTATAAGGGGTACGTTGGGGAAGTTTCCACAACAGTCAATGATTCTGATTCCCTCATAAATCCTATTGCACCAATCTATATCAGAGTTGGTGAGGGACATGATCTTCTGTGACCAGCGCAAGGCACTCTTACAATCCCAAAAAGCATCAGACTTGGGCAAGTGAGAGATAAACCATTTGTAAAGCAAAGGTACACATCATGTGATCTCCCTTCCGCTGTACAAATTTCCCAAGTGTACAGAATGATACGCATCTGCGAGCAAAGTCGGCACAGGGTTTCCAATGAGAAAAACCTTAATGGAGTTGATATCTACAAAGTTATTGATGTTGGGAAACAAAAATAACCCGTAGGTGAGCAAGACAAAGATGCTTTCAAAAGCAGTCACGTTTCTTATACTGGCGAAATACAGGGCTTTCTTTGTCAAGAACTGGGCTGGTAAACCTTGGATGCCACCCTTAGCGGTCATGTGAGTCCTGACCTCAGACTCGTCCAAATGAATTGCTCTTGCAATGGTCTGATTCTTTGGAATTTCTTCCAGTCCAGAAAATGGAGCTCGATTTGTAATGTGTAAATTAATCAGATGAGAATACTCCTCTAGCGTTGGTGCGAGCTGGTAATCCGGGAATGTGAAACAGTGATAAACTGGATCATAAAACTGAATGAGCGCATCCATGATTCCCTCAATCACATGGACTCTTAACAGTGGTAGCAAACCTCCGTACTTGGATTTGAAAGCCTCAGGGTTAGTGATCATCCTTGCCAACCTTCTCAAATCCTCTAGTTTTGGAACCTTGAAGGTGTAACTATGAGTTCTCCTTCTCCCGAAATCCATTAGTGCCATCCTTTTCTCTGATATTTGCAATCACAGTCTTAGTTTAATTTGAAAAACAGAGAGACTAGAAGAGAAATTTTTTGAATGTTTTAATGTTTTATTAAATGAATGCATGAATGCAGCACACAAAAACATAGAAAAAACATGGGGTCAAAGGGTCGTTGTCATGAAGTCAAGGCTCTACCCATCCCCAAAGGTTTATACTAAGGTGATTTTTGTACCTGTACTCATTATCATCAGCTCCTCCCAGGAAAGCAAAACAACAAGCGGATCGCCAGCGAGTTGTAGAGCAATCTTAGAGTAAGTGCCATTCACCGAGAATAGATCACCAGCCTCAAATGAGGGTAGTATCGCGTAACAATTATTTCTGATAGTTTCCGCACTACGAAAGGGTTTGGCTCCTCAGCTTCTCAGACTTAACAATCGGCCCATTGTCTAGGTGAGAGAATGGGTTGCATTGGTTAGCCTCCACTGAGGTTGATGGTCGACCTCGTCGCCATCACCTATCTTAAGTGTATACTCAATCTTTCCACATGCGGCATCACACACATTCCCATTAGCAGAAAAATAAACACGTATAGCAATTAGGAAAAGCGGTATATAGATTTGTCCTAAACATCCTAGACCTTTAAAGCTATGGATCCTAAGTTCCTAACAGAAAATGGGTTCCCCGGCGGAAGCCCCAATCTGTGGTATTCACACAAGAGGTGAAAAGAAAGACCGTGCCTAGATCTAACATCGAACGGGCCCCACGGTGGGCGCCATTTTTTCTGTAGCGAGCGATTTTGGACGCGGTTCTTAGGCGCTGGTCGCTCTCTGCGGTTGAGCTTAAACTACAGGTCGATTCATTTTTTATCCTATTGTGAGCTGATAAGGAAGGGAAATAGATGTCTCCAATTAACCCTGCTTGCATACTGAGTTTAAACAGCAGTCTGTTAGGTTACGGTTGCTATCAATGTGGGGGCCCTTTGTATTGGTTATTTGTATTTTCGCCAATACTGTTTTCTTTCTTTTTACCTTGACAGAAGGTTTCTGGCGGGGAACAAGGATTAGGATGTTAAGACTGATGCTTTTGAGAGTATGGGATTTTGGGTTTTTTGTTTAGTGTGCTCGCTAAGATTTTTCTTTCAATCTTATGCCTACGTATTCCCGTTTACCGAAACAGGGAAATCAGAGCGTTCGTAGTTCCTCCTATTCTATGGGAGGAAATGGGTGTTTTTGGTGTCTTGTTCAAAGCCTAAGACGTGAAGCGAAAGGTGATTTGTATCTTGTTCAAAGCCCAAGATGTGAAGCTGAAAAGTCTGTTTGTATCTTATTCAAAGCCCAAGATATGAAGCCAAAAGGTCTCAACTTTAGAGAGAATTTGTCATCTCTAAAGAGGGGGTTGTATGTCACAACTGTTTATAAAGGAGAATTACTTTAACCGGGATACGCGGATCCTAGCAATGCCATAATTTCCTTTAAAGGGGATTTAAACCTGAAGGAGAAGACTTTAACTCAGTGTAGAGCAATGCTATCTTTCCTTAGGAATTTCTCATGCTAAAAGAGGGACAGTGGCATGGATGTAGATGATCCAGAGGCTTGCCGCTTACAGCGATTAGATAAAGGGGAAGGAGTTGTTGATGTTTGTGTACTGTGAACGAGGCACAACTTTGATGCTAAAAGGTTGATTGGATCAACCAGTGGTTTTCTTATATAAAGCCTAAGAGGAGGCTAAAAGGTTTTCTTTATACAAAGCCTAAGAGGAGGCTAGTACGTGTCCCGTACAAAGCCCGAGAGAGAGGCTAAAAGGGGTTGATCCTACAAGAGGTTCTTTTATACTCAACAAGAGAGTGTTTTTGTATCTCGTACGAAGCCTGAGATGGAGGCGAAAAGGTTTGACTCAACAAGGGAATCTTTTGGTATCTCGTATAAAGCCCGAGATGGAGGCTATTGTTTGTTTGGCTCAATAAGAACCTTTTTGTATCTCGTATAAAGCCCGAGATGGAGGCGAAATGGGTGATTGACTCAACGAGGGAGTCTCTTATATGTCTCGTACAAAGCCCGAGAGAGAGGCTAAACGTTGTTTGACTCCGCTGGGGAGAACCATTGTACAAAGCCCAAGAGGAGGCTAAGGTAACTGTTTCAGTTAAGTGACAGGTCCAGTATACTGATTTTAAAGAGAAAATCAGTTCTTATATGAGCAACACTGTACTCATGGATTTGATTCGAGGATCAGGGATATTTCCTATCTTTGAGGAAACGGGAAATCCAAAGGGTATTGAGACTGTCCGAGTCTACGGGTTTCCTTCCTATTTAACGAAGGGGTCACTTGAGAATGTCTTTGAGACTCAAGGAAATTAGACTGTCCAAGTCTAGAGTGTCATCTTTTGTAATGTGCTTTGAGAAACAGTAGTAGACTCTTTGAAAGGACGGTTCTATGAAGATGACTAAGTTCTGTTCCTATACCTGTAGGAGGTCGTCGGGACAATTTGTACGAAGACCAAGGGGAGGCTGGAAACTTTTAAGAAGCCGACGGGTCCTTGTACGAAGTCCAAGAGGAGGCTATCATTCCCGGAGGAAGAGATCATTATACGAAGCCTAAGAGGAGGCTGTGAATATTTCTAAGAAGCCTTAGGGTCCTTGTACTAAGCCCAAGAGTAGGCGGCGTTGCTTTTAGGAAGCCCGTGGGTCCTTGTACGATGCCCAAGAGGAGGCCGATGCTTTTAAGAAGCTGATGGGTCCCTAAACCCCGAGAAATTCAAGACATGCCATTCACCGAGAATAGATCAAGCCAGGAAAGTTCGAGAATTTGGAAGAAACTCAAGAGATGCCATTCACGGAGAAAAGATCATCTCTGGGGAGTAGAGTTTCTTGACAAGTGCTTTTAAGAAGCCTGTGGGTCCCCAAACCCCGAGAAATTCAAGACATGCCATTCACCGAGAATAGATCAAGCCAGGAAAGTTCGAGAATTTGGAAGAAACTCAAGAGATGCAATTCACGGAGAAGAGATCATCTCTGGGGAATAGAGTTTCTTTGACAACTTCTACGAGTGACAGTCTATGAAAGGGTTCACCGAGAATGCTGCCTTTCATATCTCCATATTGTTTAACCCCAAGAGGAGGGAAGACTGTGTCTGGTAATCCTATGGGGATCTAGTTTTGACTATTTAAGAGTGATCAGCGGGCTTAATGCTAGACGTAGTTGCCGGGGAAACTCTAAATATCTATACTATTATTACACAGTTGATATGAGTTTATGAAAGAAGACTTACAGCGAAACAGCCCCACAATACAGTTATATGTATATGAAAGCGGTAAATGAAAGCATATAAACACTTACTCGGTTGTAGAGCTTCCATGCTGTTTGGTTAGTTGTTCAACAAAGACAGATTGAAAACAACAGTATATTCAAAATCAAAGGAGAAAGTGCTTTGAAAAAGAAAGATTTGGGGCTTACAGCTCAAGGAGAGGCCTAGGGTTTTATCAGTGAGCGCACTGTTGAATTTGTACAGAGGGACTTATACAAGTAACTGAGGCCCAAAAAAGGTTTTCTGTACAAAGGGATGGGTCTTGCACTCTCTCAAGAAACCCAAAAGGTTTTAAAGAAAAAGAGTGGGGCTTATAACACGAGGGTAGGCCCAGTTGATTTTTCGTTTAAAATGGCGATCACGCCGAGGTTTTCTTTTAACGCAGAGGGACTTATACAATAAGTGAGGCCCAAAATGTTTTGATTAAAAGGGGGTTGGGTCTTACACTCTAATAGAGGCCCAAAAGTTTTGAATGGGTCTTATAGCTCAAGGAGAGGCCCAAAAGGTTATTTTTCAAAAGGCGACGATCGCGCCGTTTGTTTTTGACGGTATCGGGACTTATACAATACACTGAGGCCCAAAAATGATTTGGTAAAAAAAATATTGGGTCTTACACTCTATTAGAGGCCCATGAGTGTTTGACAATGATTTGTTTTGAGTGAAAATCAAAGAAACCCTAATTTTATTCTTTAAAAGTAAATATTTAAAGAAAATCAATGAAAAATACCAAATAGGTTTGAATAAACCACTTGTGATTTTTGTTTAAGGTTTAAAAAATGAGGTATAAATCACGAGATATTAAAACTCATTTGGTCTTGATTTTTCAAGATGAATATTCATTTTAAAATGCTTAAAAACAAATAAAAATGAATTTATTCACAAAAATACTAATTATATTAAATAAATAATACAAACTTAATTTTTTTGCGGAATAAAATATTTCAACATTTTTGTGATTTTTTGCAAAAAGAACCAATAAAAAATAATTAAAATTGAAAGAGTTATTAATTTTCCAAATAATTAACAAAACATGAAAATAGTTGGAAAAATAGCAAAAATGTGAAAAATCACAAAATGGCATGGGTGGGGTTTGAACCCACGACCTCAAGCATACAAGGCGCACGCCTTACCACTGGGGTGGTGATACATCCATTGTTTGAAACAAACCAACAAATACACAAGTCATGCCTTGGTTTTGGCTTGCCCAAGGCAAGTTTTGGCTCAAAAACGTGAAGGTCATAACTTTCTCAATTCTTAATGGTTTGAGACAAAATTTATATGCATCTGGGCCAGAATTTCATAAGGAATCCAATGGTGGTGGTAGTTTTTTCAGATCACACTCCCTCCTTAAAACCCGATAGTGGTTTTGAAAATGACCAATAAATGCATTTTCTATGCTACAACTTGGTACAAGCATGGATTACATGGTGAATTAGCTCAAACACAACATATATGACATGTATGAGATGTTTATGATCAATGGACTTCAAATGCACACATGTTTTGGTGAGTGCAAGTTGAGAGGCTTACCCTTCTTTGAGATTTTGGAGGTTTCTCTGCAATCTGCCAACCCTCTTGCTCCAGATATGATTTTATGCTTTGAACCACCTCAAATGATCCCTTGGATGCTTTTAGGATGATTGGAATCAGCTGGTACCTGCAAAAACACAAACTGTCCCTTTCTTGCAAAAGGGATTAAAAGTGACCAAAATAGCAACTCCCTCAAATGGTGTTCCAGATGGTGGGAACCATTTGGGACAGCTCAAGGATGATATTTGGAGTGTGTTTGAGGTTTTTTCTGGTTTGGAAAGTGACTGAATCAAGACATGGCTTGAAAAATGCAAAAAAGTGCTATTTTGAGGTTTTGAGAGGTGACTTTGTGATGTTGTGATTACAGGTCACTTTTGATGGTTTGCACAACTTACATATGATATATATGAGGTGTGTGTGTGATTAGTTTGTGTGGAATTGCTCTCTAGCTCAAAAACTCAGAATTACTTGCTTTGGAAGGCAAGTTTGAGGTGAAAGAAGAGATTTTGAGGAAAGCATCTGTTTGATGGCTTTGGTGTACTCAAACTGAACACAATTGAGCTCTATTTATATTAGAGCAAGTTTGTTTTGGGATCCACAGTGAATGGCAACTGCAGCAGGTGTTTGTTCAATGTTGGCCAATGAAAATGCAAGTCTCCTCTAGCCATTAACTAGAGGTTAGGGAACAGGGTTGTGGTTCCCTTGGTCTTGGATAAGTCTTGACTGATTTCAGATGAGAATGGCTCAGTCCATGCCACCTTGATGCTTCCATTGAATGCTTCAATCCAAATTTGGAGTCTTGTCCCTATTTTGGCCATTCTAGGTTCAACATGCTATTTCTTGTTCCATGGACTTTGGAGGCTTGGCTCAGTGATTGTCCCCTTTAGATTCAATTCTCAGATGTGTCCAAGTGGATAGGAGCATTTGAATTTGGCTGATTTTGGCGAATCGAGTAAAATTGCAAATTTTGCCTTGCCTTGACAGATTTCAGCAAGGCAACTTGCCAATGTCATATCTCATGGTGTAAGTTGAATTTGGTAATGCTCTTGACCATTTTGGAAAGCCCTTACATGATACAACAACTGTTTGAACATGTTTGGTTTTGATCTCTTTTGAATCCAAGTGAAAAACCCCCCTACATTTGGCAAAAAGTGAAGACAGATTTGGACTTAGTGAAAATTTCACTAAGTGTTGGAAAAAGTGATATTTTCACTTTTCAGCCACTTTGATCACCCCATAACTCAAAATCCTTAATGAATTGGACTTAGGTCTAGTTGAAGTTTTTGTAGAGGGTAATGAGGGCTACAAATCCATCTTTGGATGAGGAAAAATGACTTTGTGGTTTAGGAGTTATGATCCTCCAAAGTTGGTACCCTTGTCACTTTATTTTTAACTTAGAAAATTTTCTAAGTTTTTATGGTTACCCCTTTTACAAGTTATCCAACTTTTCTTGATTTTTCTTGATGAATGATGATTCAAATCATACATTAACATCATTTTAGGGTTAAAAATCTATTTTGGTGAAAAATCTCAAAAAGTCAAAGTTGACTTTTGTGCACAGTTGACTTTGACTTTTTGAGATTTTTCACCAAAATGGATTTTTAACCCTAAAATGATGTTAATGTATGATTTGAATCATCATTCATCAAGAAAAATCAAGAAAAGTGGGATAACTTGTAAAAGGGGTAACCATAAAAACTTAGAAATTTTTCTAAGTTATGGAAAAAGTACCACTAATACACTAACTTTGGAGGATCATAACTCCTAAACCACATGGCCATTTTTTCTCATCCAAAGATGGATTTGTAGCCCTCATTACCCTCTACAAAAACTTCAACTAGACCTAAGTCCAATTCATTAAGGATTTTGAGTTATGGAGTGATCAAAATCAAGAAATCACACTTTGTTCCAACACTTAGTGAAAATTTCACTAAGTCAGATTTTGATTCACTTTTTACCAAATGTAGAGGGATTTTTCACTTGGAATCAGAAGAGATCAAAATCAAACATGTTCAAACAGTTGTTGTGTCATGTAAGGGCTTTCCAAAATGGCCAAGAACATTGCCAAATTTAACTTACACCATGAGATATGACATTGTCAAGTTGCCTTGCTGAAATCTATCAAAGGCAAGGCAGATTTTGCATTTTGGCTCGATTTGCCAAAATCAGCCAAATTCAAATGCTCCTATCCACTTGGACACCTCAGAGGATTGAATCTAAAGGGGACAATCACTGAGCCAAGCCTCCAAAGTCCATGGAACAAGAAATAGCATGTTGAACCTAGAATGGCCAAAATAGGGACAAGACTCCAAATTTGGATTGAAGCATTCAATGGAAGCATCAAGGTGGCATGGACTGAGCCATTCTCATCTAAAATCAGTCAAGACTTATCCAAGACCAAGGGAACCAAAGCTCTGTGCCCTAACCTCTAGTCAATGGCTATAGGAGACTTGGATTTTCATTTGCCAACATTGGTCAAACCTACTTACCAGCTGCCATTCACTATTCCTTGCAAAACAAACTTGCTCTACTATAAATAGAGCTCAATTGTGATCAGTTTGAGTACACCAAAGCCATCAAACAGATGCTTTCCTCAAAATCTCTTCTTTCCCTCCAATTTTGCCTTCTAAGGCAAGTCACTATCGGGTTTTGAGTTTGAGAGCAATTCCAATCAAACCAATCACTCACACACCTCACATACATCACATATGAGCTGATCAAACACTTAGATCACTTCTGAAACACCAATTTCACAAAATCACCAGCTGGTTGCTCAAATTTTCAACCAAGTTGCAGCTGAGGTACCACAAATTGATCCAGCCAATTTCAATCAAGTCCAACCATTCAAACACACTCCATAGGGTGTAGGGAAGCTGTTCAGATCATCACCACTCATCTGTAACACCTCCAAATCAAAAATCACATTGCACTTGCTGTCACGGCTTAGAGGTAAGCATATACTTGGTCATCTCTCAATCTATGCATATTTCCTCGCACAATAATTTGGCCATATGTTCATAATCATGCATGGAATGTTTTCCCTCAATTAATTGCATTGTTTGAATCGTGTATCAAAAATCCTAGCCTTCATGCAGAAATTAGGGTTCTTGAGGATTTTTCATGATTTCTTGTTATATGTTTAATTTAAATGAAATTAATGGACATAGACATGATCATGAGGTTGAGACGAGCATAATGATATGTGGATTGCATGTTATAATCAAGTATTCAGTGAGATTGGAGAGAAAATGCAAATCTGGCCAAGCCCAGAACACGCGCGTGTTCTTGGCGCCATTTTTAGTAAATTCAAATATTTGAATTTTGTGATTTTATTTAATTGATTCAAAAATTAATTTTTCTCTGAGTTTTAATGATTTTGAGTTGATTCTTTTTTTAATAATTCACAAAAATGTTAAAATATTTTATTTTCCCAAAAAATCCCAAAAATATTATTTATTTCATATAATTGATATTTTTGCCAAGAATTAATATTTTAATTGTTTTTAACATTTAAAATATTTTTTCTACATTGATTTTGCAACTTTTAATGCTTTCTAATTATTTTGTAGGTCAATACTTAATTTTTGAAGCATTAATCCAAGATCACCATTTGTTTTTCACATGTTAAACAATTTTGATCATTTTAATTGAATATTTATTCAATTAAATACATTTTTGAAAACAAATTAGGGTTTTTGGATTAATTCAACCCTCATAAATCATTTTCAAAACACTTTGGGCCTCTTGAGAGAGTGTAAGACCCAACCCACTTGTACAAAAATATTTTTGGGCCTCATTTGTTGTATAAGTCCCTCTGTACATTTTCAAATAAACGGCACGATCATCGCCTTTTGAAAAATAACCTTGGGCCTCTCCTTGAGCTATAAGACCCATTCAAAAACTCTTGGGCCTCTAATAGAGTGTAAGACCCAATCCCCTTTTAACCAAAACATTTTGGGCCTCACTTATTGTATAAGTCCCTCTGCGTTAAAAGGAAACCTCGGCGCGATCGCCATCTCAAACGGAAAAATCAATTGGGCATACCCTCGTGTTATAAGCCCCACTCTTTTTCCTTAAACTTTTTGGGCCTCTTGAGAGAGTGTAAGACCCATCCCTTTGTACAGAAAACAATTTTTGGGCCACAGTCACTTGTATAAGTCCCTCTGTACAAAAATAACAGTGCGCTCACTGATAAAACCCTGGGCCTCTCCTTGAGCTGTAAGCCCCAAATCTTTCTTTTTCAAAGCACTTTCTCCTTTGATTTTGAATGTACTGTTGTTTTCAATTTTCCTTTGTTGAACAACTAACCAAACAACATGGAAGCTCTACAACCGAGTAAGTGGTTATTGCTTTCATTTACCACTTTCATATACATATAAACTGTATTGTGGGGCTGTTTCACTATAAGTCTTCTTTCATAAACTCATATCAACTGTGTAATAATAGTATAGATATTTCGAGTTTCCCCGACAACTACGTCTAGAACTAGGTGACGCCGTCTCGTTTATTCGTAGAAATAGACAACTAGATCCCCCCAATAGGATCACCAGATACAGTCTTCTCTTCGGCTGTCCTCATTAGGAATTGTCAAGAAACTCTATTCCCAGAGATGAATGTATTCTCCGCGAATGGCATCTTTGAGTTTCTTCCAAATTCTCGAACTTTTCTGACTTTGATCTATTCTCGGTGAATAGCATTGCCTTGAATTTCTCGGGGTTTGGGGACCCACGGGCTTCGTAAAAGCATCGGCCTCCTCTTGGGCATCGTACAAGGACCCACAGGCTTCCTAAAGGCAACCCCGCCTCCTCTTGGGCTTAGTACAAGGACCCTACGGCTTCTTAGAAGTATTCACAGCCTCCTCTTAGGCTTCGTATAATGATCTCTTCCTCCGGGAATGATAGCCTCCTCTTGGGCTTAGTACAAGGACCCGTCGGCTTCTCAAAAGCTTCCAGCCTTCTCTTGGGCTTCGTACAAATTGTCCCGACGACCTCCTAGAGGTATAGGAACAGAACTTAGTCATCTTTATAAAACAGTCCCTTCATAGAGTCTACTACTGTTTCTCAAAACATGGTACAAAAGATGAAACTCTAGACACGGACAATCTAACTTCCTTGAGTCTCAAAGACATTCTCAAGTGACCCCTTCGTTAAATAGGAAGGAAACCCGTAGACTCAGACAGTCTCAATACCCTTCGGATTTCCCGCTTCCTTAAAGAACAGGAATAACCCGGATCCTTGAATCAAATCCATGAGTATAGTGTTGCTCATATAAGAACTAATTTTCTCTTTAAAATCAGTATACTGGACCTGTCACTTAACTGAAATAGTCACCCTAGCCTCCTCTTGGGCTTTGTACAATGATCCTCCCCAGCGGAGTCAAACAATGTTTAGCCTCTCTCTCGGGCTTTGTACGAGACACAAAAGAGACTCCCTCATTGAGTCAATCACCCCTTTCGCCTCCATCTCGGGCTTCGTACGAGATACAAAAAACTCTCTTGTTGAGTCAAATAGCCTTCATCTCGGGCTTTATACGAGATACCAAAAGATTCCCTCGTTGAGTCAAAACCTTTTAGCCTCTCTCTCGGGCTTTGTACGAGACACATATCAGCCTCCTCTTAGGCTTTGTATAAGAAAATCACTGGTTAATCCAATTAACCTTTTAGCATCAAAACTGTGCCTCGTTCACAGTAAACAAACATCAAACAACTCCCTTCATCTAATCGCTGTAAGCGGCAAGCCTCTGGATCATCTACATCCATGCCACTGTCCCTCTTTTAGCATGAGAAATTCCTAAGGAAAGATAGCATTGCTCTACACTGAGTTAAAGTCTTCTCCTTCAGGTTGAAACCCCCTATAAAGGAAATTATGGCATTGCTAGGATCCGCGTATCCCGGTTAAAGTAATTCTCCTTTATAAACAGTTGTGACATACAACCCCCTCTTTAGAGATGACAAATTCTCTCTAAAGTCAAACCCTTTTAGCTTCACATCTTGGGCTCTGATTTCCCTGTTTTGGTAAACGGGAATACGTAGGCATAAGATCGAAAGAAAAGATCTTAGCGAGCACAATCAACAAAAAACCCAAATCCCATGCTCCCATATCAAAAGCAGTAATTCAAAAAGCATCAGTCCTAACATACTAATCCTTGTTCCCCGCCAGAAAGTCCTAGAAAGAGAAAAAGAAAACCAGTATTGGCGAAAATACAAATAACCAGTACAAAGGCCCCCCACATTGATAGCATCTGTAACCTAACAGACCGCTGTTTGAACTCAGTATGCAAAGCAGGGTTAATTGGAGACATCTATTTCCCTTCCTTATTCAGCTTTAATAGGATAAAAAATGAATCGACCTGTAGTTTTAAGCTCAACCGCAGAGAGCGACCAGCGCTTAAGAACCGCGTCCAAAATCGCTCGCTATAGTTCCTCCATATTGTGATAATGATTTGCACAATGATGGGACATCTTAGTGGTCAAAATTTGGGATATGACAATCGGTTACGGAGATTCGAAGCATTTTAGGCTTGGCGGGTTATTATCGGAGGTTTATTGAGGGATTTTCGAAGTTGGCACTTCCGTTAACGCAATTGACTTGTAAAGGAAAGGCTTTCATTTGGGATATTCATTGTGAAGAGAGTTTCAATGAGCTAAAAAGAAGGTTGACAACGACTCCGATCTTGATCTTGCCAAATCCGACGGAACCATTTGTTGTGTATTGCGATGCTTCATTGGCTGGTTTAGGTGGTGTTTTGATGCAAGATGGAAAAGTTGTGGCTTATGCTTCAAGACAATTGAGAGTGAATGAAAATAATTATCCTACACATGACTTGGAGTTAGCGGCCGTGGTGTTTGTTTTGAAAATTTGGAGGCACTATCTTTATGGTGCAAGATTTGAAGTTTTTAGTGTTCACAAGAGCTTGAAATATTTATTTGATAAAAAAGAATTGAACATGAGACAAAGAAGGTGGTTAGAGCTTTTAAAGGATTATGATTTTGGTTTGAATTACCATCTGGGTAAGGAAAACGTGGTGGCCGATGCTTTGAGTCGGAAGTCGTTACATATGTCCGCATTGATGATGAGAGAATGGGAACTTTTGGAGAATTTTAGAGACTTGAGTTTGGTTTGTGAAATGACGTCGAGAAGTGTGAGACTTGGTATGGTACATGTTATGAATGATTTTCTTGCACCGTATGTGAAAAGCAAAAGTTGGATTTGAAGTTCGTTGATTTGATGATGAATGAGGATGAGGATTTCAAGGTTGATAATTTTGGAGTTTTGAGATTCCGTGGTCGTATTTGTATTCCCGATGATGCGGAGTTGAAAAAGATGATATTGGAAGAAGGACACCGAAGTAATTTAAGTATTCATCCGAGAGCGAATAAAATGTATCAAGATTTGAAGAAAATCTTTTGGTGGTCCGGATTAAAGAGGGATGTGGCTTAATTTGTGTATACGTGCTTAACTTGTCAAAAGTCTAAGGTGGAACATCAAAAGCCTAGTGGATTGATGCAACCGTTGGACATTCCGGAGTGGAAGTGGGATAGTATATCGATGGATTTTGTTACGGGATTGCTGAATACGCAAAGAGGTCATAATGCTATTTGGGTAATCGTTGATAGGCTTACTAAATCTGCTTACTTCATTCAAATTGATATTAGTTATCCTTTGGAGAAGTTAGCCGAGATTTATGTTCTTGTGGTTGTGAAGTTAGATGGAGTTCCTAAGAGTATTGTATCGGATAGAGATCCTAGATTCACATCGAGGTTTTGGGAGAGTTTACAAAAGGCTTTGGGTTCTAAGCTAAGATTGAGTTTGGCTTATCATCCGCAAACGGATGGTCAAACCGAGAGGACAATTCAATCGTTGGAGGATTTATTGCGTGCTTGTGTGCTCGAGCAAGGTGGTGCTTGGGATAGTTATTTGGCATTGATTGAGTTCACCTACAATAATAGTTTTCATTCAAGTATAAGTATGGCACCATTTGAGGCTTTGTATGGTCAGAGATGTCGAACACCTTTGTGTTGGCATGAAACCGGTGAGAGGACGATAGTTGGACTGGAGATGGTACAACAAACGACGGAGAAAGTGAAGTTTATTCGTGAGAAGATGAAAGCTTCTCAAAGTAGACAAAAGAGCTATCATGACAAGAGAAGGAAAGATCTTGAGTTTCAAGAAGGCGACCATGTGTTTTTGAGAGTTACGCCGGTTACGGGTGTGGGTCGTGCTTTGAAGTCGAAGAAGTTGACTTCTCGTTTTATTGGTCCGTATCAGATTTCTGCACGAGTTGGTGTTGTGGCTTACCGTGTGGTGTTGCCTCCGAATCTTTCGAATTTGCATGATGTATTCCATGTTTCGCAACTTCGGAAGTATGTTCCGGATCCGTCACATGTTATTCCTATGGACGAGGTTGAAGTGAGAGATAACCTTACGGTTGAAGCTTTATCGATTAGGATTTTGGACCGTGAAGTTAAGAAGCTAAGAGGCAAGGATATTGCGCTTGTGAAAGTAGAGTGGGGAGGCGCTGCGGAAGGCAATATGACTTGGGAACTAGAGAGTAGGATGCAAGAGTCGTATCCGGAGTTGTTTGAATCAGGTAATATTTTCGAGGACGAAAATTTCTAAAATGGGGGAGAGTTGTAACGCCCCGATTCCGATTATTCCCATTTTGTTGAGTCTTTTATTTAAATTGGGTGATGAATTATTTTATTTGTGAAATTGGTGTGTTAATATGCTATGTTGACATGTTATGATATTTTACCGTTTTTGAGAGTTTTCGGGGAAATTAGAATGGAGGGTATTTTGGGCATTTCTCAATTAATGATAAGTTAGAAATTTAGTGGAAATGGAATTATGTGAGAAAATGAATTAATTGAATTTGAGTAGAATATAAGAAAAGAAAATGAGAAAAAGAGATAAGAAGAAGAAATAGGAGAGAAAGAAAAAGAAAGGAGAAATAGAGAGAAAAAGGAGAGAAAGAAAGAGGAAGAAGAGAAAAGAGAAGAAAAACTTGGAAAACCTAGAAAACCCTCAAGAACAATCATCTAGCAAGCTTGGAATCCGGGTAAGGGTGTGAAATCTTATTATCTCATCAATGTATATCATTATGTATGTGTTTTCTTGGATGTTTTCTTGTTTTCCATAGCTTGAGTTCTAGGTTGAAATTGAGATTTTTGTGAGGAATCGATGGTTTTACGGTTGAAAATTGGTGTAAACGTAATAGAATACTTGTCATCATGATTGAATTATGTTTTGATGGTTATATGACAGTTTGGAAATGTTTTGGGTGGTGAAAACATGATTTTTGGATGAACTGGTGCGCTGCTGGGTTTTTCTGAATTCGCAGGTTCGCACTGCGAATGGCCAGCGAGTGGGTGGCGAGCGTTCGCGTGGTGTTCGCACTGCGAACGTTGTATCATTTTTCCTTTTGCCACTGTTCGTTGGAGGGTTCGCACTGCGAATGGGGTAGCGAGCATTCGCTGGGATGTTCGCACTGCGAACGATGAGAATTTTCTAGGCTATTTTGCTTCTGACTTGGTTCGCTGGTACACTCGCACTGCGAATGGAGTAGCGAAGGACTCGCTAGGAGCTTCGCACTGCGAATGTAGCAGTTTTCATAATTTGTTTTCTTTGTAACTTTTGATCTGTGTTTCGGTTTGAGGTGTGGTTTGATGCGTTAGAGAGCTTATGAAATGTACTTTATTATGATGATGTTTTGGAAATTGTTAGCTAATTTAATTATGTCGAAAAGGCGGGAATAGTGTTATTTAGCGATTTTTACCGTTTTGAATGTGTGTTTTGGATGTGAATCATACAATAGTGCATTGATGTGAATCTATATAGATTGTATGTGATTGTATGAGATGAATGCATGAATATATTGTGAATATGTATGCATTTCAAGAATGTCTTGAGTCATTTTGTATGTGAAGCATAATGATGTACATTCTTGTGTTGTGTGATTCTAATGAGAATCCGTTGTAACGTCGTGTGCCTATGTGAGGTGTGAGCGATGATTACAAACGATTGTGTGCGTAGGTGAGGTGTGAGCAATCAGATTGTGTGCCTATGTGAGGTGTAAACAATCCATAAACATTGTGTGCCTATGTGAGGTGTGAGAAATGGGTGAACATCGTAGGCCCGACGGGGAGTTACATTGGTAACGAGCGATGGTTCCAATAAGTTCCTGAGTGAACTTGAGATGATTGAGTCGGTACCGCATTGCATTTGCATAGAGTTGTGAGTTGGTCTCTATGATTTGCATTTATCATCTTTATAATTGTGCATTGATGAATAAACATAAATATGTATGTTTATTTGGAATGATAAGAATTGTGAAAGAATGCATGATGAATATGCTTGGTTTTGTATATATATATACATTGTGATGTATATGAGTGAGTTGTGATGAATTGTGGTGAGAACGTAGAATATGTGTATTTTTATGCTAAGATATATAATTATATGCATTGTTATTATGATAATATTTCTCACCCTTCTGCTGTTTTATGATACTCTATGAGGCATTGCAGAGTAGGTATGCTGGTGGTCTTTTTGTGAAGCGTGTCTTCATTCTTTTGGTCGGTCGACTCTGATATGTAGCACCGGGTAGCTAGGATGTATATGATTCTTTTGTGATACATTTGTACATGTATCTTGTTGATGAATGTTTATGTAAACATGAATTATGTTGGTGGATAATTCTTGATGATATATACATATATATATATATATATATATATATATATATATATATATATATATATATATATATATATATGTGTGTGTGTGTGTGTGTGTGTGTGTATGTTTGATGTTATTCAATGTTTAGATTTTCCGCTTTTATTCTAAATATTGAGATGAGGGTGTAAGGACTAAGTTCCTCTGTTGCAAAGTTACCCCACTATTGCATATCAATTGTTGAGCAGGTGTTGAATGTTTTAATTTCATGTATAATGTGACATACCTCTTTTATACTATGTTTATAATTATACTCAGACAAAATTTTTATTATGTGCCTAAATGATTATGTGATTATTTGGGGGTATAGAAAGGGGGTGTTACAGACTGAGCCAATCCCTTCGTTTGCTAGCATGGCGGCGATACCGACAACGATAGTTGCACCATCAAATGTACAAGAAGGGACAATTTTTTCTCCTTTAGTAACCCAGAGTCACCCAATGACTCTTAGACTAATTATGGCGACAAAGTTTAGGCCTTTCGCCACAAGTTTTACAATGCCCATGGCAGGGCGTGAACAACCTTTTGGGATGCTAACATCAATGATGGAAAACCTACATAATAATCTGTCGACATTTGCTAATAATGTTGCAAATACATATTCGCCAATTTTGGCATCTGGCTCGGCCATAGGCAACCGGGGTTGAACAATGCCACCCCAAATGGGGATGTGATTTGGTTCCTAGGAAATGCCAACATTTAAGTCAAATTCTGTAATGGCGATGAGACAAAAAATGGATGAGAGTAACCATAACATGGTCAATACTCTTACCTAGCAAATGGGTACTATATTCAACCCATTGATTCAAAATACAAATTAGAGTTACCAATAGTTGGCAACTCAGATGAATCGAATTGCTGAATTTTTTAGCGCTCCGCCAACGTAAGTTTGATTGATTGTACAACCCCAAGTCGCTAGGCAAGTTCGAAATGAAGGAGTAGTCTTGGAGGAAAATACAGTAAACCTTGGGCAACAATTTGTGCCCTAGGTAATCAAACAATAGGTGCCTAGGGAATGAGAGTGTCCACATGTCATAGTGGTTAATCGTAACTATGAGCTGATCAAGTCGTTCATCAAGTTCGACATGAAAATCTTTTGGGAGAAAATAACCTTGCAACCATTTTCGAAAGGATAATGGAACAAAATGGTGTGAACATGGGCCTGCAAAGGCCAAATTACACATCTTCTATATCAGAATTTGTGTTGCAGAATAAACTGCCAAGGGGATGGAAAGTCCCTAAGTACACCAAATTTGCTGGTGATACTAGCGAGTCTAGCGTCGAGCATATTGCCTGATATTTGACTGAGGCGGGAGACATAACTAATAATGAGAACCTAAGGATGAGATACTTTCCATGTTCTCTCACAAAAAATGCTTTTACACGGTTTACTACCCTTTCTGCCCATTCCATCAATGATTGGACTCGATTTAAGGAATTATCGAGTGTGAAGCAAAAGTTTGCCGAATTAATCGAGGATTACTTAAATCGATTCCGATTATTGAAAATGAGGTGTTTTACTCAAGTACCTGAACACGAACTAATCGAAATGGCCGCTGAGGGATTAGATTATTCTATTAGAAAGAAATTAGATACATAGTATCTGAGAGATATGGCCTAGTTGGCGGATAAAGTTCGATAGGTAGAAATACTAAAGGCTAAGAAAGCCAGAGTGGACAAGGGTAAGAAAGAGCGTGTGTGGCCTATGTCGATATGGAAGACAATGAATTGATGTCAGATATCGAATACAATCATGTTGAAGAGATTGAGGTCGATGTGGCTGAATTAAAGTTAGGGCCCCCCATATGTGTGTAAGTTGCTTACGCATGCAAATGAGAAGAACCCTGCTGAGCCTGAGAAGAATGATAAGTTCCCTAAGAAAAACTATACCTTCAACGTGACCAAATGTGACGAAATTTTTGACTTGTTGGTCGCAGATGGTCAAGTGCCGATGCTACCAGGTGTGAAAGTATCACCACTAGAACAAAGAAAGAAATAAGGTTTCTACAAATAACATAATTTTTTAGGGCATAAGACCTCATAATGCTTTCTTTTCAGGGGTCTTGTTCAGAATGCGTTGAACGAAGAAAGGTCAAAGTTTGCCAAAGGTAAAACTCGAATGAAGATCGACTCTGACCAGCTACAAGTAGGGGACGCCAGTTACGTGGAGCCTGTAATAATTAACATGGTCGAAATTACTGAGGATTTTGACATGGAAGCGTTCGAGGATTGTGAGAACAAGATTGAAGTTGTGTACCTAAAGGCTGGAGAAGATTTAGTGGAATTTCTCCACATGTGCAAAGCTGAAGATTCAAAAGTGATGATATGCCCTAGATGTAGTGTTGTTTTGACAAAAAGGCTGCAAAGAGGTTCGAGAGCGCCCAACAGACATAAAAGAAGGAGAATTGGAGGAAGAATAGGCCCCAGTTCTATTTTGACAATATGGGGGTTTCCCAGAAGAAGGAACAAGTCCCTACTCAACAGAAGGCTAGACCTGGTACTTATGCACCCACATCTAATACTCCCCAGGGGAATTGGACGAAACTTACTGGCAAAGAGCAGGCTGGGAATCAGAAGTGGATGAATTTTGAAATGGGTCGAGGCTCTTCTTTGACCTATCGAGAGAACTTCCAGATGTCAGAAAGGCACTCATATTGGCCTAGTAATTATAAAGAGAAAAACCCAATGTCAAGAACTCAATGAAGGAGATTCTAGAGAAAGAAGAAAGCTGAGAGGGAAACTACAGTATCAAGCAACAATAAGCCATACCAAATTTGAGTTAATGACCAAGTGAAGAAACTAGTGGGAAGACAATTGTTTTCTCCTAAGACATGTCAGTCGAAGGGAAAGACGAAGGAAGAAGTACCATCGAAGGAGGACGAATTAGTGACAGAAAATTTTGACTCTAGGTCGGAAGATGATTTTGACTTGCTATGCAGTGTGGTGTTTGTACTCCCTAGGGAGTATGATTGTCTTACAGAAGTTGTTGAACCTGAAGATTGTGAGGAAGAAGAGATGGCGAGGCACAAGCCGATATCCTACTTTGTGATGAACAACAATTGTATTGAAGAAAAAATGCATTTTTCGAAAGGTCTCACGAGGGAATGAAGAGTCATTTGAAGCCCCTTTTTATAAGGGAAAAGGTAGAAAACACTACGGTGAACAAAACTCTTGTAGATGAAGGGGTAACTATGAATTTGATGCCTCATTTCTTGTTAGGAAAGATAGGGAAGTTCAACACAGACTTGATGCCCCATAACCTGGTGATATCAAATTATGAGGGAAAGATAGGACAAACTATGGGCGTTATCCAACTTGATGTAACAGTGGGATCTATAACTTAATCCACAATTTTAATGGTTATAGCGCTGAAAGCTAGCAATAATTTGCTCCTGGCTCGAGAATGGATACATGGAGTGGGGGCTGTGCCTTCATCACTTCATCAAAGGATAGCGATCTAGAGAGATGATGGGATAGTTGAGAATGTCGAAGCTGATCAAGGATACTACATGGCGGAGGTGATCCATGTAGATAAAAGAAAATTTGATAAGAATCAAGCCAACATAGTGCCTTGCACACCAGCAGGGTTAGCTTACATGCCTTTAGAAGAGGCATTTTACTTTCTTAAACTCCACCTAATCCATGGATTTATGTGGGACACAGAGATCATGGATGAGAGGACTTGTGATACAATCCAGCCAACTTGCTGGGGCGACGAATTTGATGACGATATATGAATTCTACGCACTGAATTAAATTTTGGCTTACATAGTCGATAACATATTAAAAGCGGCCTTAGAGGCCAAAATGCCACACATGGCTGTCGAAGTCAATGAGTTATAAGTGTTCTACGTAAGTCGAAGGATAAGCGTTGGAACGATACCATTCAAAGAGTTGTGATCAACAACCTTAGAGAATGATGGTCTAAGAGACCAGAGGCTAAAATGCATCTATGATGATGAGCCTTTGGGCTTAGAAAAGGATCCTGTCGCATCTGGGACGAAGATTCAACCATAAGATCCACATGAAGAAATTGACTTGGGCGATGGAATTGCCAAAAGGACAACTTACATCAGTGCCAACATCGGTCTGAATCTAAGGTTAGAGGTAATTAATTTGCTTCAAGAATTTAAAGATTGCTTTGCTTGAGATTATAACAAAATGCCAAGTTTGGGCAGAGAATTGGTGGAATTAAGACTGCCAATAAATCATGGGAAGAAGTCGGTCAAGCAGACGCCTAGACGGTTTGTACCAGAGGTCATGTTCAAGATAAATGAGGAGATCGAAAAATTCCTAAGAAGCAAGTTCATAAGAACAACAAGGTATGTTGAATGGCTTGTGAATATCATTATAGTGATTAAGAAAAATGGAACATTAAGGATTTGCATCAACTTCAGAGATTTGATCGCTGCGACCCCAAAGGATGAATACCCAATGCCTGTCACCGAGATGTTGGTCGACTCAACAGTGGGTTTTGAATATCTTAGTATGCTTATTGGTTATTCTGGTTATAACCAAATTTTCATTGTAGATGAAGATATGCCGAAGACGATATTTTGTTGCCCAGGAGCTTTAGGCACCTACAAATGGGTAGTGATACCATTTGGCTTGAAGAATGCTGGGGCAACCTACCAGAGGGGGAAAGGGCCATATATTACCTCAGTCGAGTCTTGAACGATGTAGAAACTAGGTATAGTCTTATAGAAAATATGTGACTTTGTTTGTATTTTTCCTGTAAGAAATTGAAGCATTACATAAAGCCATTGGATGTGTATGTATCTTCTCATTTTGATATTATCAAGCATATGTTGTCTAAACCAATCTTACATAGTCGAAGAGGGAAATGGGCTATTGCCTTGACAAAATACTCCCTAACATATGCGCCTTTAAAGACCTTGAAAGGGCAGGTGGTCGCCGACTTTATTGTGGATCATTCGATAGTCGAGATGCCTTTGAACTACTTGGAACCATAATCTTGGAAATTATACTTCGATGGTTTAGGTCAAAAGAATGATACTGGCATTGGAACCTTAATCATTTCTCCAAACAAGATTCCGACCAATTTTAAATATGAAATTGATGGTTCTTGCTCAAATAATAAGGACGAGTACGAGGCTTTAATAGGTGATCTTGAGATTTTATTAGATTTGGGGGAAAAACGAGTCAAAATAAAGAGGAGATTCTGAGTTGTTGGTGAAAAAAGTAACAAAGAAGTATAGGCACATTAAGGAAAATTTAATCATCTACTTTGTCATAGTTAATTGACTAATAAAGTGTTTTGACTTTGTGGATATTTAGCATGTCCCTTGACTTGAGAACCAAGAGGCGAATAAGTTGGCACAAATTTCCTCAGGGTATGAAGTGTCTAAAGAGAAACTAGAAGACTTGATTGAAGTTCGGGGGAGGGTGAAGTCGACAAGGTTTTCCCCATCAGATTTAGCAATGACCAAGTTAGGGCCAGCAGATCCAGAAAACTTCGAAGTCTTTGCTATGGAAGGTCTGGTTAATACTGATTGGAGAAGGCGACTAGTTGAATACTTAGAGAATCCGACTGGATCGACTGATCGAAAAGTCAAATATTGGTCTTTAAGTAATGTGATTATAGGAAATGAATTATGAAATTCTGGTATCAGATATGAGATGTCAAAGGCGATGTCACGACACTAGTATCTGAACTGATATCAACTAAAGAACATGGTAATAAACACAATAAGAAAGTAGTAAATAACACAAGTAATTGTTAACCCAGTTCGATGCAACGTCGCCTACGTCTGGGGGCTACCAAGCCAAAAAGGAAATTCACTAAACATAATTAGTTTGAAGATTCTGAACAAAAAACCTCTGGTTTATAATCTTCTCACCTAATCTCTACCGGTGCAATTTCCACCTAGGACTCCCCTAGATATAAGACCCCTCTCGCTTCCCTTCAATCACAAAAGTAGTGATAAGAATTAACAATAAACAAAAGAAGACACACTTCAAAGACAACATTTGATCTTGCTTAAAAGTTTCAATCAAGGACAATACACTCTTGCTTAAAAGCTTAGAGTGGGCGCTTACAACTCAATACACTCAGTCCAGTTCAAGCATCAAGGTGATGAATGAAAGGCTCACAAATAACAAACACACTAAATACTTAAACCCTAATACTTAAGAAATAATACGTCTCAACCCTAGCTTCTCTAGTCTTCAATTAGGATTGACATGTCTTTATATAGAGAACAATCTTCATGGGCTTGGGCATTAGCAAAAACCAAATCAAATTTAATTAAATCAAATCAAATAACTCTTTAAGACTTCTCACGATTATAGTCATGAAAATAGAAAAAAAATGATTCCACATTTAGCTCTACTAAATATGCAACAGAATACTTTTGTTTCAAATAAAATCTCCACCATGATTTTCGCCAGCAATCTCTCATCAGGAAAACAAAAAGAATTGCAAACAAAGAGTAACAAACAAAACACAATATTCTGAACTGAATGTTGTCCAGTTCTGTACTCACATGTTAGGACATCAGTCTTGACATCATGAACTGAAGTTCTGCAACACCTGTAAAACCAACCTGCATAGATGTTTGACTCACATGTAAAGACATCTTGCACAACACATTGCTGCAACCACATGTTTTAGCAAAAATGCAGCCAACACAGAACTTATAATCTCCCCTTTTGGCAAATTTTGCCTAAAACCTCCTTAGATTAGATTTCCAGGGAAACACACTATATCAGAAACATATGCAGCAGAAAAACTTATCAAACTGATGTCAAAACATCAGGTAAGATATCAACAGATCATGCCTAGTCAGTATGTTAGCATCAATTCACAGTCAGAAACATATCATGCCCAGTTAGTATGTTAGCAGCAACAAACTCCCCCTAAACACCAGATACCAAGCAAAAACACATAGCAACAACTACTCCCCCTCAGAGAGCACAACATCAGCAACCAACACAAATCAACACTAAATTATGAACTATAATAAACAAACAAGCCAACAACTAAACAATCAGCTATCAACCATACTCCCCCTTTTTAGCCACAATATGACAAACATTAAGCTAGCATCAGCAAATAGAAATATTCAGTATAAACCAAGCAAAGAGAGTGCCAAGATATATAGGGAAAAGCCCAATAAGAAACAACATCATCAAAATTCTTCAAAAGAAACAAAAAGAAATAGAATAACAAAACCAACTGTCTTCAAAACCACCATCAGAGTTATCAAACTCATGACTTCCAGCTTCATCATCACCACCTTCACCACCTTCCTTCTCAATTTCATTACCACTAGTATCACCATCACCCTCCTCTAGAGACCTGATCAGCTTTTCCAATTCCTTTTTCTTTCAGTATTGGCACGAATTACTGAATCCAGATCTTTACATGCCTCCTTCAACTCAAAACTTATACCAGTCTTGGTAGTAGGCTTGCTCCCGGTAGAAGCAGCAACAAATGTTAGAACAATGCTCGAGACGTGTGTGTTCCTTCAAACAACTTATAATGAAGTGACAAAGCAGACTCCCTTTTACACATACCATCAGAGCTTGACAAAATTCCAGGATGCTGAGATATGATAATTCCACATAGCAGAGAAGGAAAAGCAATAGGTATTTTGACTGCACATGTACCTGCGTGTTTGAAGGTTTGCTCAAATATATATGTACCATAGTCAAAGACCTTCTTGGTACCAACATAAAATATGAATTTCCTCAAACCAGTTGAAATAATGGATGTTTGATTGGTAGGCACCCAATTCACTGCACCAATTCTATGCAGTATAGCATACTTGACACTCAATTTTCCAGCAGAAAGCTTTCCTTTTCTGGGCCACTCCAGTACTTGATTAACAGTGATTTCCTTGCAAACTTGATTGTTAGTTACCTCCAGTTCAGGCTGCTCATCTTCACTTCTTCCCAAGTACCTATTAACAACAACTAGGGAGAAATCAACACATCTTCCCCTCACAAAAACCTTCTTTAAATCTTTACTTTTCTTATGATCACAATCCATGGACAAGTTCACATGAACTCCTTGACTAGACCATCATAATACTTAGAAAAACCAGACATAATTTTGTTCAGTCTAACAAAGTTAATAAGCTCCACAATCTCTTTACACTCCAATGCATCTTTTCCCAACTCTCTCTCACCAGAGAAATCCTCCTTTGGTACACATATTTCCATCTTTTTGCATTTTCAAGAGGATGAAAAGATACGTTATCTAGGGGAGCATCAGGCACACTCACAAATGACTTCTTAATCACAACCTTGTTCACATGTGTGATGTCTTGGACATCATATTCAACATCATAATCTGAGTCAGTGTTAGACACAGTCTTTCTCTTCTTGGAGAATGTAACCACTTTACTCCAAGCTTTCTTAGGTCTTACAGCAGCAGCCTTTTTGGGATTCTTGGAGGGACTCTTCTCAACAACAATGGTTTTTCCTTTTCTATTCTTAAGTCTCTGGGCAATACCAGGACTAATATTTTTGATAAATTCATTATCAGAGGGAAAATTATCAACATTAGCAGCTTCTCCAGTAACATCACCTTTGTCTCCATTAGTAGGTTCAGGAACATGAAAAATAGTAGCAAGATCCTTCATAGCAGACAATGTTTCAACATTTGACACAACAACATTTCCATCTTCTTTAAGAACAGAGTCAGCAAGCCTATGGAGACTTTCACTCGTAGCTTTTTCTTCAGATGTAGCATTCTCTGAGGAATCAGTTTGCTCAGACTCAGACGAGCTAGAGACATGAACAATACTCACAACATATGGAACATGCATAGAACTAGCACTAAGTTAAACTTGTGAAAGGGGTGTATTAATAACACGCACAACAAGGTTGTGATTCCCATATAACACTTTAGAAACAATCCATATGATATTCATATCAACGTCAAATTTTTCTTTCTCTTCTTTCTTGGAGGTAGAATCAATAGAGGGTTTAGAAACATGACTTACAGATGGGTTTTTCAATCCCTTTTCATGCGATGTTCTAGGTTTCTGCAGCTCAGCCGTAACACTTGGAACAATTGACAAAGGAGTAGCATCAACGACATCTTCAAAAGAAATGTTAACCCTAGCTTTTGCAGGAGACCCCTTGGATTTTCCAGATGCATCTTTGGAAGAAACGAAAGTGGGTTGTTGAGACATCTTGAAATTTTGGAGAATATGGTAGGACTGAGTACAATATGCTCTTTCTCTAAAATGGAAGATGAAGAATCGTATGAGCAGAGAGAAGAGGTAGCAATAGCGTGTGGGAAGGATGATGAGGTTACATTGTAATGATTTATTTTGATAAACGAGCCCTGTTTGTGGGAAAAATAAGGCAACATGATTAACTTTCCCACACGACATTAACTACTATAATTCTTCAGACAAGCAAATTCCAAGTTTTCCCCTTAACAATTAAAATTGATTAGCATCCAAGGCCTTAGTAAAAATGTCAACTAGTTGCAACTCAGTAGCCACATGTTCTAAGGCAACAATTTTCTCCTCAACAAGTTCTCTAATGAAATGATGACGAATATCAATATGCTTAGTTCTGCTATATGTAGCGCGATTTTTGTGGTCTTGAAGCACTATCGCTCGGGTACTACAGTTTGATTCATTTTTTATCCTGTTAAGCTGATTAAGGAAGGGAAATAGATGTCTCCAATTAACCTTGCTTGCATACTGAGGTTAAACAGTCAAAACTATTGGTTTACAGATGCTATGTGGACGTGGGCCCCTCTTTGGTTATTTTTCCTAAGAACACGGTGTCTGGACTATTGGTGAGGTTTTTGGTAATGTGTTTAGATTTGATGCTTTTGGGTTGATTGATGGAGGTACTGGATTTTGATTTTTTTATTAGTATGCTCGCTAATATTTTTCAATGTTATGCCTACGTATTCCCGTTTAACGAAACAGGGAAATCAGAGCGATCGTAGTTCCCTCCTATTCTAGGGGAAAAAAGGTGTTTTGGTGTCTCGTTCGAAGCTCGAGACAGAGGCTAAAAGTGATTTGTATCTTGTTTAAAGCCCAAGATGTGAAGCTAAAAGGGTTCTGGATGAGAGAGAATTTGTCATCTCTAAAGAGTAGTTGTTGATGTTTGTATGCTGTGAGCAAGGCACAAATTGATGCTAAAAGGTTGATTGACTCAACCGAGATTTCCTTATACAAAACCTAAAAGGAGGCTATTGACCCAACAAGAGGGTATTTTTTATTTGTCTCGTACGAAGCCCGAGATAGAGGCTAAAATGGGTTTGACTCAACAAGAGAGTGCTAACAAGTGAATCACTCAACAAGAGAGTGCTTTTATGTGTCTTGTATGAAGCCCAAGACGGAGGCTAAAAAGGGAATGACTCAATAAGAGAGTACTTTTATCTGTCTTATACAAAGCCTAAGACAGAGGCTAAAGAAGTTTGACTCAACAAGAGAGTCTTTTATACTCAACGAGAGAGTGATTTAGTATCTCGTACGAAGTCCGAGGTGGAGGCTAGAAGGTTTGACTCAACAAGAGAGTGTTTTAGTATCTCGTACGAAGCCCGAGATGGAGGCTAAAAGGTTTTGACTCAACAAGAGAATCTTTTATACCCAACAAGAGAGTCTGAAAAGGTTAGCTCCGCTAGGGGAGAGTCATTTGTACAAAGCCCAAGAGGAGGCTACCTTACTGTTGCACCCCAAAATTTGCCCTCCTTACTTTATTACTAACTGGCTTGTGTTTCATCTCATTTTGCATTATCATGTGTACGTATCATTGGTTCTTAAGCATGGGGCCAAGGTGTCTGAGGCATGATTTAAGAGGAGAAGATGTTCTTCTAAGGGTTAAGCAAGAGAACTCAAGTGGATCACTCTCTCTTAACCAGTGCATGAATTAGGGTTTTGAAATTCTTGGGTTTATTGCTCCAATGGGAAAGCTCCTTGGGTTTTTATCATCATCAAATGACATATCTTATCTTTGTTGGAGAGGATACACATCATATTCAGGGGAATTTGGATTTGGGGACTGTGCTATTTCCTCCTAGACTGAGGATACCACAACTAGGGTTTGCTATAAAGTCAGTTTATTTCTGATTTTTTGGGCAAGACTTGATTCTATGGTATTCCTTGGGTCCCTAAGTACCTAGGGATGGGAGGTTGTCCATCAGTTTGGTTCAGGAGAAGTTCAATTGGCCAATGGACTGAAGATCAGTTGAATTGGGTAAAAGTCAACAGTGAGAGGAGAAGTCAACTGTGGAATTTTGAGGTTCTCTCCAAGGTTCTCAAGGTCTCACATCCTCATATGGCCTCCAGGGGTCAAGTTTCATACATATTTATCAGGAATCAGGAGTTGGTGCAAAGTTTCTAAATTTGGAGAGTGACCTATAATGAAAAGTTTCCATTTTTGGCAAGTTCCTGCACTGCATTCAACTTGACTTTTCACCATCAAGAAAGCTTCAAATGAATTTTTCTCCAACATGAAAGTTGAATATCTTTTTCTCGTCTTTCGAACAAGTTCTAGTGGGTCTCCATATCATTTGTGAAACTCCAGTTATGATCAAAAGAAGGCAAAGTGGTTTTTAGGGTTTCTCATGATCCCATTTTCACAACTTTGGGCATAATGACCTATGATTAATTCCATTGCTTCAAGACATGTTCCAACATCCAAAAACAATTCCTAAGAAGCATTTTTGGCTTTTTAATCAAGTGATTCCATGGTTTATTCTTCACTTATTTTTTATTATTCAAAAAAGCCAAGTCATCAAAAAACTCATGAATCATTTGTTTTCAAGGCCCAATTTAAATATGGTGTGATTAGCAATCCAAATGAAGGTGATCAATCAAATAATTCTCAAGTATACATGCAAGGAGAAAGGTGTAATTCACATTATGCATTTTTCCAAAATCATTCAAAAATCATTAAACAATGGATTACCCAAGCCCAATTCCTCATCAGAAGAAAACCCTAGCCTATTTAAACCTATCCATGCACTGGTTAGGGTTCATTCACGTGCACTTGGAGGAGAACAACAACTTGTACCCTAATTCTTGAATTCAATAAATCTCACAATCTACAAGGATTTTCTTCAAGGTTCTTCCACAAACCTCTTCCTGGGGATCCACAGAGTAGAAATCAACCACCATTTGCAGCCAAAAGCAAGCACACGTGTGGAGCCATCTCAGGTTAGGGTTGATTTTGATGATCGTGAAACTCGTTTTTTAAGCATGCATATTGCTGTGTGAATGTCACTGATCATGCTGATGTAATTTTTGTGGTGTTTGGACGTGTATACTGCTTGCTATGTGTGTTTGAAGTTTTATGCCCTAACCTTAACCTCTTCGTTTTTTAATATATATTGGATATTTTTAAATTTTGATTGCATATTCGTGTTCCTTGCAAAAATCTGGGCGGAATGGTATATGGTTTCGTGTTTTCTTGGCATGTTTGGATTTGCAGGTGAAGCAAGAGGGGCTGCCGGAGCTAGGGCTCCGGCGATGGGTGGTGGTCCGGCGAAGGGGAGAGCTGGACGAAGAAGACGAAGTGTGGACCGTTGATGCGTTCCATCATGTGGTCATCAGCCGGCCGCGTGTCCCTTTTATTATTTTTTTTCTGATTTTATTTCACTGATTGCATGCATATGACCCCATGACAATTACCGTGTGCTAGTCAACCCATGCCAATCATCTTGCATAATTGTGAAATGTTTGACCATGCCTCGTCCGTCTGATGCATCGTGCGAACAGCAAGGAGCCAGCGCATTAAAATCACCACGTGCCTGGCATATGGTACGTACAGGTGAGCCTTTTTTTATTTTTTTTCGCTGATGGGTTGGGCTGCTATTCGCACCCCCCATCTTCAGCCCATGGTCCATTCCAGCGTATTCTATTTACTATCTGCACCCCCAGGCCTTCTATTTTGTTTTATTTTCATTTTGATTATTATTTTCACTCTTAATTATTTAAAAATAGTAAATTGCATTTTAAAATTACTAAAAAATTTCATACATCATATTTATCCTTTTAATAATTTTTACAAATTTTATTTTTTATTTATCATTTAAATTAATTGTTTAATTATTTTCTTTTTGAATTATCCATACCATGCATACTTAAATTTCTTTATTTTATTTCTCTGCAATCATAAAACATTTTTCACCCGTTCTTTTTGCATTTGTTCGCTAACATTCTAAAATACATTAAAATATTTTTCTTTCATTTTTTAAATTTATTTCATATTGCATTTTGGTCCTCCCCTTTGGCACACTGAGCCCTAATTCCCACCTGAACTCTGCCTAATTATTTGAATGACTAATATCTTGATTTTTTACAGGGACTTTTGATATGTTGTTTGCCTCTGGTTGAGGAACCTTAATGTTTAATTTGGGAATTTTAGGAGTTATTTTTCTAATTATCTAATTTGTTTTCACTTGAGATTTTCTTGCAGGCGCATCTTTGGCCTTGTATGATTATCTGTTTGAAAAGGCACTTGTGCCATTTGCTTTGGGGCTGTTTCTTTGTTTCTTTGATTCATGTTTGGATGATAATCACTTTTGTTCGCCATTGTTTAAGTTTCACTGATAGTATTTACGTCCGTTTCGTACTAACCTTTTATGCAGGGACTAAGGTAATTTCTTTAAGGGTATGGATAAATATCCATGGTCACCCTTACTCTTTTCTTCTCTCATCTCTTTCCTTTAGGGTTTAGGTTTTCGTCAAACCTCACTAACCGTAGGTCACCCATGCATGATAACTTTAGGGCTCATAGTCCCCCTTTAGAGTCACTATTGTCTTCTCTCTTCTCATCTCAAATTTCTTTAAAACACTTAATAAGAATAAGGTGTATTGCGCACGAGCCTTAAGTATGGGGAATGAGAAATGAGGGGCTTCCTCTCATCTTTCTAGAGTGCTTAGCGAGCGTCCTGTCTTGGGACGATGCGTTAAGTATTCGCCCCTGTGCCCTAGACTTTGGTGCAATGCAACTTAGGAACTAACTTAAGCCACTTCTGTCCTAAAAAACACAAACCAACTTCAAACTTTTTTGTCCTTCGGGATTGTCAAACTTAAAGGCTATTTTCAAAAAGGGCACGTTACCTTCCGTCTGAGTCACAAACAGGCATCGACCCTAACTGCCGGACGCAAACTTAGCGTCGCTCATAAAAAACACAAAAAGAACTTGGTTCGAACTACGTTGACTCTGAATTCCCCATTGCACAAGGGGGTACGTAGGCCTAGGACGTTGACGTCCTACCGAGTCTGTCTTTGTCTTTCCCCTCCTCGTCTTAGTACAGCCCTAGATGATAGTATAACTCACCCTTAGATTAGACAACAAGCGTGGATCCCATCGAGTACGATGGACGCGTGGGGTGCTAGCACATTCCCCTCGCGTAACCGACTCCCGAACCCAGGTTATGGTTGCGATGACCATTCCTTTCCCTCTTCCTCAGGTTTATGCGGTGTTCCCTTTCCCTCTCTTGGGATAAATTTACACGGCTGGCGACTCTGTTTTTCCGCGCCACTCTCGCGTTTGTACCTGGATGAAAACCCTGGGAGCGACACTTACCGCTGTGGATTCTGGAGATCCTGAAGCGGGCCCAAGTGTGGGGAACTCTCATGAGAGAGACCGAGTTTCTGCCTATGTTTGAATGGAACTTGAGAATGTCTTTGAGACTCATGGGTCTTAGACTGTCCAAGTCTAGAGTTTTATCTTTTGTACAATGCCCAAGAGGAGGCACGGGCATTAAGGGATGAGTATCAACCCTACAACGACCAGAGTTTTTGACGATGGAAGGACTGCTCTAGCAAAGGATGACTAAGTTCTGTCTTATACCTTTAAGAGGTCATTAGGGTCCTTGTATTAAGCCCAAGAGAAGACATGAGAACTTTTAAGAAGCCGAAGGGTCCTTGTACAACGCCCAAGAGGAGGCGAGGATGCTTTTAGGAAGCCCGTGGGTCCCAAAACCAAGAGAATTTCAAGACATGCTATTCACAGAGAATAGATCAAGCCAGGAAAGTTCAAGGATTTGGAAGAAACTCAAGAGATGCTAGTCACGGAGAATAAATCAACTATGGGGAGTAGAGTTTCTTTGACAATTTCTAAGAGTGGCAGTCTGAGAAAGGGGTCACCGAGAATGCTGCCTTTCACGTTTCCATATTGTTTAACCCCAAGAGGAGGGAAGACTGTGTCTAGTAATCCTATGGGGGATCTAGTTTTGTTTGCATTAAAGAGTGACCAACGAGGCTTTACCTAGTGCTAGACATAGTTGCCGGGGAAAAATCTAAATAACTATACTAGTATTACGCAATTGATATTTGACAAGTATATAAAAGGATATGAAAGAATACTTACAGTGTAGCAGCCCCACAATACAGTTATATACATATGAAAGCGATAAATGAAAGCGGATAAACACTTACTCGTTGTAGAGCTTCCTTGCTGTTTTGTTAGTTGTTCAACAAAGAAAGCTTTGATAACAATATTATATTCAAAATCAAAGGAGAAAGTGCTTTAAAAAGATTGTTGGGGCTTACAGCTCAAGGAGAGGCCCAAGGTTTTAACGATGATCGCACCGCTGTTTGGAAAACTGTACAGAGGGACTTATACAATATGTGAGGCCCACACAGTTTTTATGTACAAGGGGGTTGGGTCTTACACTCTATTAGAGGCCCAAAGAAAAGACATGAGGCTTATAACACGAGGGTAGGCCCATTTAGTTTGATTTTTGAACTGGCGATCACGCTGAGATTTTCTTTTAACGCATAGTGACTTATACAATATCTGAGGCCCAAAAATTGTTTTAGTTAAAAGGGGATTGGGTCTTACACTCTATTAGAGGCCCAAAGTGTTTTTGAAAGTTTGATGAGGGTTGAATTAATGAAAACCCTAATTTGTTTTCCAAAATATATTTTAATTGAATAAAAATTCAATTAAAATGATCAAAATTGTTAAACATGTGTGAAAAACAAATTGTGATCTTGGATTAATGTTTCAAAAATCATGTTTTAGTCCAAAAAATGATTGGAAATCAATTAAATTTGGAAAATCAAGAAGGAAAAAACATTTTACATGTCAAAAAACAAATAAAACATTAATTCTTTGCAAAAATATCAAATATATGAAATAATTAATATTTTTGGGATTTTTTGGTAAAATAAAATATTTTAACATTTTTGTGAATTATTAAAAAAAGAATCAACCCAAAATCATTAAAACTCAGAGAGAAATTAATTTTTGAATCAATTAAATAAAAATCACAAAATTCAAATATTTGAATTTTCAAAAAGGGCGCCAAGAACATGGCAAGAACACGCGCCACCCTCTGTTTTTGCAGATTTGCAATTTCTATCCAATCTCACTGAATACTAGATTATATCTTGCAATCTACATATCAATTTGCTCGTTTTCACCTCACGATCATGTCTATGGTCTTTAATTTCATTTATTTTAAGCATGGAATAAGAAATCAAAGAGAAACCTCAAGAACCCTAAAATTTGCATGAAGGCATAGAAATTTCATACACGATTCAAACAAAGCATTTAATTGAGGGAAAACACTCTATGCATGATTATGAACATATGGCTAAATTATTGTGCAGCAAAAAATGCATGGATCATAGAGTTAGAAGAGCTCATGCTTACCTCTTGCAGCTGGTGATCGTTTTTTGTGTTGGAGGTGTTACAGCTAGGTTCCAATGATGTAGATAGCTTCCCTAGGTGCCAAGTGATGTGTCTGAATGCTTGGAATGGTTTGAAACAAGCTGGAATTGAAGATGGTATCTCAATTGCAACTTGGTTAAAACCTTGAGCAGTTGGCTGGTGATTCTGAGAAATCAGTGTTCTAGATGTTGTTTAAGTGTGTGGATCACTTCTATATGATGTTTATGAGGTGTGTGTGTGTGATTGGTTTGGTTAGAATAGCTCTCAAACTCAAAACCCGATAGTGACTTGTTTTGGAAGGCAAATTTGGAAGTGAGAAGGTGATTTTAAGGAAAGCATCTGTTTGATGGCTTTGGTGTACTCAAACTGAGCACAAATGAGCTCTATTTATAGTAGAGCAAGTTTGTTTTGCAAGCAATAGTGAATGGTAACTGCAGCAGAGGTTTGGCCAATGTTGATCAATAGGAATCCAAGTCTCCTCTAGCCATTGACCAGAGGTTAGAGCACAGGCTCCTGGTTCCCTAGTTCTTGGATAAGTCTTGAATGAATTCAGTTGGAAATGGTTCAGTCCATGCAACCTTGGTGCATCCATTGAATGCTCCAAAACAAAATTGGAGTCTTGTCTCCTCTTTAGGAATTTCTAGGTTTGGCATGCTACTTTTGGTTCCAAAGACTTGGGAGGCTTATGGATCAGTGCTTGTCCCTCCTTGGTCCCTCACTGAGGTGTTCAGATGGATAAGAATGTTTGTCATTTGCACAAACTTGGCAAATCGAGCAAAATGCACAAATCTGCCTTGCCATGACAGTTTACAGCAAGGCATATTGCCATTGTCATATCTCATGGCTCAAGTGGAATTTCATGGGGTTCTTGGTCATTTTGGAAAGCTCTTATATGATACAACATATGTGTCATCATAGTTTATTTTGATACCTTTTGGATCTGAGTGAAAAATGCCCCCACATTTGGAAAAAAAACAAGGCAGATTCTGACTTAGTGAAAATTTCACTAAGTGTTGGAAAAAGTGGCATTTCATGTTTTCAGCCATTTTGATCCAACCATAACTCAAAATCCATGATGAATTGGAATGATGTGTATTTGACACTTTTAAAGTATACCATGAGAGCTACAAATCCATCTTTGGATCAGCCCAAATGGTTGCTTGGATCTCAAGTTATGATCCTTGGAAGTTGGTACCCTAGCCACTTTGTTCCATAACTTAGAAAAATTTCTAAGTTTTTATGGTTACCCCTTTTACAAGTTGTCCCACTTTCTTTGGTTTTTCTTGATGAATGTTGATTCAAATCACACATTAACATCATTTTAGGGTTAGGGAACCATAATTGATCAAAAAATCAAAAAGTCAAACTTTGACTTTTGGGCACAGTTGTCTTTTTATCAGATGAACTTCAAACCGTGCGATTCTCTATGAAATCAAGTCCTTGACCTAAATCAAACCTAATGGATTGATTTCATAGGTGTTATAGGGTGTATTGAATCATGTCCCAAGGTTTGGGAGCATGTCCCGGTCAAAAGTCAAAGGAACAGTTGACTTTTTCCGCGAAACCCTAACTGTGGTTCTAATGAACTTGAAACTTGGGAATCAAGCTTCTTGGATCAATACATTGTTGCAAATGAATAAATGTAGTGTGTTAGAGACTCTCAAATCATGTCTTGAGGTATTGGCTCATGTTTTGTCCCAAAAGTCAACTTAGGGGTGAATTAGGCCAAGAAACCCTAATTCCTGATTTTTAGTGAATGCATCCCCTGAGGTTAAATTGACTTGATGATTGGGTTCATGAGGTTCCATGGAGTATTTTAGGTTATGCTTTGAAGCATTGGCTCATACCCAGAGGAAAAATTCCATCTGGAGGCCCTAGTCGACCAAAACCCTAATTTGGTGACACTGTCGATCTTGAGGCTTGATCCACTTAGAAGGGAGCAACCTTGTGCTTAATCCTTGAAGTGGGAGTCCTCTTGATCCTTTATGGGTGTTGGAGAGTTTAGAAAAGTTGAAGATCATGTCATTCCTTGATTGATCCTTTTTCTAAAGCTCAGAGAGGGCTTGAAACCCTAATTATTATTTGTAGTGAATGCTCACCCATCTTTGGGGAGACTGATGAGGCATGAAGGTTCCTCCATATTGTGATGATGCTTTGTACAATGATGGAAAATCTTAATGGTCAAAATTTGGGGTATGACAGATGCCCCTATTTAATCTTCTTGGACACGAAGGTGTTCGGGGTGCAAGATGATTAAATATCGGAATACCCAAAATTTTGATGGTGGTTATGAATGGTAGTTTGCCCATCCATCTTCTTTTGCTAAGCAATGATGCTTAGAAAAGGGTGAAACTTCCCCTCGATCCTGGTTTTCAGCAAAGGAACTGGTCTCAGTTTTCTTTTGAAATAAACTTCCCCTCGATCCTGGTTTCCTACCAAGGAACTGGTCTAAGTTTCTGAAATAAACTTCCCCTCTATCCTGGTTTCCTACCAAGGAACTGGTCTAAGTTTCTGAAATAAACTTCCCCTCGATCATGGTTTCCTACCAAGGAACTGGTCTCAGTTTCTTTTGTCAATAAAATTTCTTGACAAGGTACGCTATTCGTAGCGGTTTTCCTCAAACTTCTCACCGAATTTTCCTGGGGAGATGCCATTTGATGGGAAAAAGTTTTGATGTCAGACTTGCTGGGGAAACCCATTCGTCTGAGTTGTAGAGGTGCACAAACTTCTCCGTTTGGAGACGCCATTTGTCGACTCTATTGGGGAAAACGAGTCTCTTGAGAGACTGTTTTTGCTTGGGGTTTTACATCATACTTTTCTTGGGATCTTCTCGGAGAAATGCCATATGATGTGATCCAATTTTGAGGTGCTGATGACCTTTTCGTCAGCGGATTTTTTGGAGAAAAACTGCTGTATTGTTGAATCTCTGATTAAGAGGCTTTCTCTAGGGATTTTCCTTAATCCGGGAAAGCGAAACTATCATCTTCAATGGCGAAGAGTGACGTTTGGAGAGGGCTCTCTGGTTTTTCATAGGTTCAAGTTTTCAAAATGGTCAAGGGTCAATATTACTCCAGAGATAAACTGGAGAAGAGAGATTGTTCAGACGAAACATTTCTTGACGAGGAAAGAACTGACAATTCAATTGAGAGAACTGTTATCACTAGGGGATAAGACCGACTAGAGTGATGGAGATGCAATATGAATACGAATGTAAATCCACAATGCATGATGCATGTATGTTTATGCTGAAAAAATTGATGCGACATACAAACTAGTAGATGAACACAACTGGATACTCGGCCACTGCGAAGGATGAAAAGTATCACTGGTTCAAGATAGCAATTCTGCCTTGCTTAGGAGAAGTAGTCCCTGTGGGGAACAACCGTTGGTCGGGCTTAGGAGGTAAGAACTTGGCCGAAGATGTCAGATGGAGTATTCGCATCTGACACAACTGATCCTTCATTCAGGCACACTGGTTTAGAAGGAGTACTTGGATTATGCACTTTGAGGCTCGAACACCTTTGGAGACACTATTGATGTTCTTTCAATGTTCAACAGTCAAAAGAAATTGCCATCTTTATTTTAAAAGCAGAAAAGTATAATTTTGAGCCGATTTTTTGCATGGACTTCCCTCATAAAATATAGAAGTGATCTGGAAAGTTTTTGCAGCATTTCGAACAGTCCTCGATTTAATTTGGTTTTCGGCCGAAACTAGTATAAACGCGCCGGCTCTTCCAAAATGGAAGCAACGGAAACCTTGGCCTAAGAATCGAATTTTGAGCCGATTTTTTTTGCATGGAATTCCCTCATAACATATAGATGGGATCTGCAAAGTTTCATAGGATTTCGAACAGTCCTCGATTTAATTTGATTTTTCGGCCGAAACAAGTATAAACGCGTCGGCTCTTCCAAAACGGAAGCAACGGAAACCTTGTCCTAAGAATCGAATTTTGAGCCAATTTTTTTCATGGACTTCCCTCATAACATATAGATGGGATGTCCAAAGTTTCGTAGTATTTCGAACAGTCCTCGATTTAATTTGATTTTTCGGCCGAAACTAGTATAAACGAGAGGCGTCCAAAACGGAAGCAACGGAAGCAATGGAAACCTTGGCCTAAGAATCCAATTTTGAGCCGATTTTTTGCATAAAATTCCCTCATTACATATAGAAGGGATATGGAAAGTTTCGTAGTATTTCGAACAGTCCTCG